>OZ025292.1:167341348-167941348 GCA_964019185.1 Maratus speculifer
TGCCGAGTGTTTGCATAAACTGCGGGAATTTTAGATATGTCTTAAGTATTATTAAAGTTAATAAAATATATAATTGTTGAAGTTAATAAATATTTTTGAAGATATATTTTTGCTATGTTTGATATTCTCGTTTAAAATGTTTCCGAATATATAAAATATGGATGTAAAATTGTATAAAATACGAAAATTTTAGTAGTTCCGTAAATACTTTATTTGAACATAGTTTAAAGTTTCTATGCATTTAAATTTTCTTTAATGACGTCTGTGATGTAAATATGGTATGTCTTAATTCTTGTATATTAATACTCATTTATGTTATATATGAAAAATAAATCCAAATGCTATTTCGCAACTACAATATGATATATTCCATTGTTTTAGAAAAAGTATGCAGGCAATGATCATTACTGCGGAAATAATCATGCACATTTATCGAAAGTAATTTTAGCTTTAAAATCTTCTAGCAGATATCACGAAATTATTTACCTCAACATTTTCAGTCTTATAATATTTTGCTACATATTTCAAAGTAATGAAAAATCACTCGCAAATTTTAACTGCTGTTGCATCTGCTTACTTTCAAAGGGAATTCATTTTACATTCTTTTAATTTGATAAATTGTATAAATTAACGATAAATTTGATGCAAAAAACATTTATAAGGATAATTGTACTACGAAATAATCATTTTATGACAAAACTTTTCCAAATTATTCACGAAAATTTAATTTGAAATACAGAAAAAATGTAAGAATTCGCATCTTAGACCATCAATCATTTAAAAAAATTTAGACTAAAAAAAAACATACAGTATCGTTTGAAAAATTATAATAAATATATATCTCATATTTACTTTGCTTGATATGTATATTTTTCAACATTGAAATGTTTGAGAAGTAAAGTTTAAAAATGATTTGCGATTCTTTTAGGGCAATTTGACATTGCGCGTTTATTTCCTTTAAATTTAATATTCTTTAGAGATTTAAAGATAACTTTCGGTATCTTTCAGACAATAAAATATTCGTTAAAAACTAATTAATCTAATTGGATAGCTAATGTAAATGTTTTCAACGTAAAAGTATTGTTTTTTCTAAAATGTAAAAAAAGAATCCAAAAAGGTTAAGTTTAATTTAGGAATTATTATTTTTTTCACGATAAATTATAATTAAAACATTTATCTCTAACAACAGTTGAACAATAAATACAATTATTCGAAATAGATAATTTTATCAAATATACATAGTGATCAAAAATCGCGATTATTTATAAGTAATTTATTTTAACATTTTTTGAGAAGTTATACATAGTTAATTTACTTGCATTAAGAAGTTAATAGGAAAATTGTTACAAAATTAAACCTGTTATAAGTTTCTCAAATATTATGAGATAATCAAGACAAATTTCGTTTATTTGTTTTATATGCGTATGTGTAGAGAGTGATTTGTTTAATTAACAAAATATATTTTGTTTAAAAAAAATTCATGTAATTTTCGTTTTATTATCCAATTATGGGTAACAAATTGAATTGCACTTTTTGACTGCTAAATGTACATGTACACTTTTGAATTTAATCAAATAAAGACGCAATATTCCGTTTTCGTTTTGATAAACTTTTGATTCATACTTCATTCTGATACCCTACATAATCAATATGAAAAAAAAAAAAATATTTTGTATTTATTTTAACTAACTTATTAGTTCCAATTTGTAATTACAAAATATTATAAGTATTATAGACAATCCATAAACAAATACATAGAATTAAAAAAAAAAAAAAAAAAAAAACACTGAAAAAGGATATTTCGATTCTTTGGAATTCTTTATCGGCAAAATGCTAACATAAAAGTCATAAAAATAATGTATGATTTAGGGTTTTGCTGATGAGAGATTCAACAAAATTTGATTTTTTTAAATAGAATTTTCAAGGTTTAATGTAATTCTATGCTATTATTTGTATTTATGATCATATTTTTTGACAAGAGATCTGTTCAGCCATAGTTCTACAATTTATATTAAAGCCTAGTTCAATTAAATAAATTTTTTAAAAATATAGTTTGAAACTGATTAATTTTCTAAGTTTGGATTTAATTTTATTTGTCAAATAAATAGTAGAAATAAATAAAATATTAATTATTTCGATTTTATTTCATTTTATATTTTTTCAACTTTTGTGATATGTATTATGTAGTTTGTTTAGTAATTCTGTGAAACTTGATTCTGTATATACGATTAAATTATACTTACTAAATTGTTAAATGCATTTAACTTTTAAACTGAAAATAATAATAATAATAAAAGAATTGTGTGTTTATCATTGCATGAAATGAATTTTTTTCCGCTATTTAGAAGAAATTGTAGTTGATAATCAAGATAAAAATAATTTTAAAGCTATATTTTATAAAATACTTTAGTTAGCTTATTAAAAATAGCTTCGTTAGATTAGTTTGTTTAAAATATAAAATTAAATCAATTTCCTTCATTAGATTATATATGTATGGTAATATATGGATTACTCTGGTTATATAATGTCCATTTATCCATATATTTCTTAGTAATTTGGTAATCTGCCTTCTATTTTTCTTCAAACTTCAAATCTTTTTAATAATATGATTGTAAAAATACTGGTTTCATTGGTTCTTTTATTGGTATTGTCTGAATAACTTTGGATGTATTTATAAAAGTATTTATATATATATATATAATTTGATAATTGCGTTGTATTGCGAAGAGCAAACCCGCTCAGCTGATAATATTATATATCTATTATAAAGATTATAAATAATATTTCTAAATTATTGCTAAATGAATTGTTATGAGATGTATATTTAAGTATATATACACATGTATTACATGTATATATATACACGATATAATATATATATATATATATATATATATATATATACTACAAACATGTAAATAATGAAAAATGTATAAGTTCGAAAAGTACAGTTATTTTCCGCAGTTTGGAAACTTCTACTTTTAATAATGAGTACTAACATTATTCACTCTATTTCTTTTCTATATAATTCATTAAGAAACATTCTGTGAGTGTGATGGAATATTTTTCTTTTCACTTTTATTTCACGTCTTGTATAGCTTACCTGTTAAAAAAAAAAAAAAAAAAAAAAAAAATCAATTCAATTTTTTTTCTGTGTGTAATCCTATATAATCCAGATAGGAGATTTTTTTTTCTCCCATTCATAATGCATTTTTTTAATTCTTTCATCATTTTCATCCTTCTCATCCCTAATATATTTACTCACCTGTTATTTCGGATGATGCGTTTCCGGCTGCAATCCCTCCTTGGGCCACTACCCCAATATATTGGGGATCTGCAAATATGAAAAATGTAGTCAGCATCCAAAAATTCCTCATATCCAGTCCGTTGGCACTGCACTGGCGCAAAATCTATCCGTGGAAAAAATATCTCTATTCCTTTCACTAAACACAACTCACAGAATGTTAGAGACACGACTTACGGTTGCTCACTGCGGGATGTTGTAATACTGACTGAGAGATACGGGATCGGAGGGTAACCCGCTCTTTTCCCCCGTTCGGTCGAAAGAGAGGTTTTTTAGGGTGATAGAATGCGTGGCGCTATCTCTCGGTGATGGATTAAACTACGCACTTGTGTGATCGGAAATTCCTATAAAGGGGATTGGAGATTATTTCTTTATAGGAGAAAAAAAAAAAAAAAAAACATTACACTGTATTAAGAAAATGCGTTTTAAAATTCGCGACAGTTAACATCTTAATGCAAAATGAGGAGGTATATGCATTAAGCTAGAATGATAAATGAATGTATAATGGCTCATTTAATAAAAAAAAGTGAAATAAGATGGCCTCGTATCTAATTTTTGGTCAAACAGATTTTAAATTAAACTCACTAATGTTAAACATATGGGTTTCAAATGTATTGGTATTTTTTAAAATATGGTCGAAGTAGAATATTATATATATATATATACTTTTTGTAATACACGTACAAATATATATGCATCTTTTATATATATATATATATATATAATACATAGCTATATATGCTTTCTTCCTAATGATGTATCTTTATTTATTACTTGTCCTATATTTTTAAAATATATGAATAATTGAATATTTTATGAGTTAAAATATTAGAAAAGCTAGCGGCACGTGGAATAGTGTTTAAATACTTTAAATACAATCATGCATTCATAATTGAAATATTTAGAAAATTTAAAAAGTATATCCTTTTAAAAAAGTACATAAAAAAGTTTAAAATATTAATTTATTGATGAGATGTTTTTTATTTATTTATTTTTTGTTTTTACGATTTTTCTTATTATTTTAATATCACGTTTTTCTGCATACATTTGACGACTGAAATACTATATCCTTTTAAAAAATTAAATTTATATATTTATTATAATTAAATTTATACTATCATAAATACAAATAATAGCATAGAATTACATTAAACCTTTAAAATTCTATTTTAAAAAAATCAAATTTTATATTTTAAAATGAAAAAAAACATATATATTAATTCATTGGTGGTTTCTTTTTTCTTTCTTTTTATTTATTTAATTTTTTTTTCAGGTTTTTCTGTGACACGTTTTAGTTGGTCTAGTGTTTCTAAAATATACGATTATTTTAATACTTTATGTCTTAAAATCTTGGTAAAGCCGATGAGATATGAAATGATGTTAATAAACATTAAATACAACTAAGTATACATTTTAAAAATAATTTGACAATTGAAAAAATATATTCTTTATAATGAAAATGCAGGGAAAAATGTTTAAAATATTAATTCTCTGAGGATAGATTTTTAATTTTCCCCCAGTTTTTCGAGAATAGATCTATAACATAATATCTTTATTTATTAGTTATCAAACTATTTCTGAAATCTAGGATTAATTTAATATATTATCCTTAAAATTTAGGCGAAACTAGAGAGAGGAGAAATAAGACGTTAATACTTAAATATAATCAATGACACATTATTTATTTATTTTGAAATAATACATCTTTAAAAAAGCTTACTGAGGAATGAAAAAAAGTTAATTTATTAATTCACTGATGAGATAGTTTTAAATTTTCAGTTTTTCCATATACCGTTCTTAAATATCTTCATTTATTAATTAACAAAATATTTCTAAAATCTATAATTAATTTAATATATTATCTATAAAATCTAGAAGAAACTGGAGAGATTTGAAATAAGTCTTTATTAGTTTAAGTACAATCAAGCATACATTTAAAAATTATTTTGACAACAGAAAAAGTATATCCTTAAAAAAATGTACACAGGAGAGTAAAAATATAAGTTTGAAATATCAAGTCACTGGTAAGATATTTTTTTTAATTTTCACTTTACTGTTCTTAAATAATATACATTTTTATTTATAGTTGTGAAAATATTTTCAAAATCTATTATTAATTTAATATTTTATCTATAAAATCTAGAAGCTCGAGAGATATGAAATAAGTCTTTAATATTTTAAATACAATCAAGCATACGTTTAAAAATATTTTGACGATTGAAAAAGCATATCCTTAAAAAAAGTTACATAGCTTGAATAATATATCTTTATTTATAGTTGCAAAAATATTTTCAAAATGTATGATTAATTTAATATTTTATCCATAAAATCTTGACGAATCTAAATAGATGGGAAATAAGGCTTCAATGCTTTAGATAATTTTAAGCGTACATTTAAAAAATAAATCGCACTTTAAAAAGTATATATTTAAAAAACTGTACAAAGGGAAAGAAAAAATAAGTTACAAATAGTAATTCACTGATGAGATATTTTTAAATTTTCACTTTTTTTCCGTGTAATGTTCCTAAATAATGTTTTTTTAATTTTTTTTTAATTTTTTTTTTTTTTTACAGTTCGCAAATTAATTCTAAAATCTAATTTAATATTTTATCTATAAAATCTAGAAGCTGGAGAAACGTGAAAAAAGTCTTTTTTACTAGTTTAAATATAATCCAGCATGAATTTAAAAATATTTTGACGATTGTAAAAGTATATCCTTAAGAAAAGTACACAGATTAAATAATATAACTTAATTTATGTTTGTAAAACTATTTCAAAATGTATAATTAACTAAATATATTTTATCTATAAAATCTAGAAGAAGCTGGAGAGATATGAAATAAGGCTTCAATACTTTAAAAACAATCAATCGTGCATTTAAAAGATGTTTTTACAATTGAAAAAGTATTTCCTTAAAAACTGTACAAAGGGAAAGAAAAAATAAGTTACAAATGTTAAATCACTGATGAGATATATTTTAAATTTTCGATTTTTTAATGTACTAATCTTAAATAATGTATCTTTATTTAGTAGTTGTAAAAATATTTCAAAAATCTATAATTAATTAAATATTTTATCTGCAAAATCTAGACAAAACTGGAGAAATGTGAAATAAGGCTTTAATACTTTAAATACAATCAAACATACATTTTTAAAACATTTTCACAATTGAAAAAGTAGATCCTTAAAAAAAGTGGTACGTAAAAGAAAGTTTAAAATATTAATTCACTAACGAAATATTTCGTAATTTTCCCTTTTTCCGAATACTGTTCTCAAATAATGTATTTATACTTTCAGCTGTCAAAGTATTTCTAAAATCTACATGAATTTTATATTTTATATTCAAAAGCTAGACGAAGCTGGAGATATGTGAAATAAACATTTAGTACTTTAAATACAATCCATAGAGAATTAAAAAAAAATATTTTGACAGTTGAAAAAGTACATCCAAAAAGCAATTAAGATTAAAAAAAAAAAAAAAAAAAAAAAAAAAATAGTGCATTTTACACCAAAGTTTTAACATGAGAAAACTTGAGTCTCATTGAGCGACACCCTTAATTTACGGATATGCAAATTTACTTCCATTTTAGAAGTAATTACAAAATGCATATACATATATTTATTAATTCGTCTTTTATTTATAAAAATATATGATTGTAGAATTATTTATATAAATTATATAACACTGTGCATAAATGTAATTATTTTGAAATAAATTAAACGAGACATCTGAGTAAACAACAATTTGCAGACGGTAAGAAAACAATGTTATGATGTAAAAGTAAATTACACTACATGAAAGAACGTGTCTACAATTCTAGATTGTTAAAATGTTATTATAAAAATAACACACATACTTCTTAATTTCAACTAAATTAATGTTGTATAAAATAGATGTTATGTTTTATGATGCAATTAAGTTGAAGATAATTTTTAACTAATTTGTTTTAAATATGAAATACATAAATTTTTTTACGTAAAATTTTATCATATTTTGATAAATATAATTTTATAGATCTTCTTTCTTTATCTTTTAAATTTATTTTCCTTACGTTGATAGAATTATTCAGAATATTATGGATTTTTTTGCAATAAATATATATGTATTATGTAAAATATTTTTATTAATTATTTTTAAGATCCCTAATGATCTTATAAACGCTTTATTATTATCTGGATGTCGTAATAGTAGTATGCGTCTACATATTTATTTTTGTGTTTGTTTTATTAAATTATTTAATATTATTTTATAAAAATTTTAATATTTACACTGAAAAAAATTAATTATTCAGAATGAGTACATTTATATACTCATATAAAATTGAGTATTTTTAAGTTAAAAGTGTGCTAATGTGCTCTCAGTTTTGAAATATCACATATTATCAAAAACAAATAAAACGATAATTCTGTAATGTGTAATGGTTTATTTTAAACATAGGGGCAAAAAGATGTTTATTTATGTAAATATTATATTATGCGCAGTTTTTAAAAAATAATTAAAAAGTGCTTGAAAATAATGCTCTGGTCATATAAATATTTGATTTTGATATCTTGATAATAATTTGCTATTTTCTAAATAAATAATCATTGAAAGATTTCTTGTGAATAATTTTGAGCGGAAAATATATGTCAATACACTTTACTTTAATTTGTAAATTCAGTGGGTGGTACATAATGATTCATATTTGAACACATACATAGGAGCAAAAAAGAACACATGCGATTTTCAAATTTGAATGCATTTAATTCGGAGCTATTTTGAGTGTGTGATGTATTTAAAATTGAGTACTTTGTATTCAGTTTTTAGAACCCATTTTTTTCAGTGTATTGCTCATTTTTAGGGTTTCGTTCATTGACGAAACCCTATTCGTCTCTGTCCTTTGTCTGTCTGTCACAGAGTTCGTACTCAAAAACTATACAAGTCAGAGCTTTCAAATTTTCTGTACTTACCGCTAAACACCTCTTGTCACACAACAAATCATAAAAGTTTGAAAAAGACTATTATTTTAAATAAAATATTTATTTTAATATCATCAGCTCATTTTTTTTTGTTACTTTTTCTTCTAAATGTTGCCAAAGTTTAAATAGATGTACAAATTATTCTAATGTATCTAGCATAAATTAATGAATTAAATAAATCATGTGAAAAACGTTGTATTTGTTTTTATTTTGGTTATTAACACGAGAATTGTATTTTTTCCCACGGCAAACTACGTGATATAAAAAAGAAAAAGAGATATTTTATTTTAGTGGGATTTGATAATAGCAGTGCAATTTTTTCTTTAGTTATTGATTTTACAATTTTGGTACTTCCACGTGCTTATGTTATTTCATGTGCTAATACATAAAATCTAAAAAAAAAGTGAGACCACAATTTTTCATCTATGAAAAAATAATTTTTTAAACGTGTGAAAAGATGCTTTTCGCGCAGACAATTAACGGGAATTTATTAAAATTAGAAAAACTAAATGAACGCTTTTATACTTTGACATAGTTTATAACACGTAATGCAAATTTTATAAATTTAGGATAAGATGAATTTTTGTTGGGGGGGGGGCGCAGTGTTGTCTTTTTTTTTTCTTTAGATAATCGTGTTTATTGCAATTTGAAATTTTTTTTAATTTATTGATCACTAATGTAAATATTCCTTTGCATTAAATATTTGCAAAACTCAGAAAATCAGGAGAAGAAGAGGGTCGTCCGAGGAAGGGCTATTTTCTAATCTTTGTTAAGTTTGCGAAAACTAAAGAATCAATCGCTTTAAAATTTGACTTATAGTTTGTAATACATAATAAGAATAAGGATGAAGTTTTTTGAAAGAGCTGTTAAACGAAACCCGCTGTGCGATCTGTGATGACATTTACAAATTTGTTCTTTTATTACTGTGTTTCATAAATTTTGGTTACACGTTAGTAGGGAAATTTAATAAAGGAAATAACATTAAGATATTGTTCTGAAATCCGTGAAATAAGAGATTATTACACAATGAGGAGATAAAAGAGACAAAACCTGACGGTTAAAATGTCCCGTATAAAATCTCGAGTACAAAAAGTTCGAGTAGGAAAATTCTGGAGCAGACAAATAGACAGGCAGGCAGCTTCCAAGAAAATCACCTCATCGACGTCACAGATGAAAATCTAGGATAAGTAAGGTCTGAATTCGCATATTAAAATGCAATCAGCATTCGAATTTACATCCTAGTGGAAATCACCGAAAAACCGGATTTATATTGACTCATAATTTAGCATAATGTTTTCCTGCAATCAATCTCCATATTTTTGGGTGCAGGAAAGCATAATAATAAACCTATGAGCCAACCGCTAAAATCGGGGTTTTAGATGTTTTTCACCAATATATGACTTGGCAGACCGATTGCATTTTAATATGAGAATCGAGATTTTTCTAATCCTAGATTTCCGATCATGACTTTGATGAGGTAATTATCTGTGCTGCTATCTCTTGTATAAAATTCTCGGGTGGAAAAAATCTCGCTCAGATAATATATCCTGGGCAGAAATATTGCAGAGACATTTTATTTCTAAAGCAAATTGTAGCGAGTATAAAATTTCGCTTTCATAAATTTATAGAATAGAAAATTAAGTGCATAATTTTAATGTTTTACTAAACTTGATCGGGAATATATGAAGTCGTAGCCAACTTCTATTTTAGTACACAATTATGAAATGTCACTCTTTCTCCCTCCAAATAATCGATTACACTTTTATGTTTGCCAATAAATGTTTGATTTATAAGTAGCAACTCCCATATAGCAACCTTTCATCCGTTGCTGTATTTCAGAAATATACCAAAAATGTTATCTTTCACAACTTTTTTTTAATAAAATCTGTTACCTGTATACGAAAATGGACACCTGTATTCTGGCACAGGGTATCGGAATAATAAGAGCTGTAAATTGCATACATTTTTCGATGAAAATATCTCCATCTCGGTATGATCAACATGTGAACAAAAAAAGTTTAAATTAAAAAAAAAAAGTTTCAGCCTCCACCCTTTCACTTATAGAAAGGACATGCACTCTGATAATTAAAATGCCATATCATATAATGCCATCATATTATTTGCCAAGTTCTTTAAATCTATGCAATATTCGTACAAAAACTCCAAAATATTTTAGTATCTGTCATCATTTCAAACATATTTTTTTCAAAATTTTCCAGCTTTATTTAAATGATTAGTGAAAAAGCCTATTTTATTGGAAACATTGTTTTTCCATACATTACGTTAAATAAATTTCTGATGTGGGAAATTTGGTGTTTTCATAATACAAAAACGCTCAAGTGAGAGTATTACTCGCGCTCAATAATCATATGTACTATGTAAACGTACAATAAAATGTATTATAACCTGTTGGGGATCAGCGACTGGTATATATGCCATGTAAAATTCTCAGAATCCTATATTTTACCCACCAGTTATTTTTCATTGTAAAGTTTATCTTACTTAATTGGAGCATTTTCGCGATTCAAGTACAGACAATTTTCAGTTTTAAAATCCGGTGGTTAAAGATTAAAAACAAAAGTCTCGCAAAGTTCTCTCATTGCGAATGAGTTAACTGCATTATTAAAAGAAAATCGTTCCTGAAAGAATAATAGGACTTTGTAAAAAAATATAAAAAGGTGAGTTGGTTATAGCTGTATTTACTAAAAAAGTATGATTGATTATATCATAGAAGTTCAAAGATATATGAAGTCTAAATAATATCAAATATTGTGATTCTGTGTAAATCAGTTTTCTTTTTTATCCTTATCTATTTATAAGGAACATAATTCGGTATTGAGAATAAAATATATTGCATATTTAAACTTTATTTGGCATTTCATAGACCTCAATTCAGTGTAGTAGTAACTTTTTCTTTTCTAGTGTAGTTAACACAAAATCATTGTTTATTTTTTAAAATTTTCACTGTTATAGGAGCTTGTGTAGAAAGACCTCGCAAATTTGCTAATCCGCTATGGTTCGCGACGTGATTTTCTAGACATGATTTTAATTTATTAAATACACAAGAATCGGAATGGGAGAACCGTTCTAGGCAATATATATATATATATATATATATTTAATTCTTATTCGTACGAACTCTGATTTATGTGATTAATCCTAATTAAATTAGTATGTTTGCAGCAATAATAACTTTATTGCTCTTTTACTGCTATCAGGTGTTGCATTACACAAACATATCATTCAAAGTTGTTAACTAGGCTTTAAAAACCGATTGTATAAAGAGTATGCCGCTCCTATTTTTATGTTCAAAGCATCCCTGTCTTTAAGAATTAGTATCTGGACTAATTAGTGACGATTTTTTTCAAAAATCATTATCAACAATGATTTTATACTTTTGTTACGATAGCTACCTCCAACGTTTCTCAACAGTTTTTGCAATCCCACAAATCGAAATTTTTGTGCAACAGAAAAATGTGCTTCTCTCAAAAACTATGCGATCTAGAGTAATCACTACAGTTTTCCTGCAAATTAAAAAAAAACATCTATAACCTCTAATTTTTTCATATATTTTTTCAGTACATCCGGAATTTCGTGGGGGGTGGGGGGACATATTTTTGCACTACAGTTTTATGATATCTCTGAAAATAAGATACCTAAAATTAGAAGAAATATATTTTTGAGTTCAGTGTGAAGAAAATTTTCACAAAATACCCCACACGATTTACAAAGAAATTTTTTTTCAAATAACTTAATTAGCCCCTCTACTCGTCTTCGAACTTTATTTGTAAATGTTTAATAATCTATAAATAAGTGGCTTAATAGTCTTTATTACTTCCCCCAATTTGCGCTTTCCACGTTTCATAGTTTATGGGTAAAATGGCTGTGACAGACGAACAGACAGGCGCAGGAGTGATCTTATGATGGGTCTGTTTTTACTTTATAAGCACGGAACCCTAATTATATAAGTACCCCCTATTATTTACCCCCCTATTTATATCAGTTTTGGGGGTAAATTACTTTATGTTTCATAATCGAACAGTAGATTGGTATTTAAAATGAATTTAGTCAGAAATCTAATGAAATGACGGGTTGAATTTTAATTACGAGTTTTATTTTACATTTCAAATATTCACCGCAAATATAGACATAATTACACTGCATTTAAAGTAAAATATGGCAATTACAAGTAACTAAACATCAATTAAAAGCATAATTTCATAAAATTTTCGATAATACAAGTCAAACATACGAACAAACGAACGGGTAGATAGAGATTTTCTATAAACATTGCTTTGGGGATCTCTAAAATTTAAAACTTGTAAATTCGTAGAAAACTGGGTGTTAAAGAAATTTTGATTACGGAAATTTCTTCCTTAGAAAGAAAAAAAATTAAATAAGTATACACATAATGCAGATTAATTCATTATTAATGATTAATGGAATTTTCTTACCATTTCTGTAAAGAGAAAAAAAAACTCGACCCATTCAATATAAGTATTTTACGTAAAAGACTGATTAAGTGTACATTTCGTATTACGTTATATATTTTAATGAACTTTATAAAGGTTAACTGTGATATAAAGTATGAATGACTATTGAAATTTTCATTTATAAAATGCTACAAATAGATGTATATGTATAACCAAACTTAAATTATTCATCATCCATAACGTTGCCTTTCCAAATGAAAGATAATTTAGATGTCTAGAGTGCCCTATAATAAGTCTCTGGTTTTTATTTCTTTTCCGTTTTCTACTATTTATATTTTGAAATAAATGATATCCTTGTAAAAATATAGAAAATACGTAACGTATGAGGATATGAATATTTAATATTTCCATTTTAAAATAAAATAATGATTACACAAGAAAGAAAATCTATAATATAGTTAAATCTTAGTTAAGGGAATTATTACATTTTGTGTTATTTATACGCATAAAATTTCGTAATCCAAGTAAAAAGTCAATCCAATCAAAAAGTAAAGCTTTTTTTCCCTCTAATATAAATCTAAAAAAATAATAACATAATAAATAAATTGTAAAAAGTTAATTTTTATACAACCTTGAAAAAGTAGATTTTTTTACAATTAGTGAGAAATAATAATAATTTTTTTATAAAATTAATAACTTTTATTTAATTATATTTTAACAAACTTATATATTAAATAATAAAACGCTAGTCAAGAAAAGTATTTTATACAGTTATAGTGAAGTATGTATTGTGAAACAAAACATGGCAATTGTATTTCTTTATCACAAGTGTTCAATTTTCTAAATCTGCCTTTTATTCCTTACTATATATATGTAATATATAATGTGATAAATTATAAATAAATAAAAGTTACAAATGATTAGAAGTTTTCAATTTTTCTAAATAACAGCAATTTACTCTATATAAATAAACAATCTTCATCTGATCAAGAAATTCAGAGAATCATCAAATTCTTATCAAGAAATTCCATCTGAAGTTTTAAAGAAAATATGGTTACATACTTTTATGGAACAACATAATATAATTAAAAGTTAAAGGAAGAGAGTAAAGTCAGATAAAATTAAAGAAGTGTTTTCATATTTTAGTTTGAAGGATATTCTAAAACAACAATTTGGAATGACTGGGATCTACTAACAAAATACTGATATTACATCATTTACCATGTCTTTCGTATAATCTACAATTTAAACCAATATATAATGTCTAATAGTGAGTATTTCAATAATTATTGACTTGTATAATGATTTAGGGTCACCTAAGAGTCCGATGCACGTAAGAGAATGAAACAGGATGATGCACGTAACAGTCAACGTCCGATTTGAAATTTCGGAGATAATTTCTGTAATCTGAAGACTATATATTTCTTAAGTAATACTTTGTTAATTACATAAATTTCTAGTATATTTTATGTACTTTCAAAATGTTGTGGAAAATTTTGGACGTATTCGCGAAATAGTTTGTAGTTTAAAATATACTGCGCAATAAGTTTTCCGAAGTAATAACTGCATGCACTGACGTTATTATGCCAGTTGGTTTTTTCAGTGCTGGGACAACATCCGAATAGGGTTAATTTTTTATTTTATACACGAGAGAGCATTATTGTCATTGTTCAAAACCAAAAGAGGTAAAGAGAATATTATATGTTTTTAAGTGCTGGTAATTTTTTTATGCCAGAAATATAAAATATCAAATACTTATTAATGCATTCTGACAATGCAATTAACTGCAAGTAAGATACATTTGTCAATATTTAAAACTGTAAAGTTATTTTTAAAATCGAACTAATATAAAATGCCATTACCTCATTTTATTTCATTGGTTTGTTTCCATGGCATTAATACTCGCGTGGTTGGGACGTAATGCCACATAAAATTGTTCAAGAAATCACGCCGTTATATTTTATGAATGCATATCTTCTAAAATATTCTTTCTTGTTTACATAGTAGGGTGGATCGAAAAATCGAAATTCGGATAATCTAATCGGCACGGGCTGCAAAAGTTGCCTTTTATGCATACTAATTCACATATGTTTTTTTATTGAAATCCATTCATATCTTCCGGTGCCCCAAACGCCTCAAAAATAGTTAAAAATTGAAATTTTCATAAATTTTATAATTTTTTTTTTTTTTGCTTTTTAATATTTTTAAATTTTTTTTTGGCGCGGGTTGCAAAAGTTGCCTTATATATATATATATTAGTTCAATCTTTTTTTTTATTATTTAAATCTATCCATATCTTCTGATTCCCCCAAGCGCCCCCAAAATAGTAAAAAAAATGAAATATTTATAAAAATTTATCACTCAACAAGTTTATCACTCAACATGGCTAACAATTGCGTGTAGAGTTTTAAGGTTATAAGTGGCTACAGAAAATCCTTCTGATAATCTCATTACTCTTACAATATATATTATGAAGGTATATGTACTTCTATGGTTTCATATCAAAACAAAGCCATCCATAACTGAAGGAGCGCGTCATATTTGGAAACTTATCACATATTCTAGATATTTGGAACCCAATTTAAGAAAGATCGTAGATGCTGTTATTCAACGAAATGTAATTTTTTTTTTTTTTTTTTTTTTTTTTTTTTTTTTTTTTTTTTTTTTTTTTTTTTGCCTCCCTGAACACTTGCTATTGTCAATGCTCACAAATAACAGAGAGCATATCAGATCTTTAGCAATACGAAAGCTAATTTTGCTAGAAATAAAAAGAGAAAATCACCAGAAATGAGAATTTTCAAAGTACCCCAAATAAACTTCAAAGCAAACGATTATTTTAAACTTATTGACTGGCAACGAGTTGGACGTTTTGAACAACCTCTTTTGATGAATGTGCCTTGCGAAGAAATTGAGAATATGATAAAAGTTGTAAAAACGAATGAATGGTCAAAATATCCGTGCCATACCCAAGCGTTTGAAAGATGCATTCGACTAGTGTCTGAGGCATCAGAAAGTGTACCTGGACAAGAAAAGAGACACGGTTTTATGCCGAGTAGAATAAAATCAAAAAGCCATATAAAACACTATGATACCAAAAAAAAAGATTACAAATTTTAAAAATATGTAAATTTCCAAATAGCAGGATGTAAAACTTTTCTCTACGTAAGTTTGATTTTTGTAATTTTTATTATTTAATTCTTTGATTTTTAAATTTATATGTGGCTTATTATTGTAAAATTAATGTTATTTATAACCTTATACGTTATTAATTAAACTGTTTTCAAAATTTGTAAGTATTTTTCGTAAATTATAATTCTTAATACATTTTTGTAAAAATTTCAGTTTTTAATTATAAGTGGTGTATCAAATATGTGAATGGATTTTGATTAAGAAAATATATGGGAACTGCAGAGTTATGTAATCTTGTAATAACAACTTTCCAACCCTGTGCCAAATGAATTTCAAAAAATAAAATAAAATAAAAATAAAACAAAACAAAAAAAAAATTTTTTTCAAGAAAATTTCAATTTTAAATTTTTTTTGGGGCGCTTGTGGCACCGGAAGATATGAATGAATTTTATTTAAAAAAAAATATGTAAGCTAAGATAGATAAAATATATCTTTTGCACCCCGCGCCAAAAGTAATTAAGAAAAAATAAATAAACAAAAAAATATAAAAAAAATCATAAAAAACTCAATTTTTAATTATTTTTGGGGCGCTTGGAGCACCGGGAGATATGAATGGATATTAATTAAAAAAACCCTGTAAACTAGTATGCGTAATAGGCAACTTTTGCATGCCGCGCCGATAGCGATTTCTAAAAAAAAAAAAAAAAAAAAAAAAAAAAAAAAAAAAAAAATTCCTATATTTTTCGATTCACCCTATTACATAGTCAATAAGTTTTTGTATCAAATTCTATTTTTGTTTGAAAAAAAAATAAAACTAAGCCGTGAAAATTGATAAAACCTTAACGCGGTGCTGTTACCCCAGGACATAAGTATTATAGTACATAAAAACCGCCTTTTTTGCCTTTAGCTGTCATACACATCCTTATGAACAGTAAGAGTATCTTTTGTACGATTTGTACAGTTATAACAATTATCAATGTATTGCGTTAGATAAGTTTTATCTAAATTGACGGTCTACAACTAGCAAAAGATGTGAAACGCAAAATACAGTGTTGAAGCGCAGGCACAGTGGGAGGAACGAGTGAACTGAAAAAGTGCGTTAGTGCGCATACGCAACGGTGGGCCGGGTCAGCTTTTTCCACGAATACCTGTCTTTCCCATTTTATTATGCATGTGTAATTTTTTTTTTAAAACTTATACCTGGTTGTAACATATTTTAGAACAAATAAGACTTTTCTATTTTCTGTTATGTGTATGTAAAAATAAAAACAAAATAAAGTAATAAGTACTTATATTACTAATGAAATTATTTTCTCTAAACCTCGATAAAGTTTTTCTAAAGTAATTGAATTCCACTTAAAATTACTTGCCGACTCCTGCTCTAGATAAATAATGTTACGTTTTAACCAATTTTAATCAATAGTATGTATTTCAAAGCTTTACTTTTATTTTCCTTTTGTATGTTTCCATAAGATATTTCACATTATGATACATTTATGTAAAAATTCAGCTTTTACCTTTGATTTGTTTAAAGTTTATAAAAGAATGCTTCAACCGAAAAAGAAGGGTATGTAGTACAATAAAGAAAAATTTAAGATTTTTATGAACATATAAGTTAGTGTTTCGTTTTATTGTTGCCTTTAAAATTTTAATTTTTTAAATGATATTTTTTATGATCATCCAATATCGATTAATGTATATTATTGTTAGTGTAATTTTTGAACTAATACAAATTCACATTTTTAGAAGAATATATATTTTTCCGCGGACTGCCATCAACATTTTTCATTACACTATGAAGAATTTTTGTACGATTTATACAATTATGAAAATTGACCATGTATTATGCTCGCTTGTCCATTGTGGATAAATTATACGTCATGTTTCAACCAATTTTAAACCGGCAAATGTATTTCTGAAGTTTTACTTTGTTTTTTATTTGTATATAGCTATATGGTGCTTCATATTATGAGATACCTTCGTAGATATTAAAATTTTAATGTCTGATTTGTTTAAATTTAAAAAAAAGAATGTCCCGCTCCCTCCCCCCCCCCCCCAAAAAAAATGGAATCTGTTGCAATTAATAATAAAAATCAAAATCTCTATTTTACATGAGTTTGTCATTATTCAGGATTTGTAAGGGTGCCGCTAAATTTTCAGTATTTCCAGGGCAAATACCAATATATTTTTTTATATATATAAAAATACGATGAACTTAGTTCAAACACGCGAAATTTCGCCTTGTTTAAAGAGAAATTATCTATTAGAAAATACTGGTACCAAATAATTTCGCCGTTTTAAAATTCCAGCACCCGTATGAACACTGTTATTGTTGCCTTTAAATTTTAAATTTTTAAATGGTGTTTTTTATAATAATCAAATATGTATTGAAACATATTATTCCGTCAAAAAATTTTGAATTACTTAAAATCTGCCTTTTTTTTATTAATAAAATTTTCTCCCAGTTGTTTTCATCAGTAATCTTATTAACAATACGAGGATATTTTGTGCGATGTGTATAGCTGTGAAAATTGGTCATACGGTTTATTAACTGGTCTATTATAGATAAGCTTATGTCTTGACCAATTGTAACATATTTAGTGTATTTCAAACGTTTTAAATTGTTTTTCATTTGTATGTTGCTCCATGATGTTTCGTATTATGAGACATTTACGCAAAAATTCATGATTTATCAATGAAGTTAATGTCAAAGAATGTTTTAATTATAAAGAATAATGGAATCTATTAGAATTAATAAAAAAAATATTTTTTTTATTTAATATGAGCTAGTTATTATTAATGCTTATATTGATTTATTTTTTTCAAAAGTATTTTTATGATGATAAAATGTGGAGTGATGTACATTATTTCTTCTGAAATTTTTGAACTACGGCTTAATTTTTTTTTCCAGGAACTTCATCAAGAACATTACATACAGTGTGGCACCTTGTATATGATCTGTCCAAATGAGAAAATTGACCAAATTTTATTTAAGGTGGTTTATTGTGGATATACGATATGTCATGTATTCACCAATTTTAACCTATCCAGTGTATTTCAAACGTTTTATTTTGTTTTTCATTTGTATGATGCTGTATTATGTTTCATATTATGAGGCACTTAAATAAAAATTCAAGTTTTATATTTGATTTTCTTAAAACTTTTAAAAATAATGTTTTACCATTAAAATAGTGGAATCAATTTCAATTAATAATATAATAATAAACTAAATTTTTATTTTACATGATTAATTCACTATTGTGGCTTTTAATATTTTATTATTTAAACTGGTATCTTTCATGTTGATCCAGCATGGATTGAAATATATTAATATTTTTGCAAATTTTGAACTACTTGGTATCCACCTTTTTATTCCAATGAAACTTTTTTCCAGGGGGTTTCATGAATAACCTTATTAACTGTGGAGAGACTATTTAAAGTTCTTTACATATGAAAAAAATGACCATGCCTTATATTAAGTGGTTTATTTTGGATACATGACAGGTCACATTTTTACCATTTTTAACCTATCGAGTGCAGCTAAGTGATTTCAGAGATGACAGGCAATCATGTGTGAATCCTGCTTCTAATAGCAAGCTGGTGAATGCAATTTATATTTCAAACCATTTGCTTTGTTTTTCATTTGCATGTTGCTACATGATGTTTCATATTATGAGACATTTACATAAAAGTTCAAGTTTTATCTGTAACTTGTTTAAAGCTTGTGAAAAAAAAAATGTTTCAACAAAAAAAATTATTGCAATTAACATATTTTTTATATTTTTACATGAGTTAATGGTCATGACTGTTGTCTTTAAAGTTCATTTTTTTAATTTTTTTTATGTTGATGAAATATGCATTAAATTATGTTCTTCTTCTGCAAATTTTGAACTACTATTTAAAATTCGCCTTTCAGATGCATGGGGCATTCTTTCAGGAGCTATCATCAACAATCTTATTAACACTACGAGGGCCTTTTATAGAACCTGCACACTGTTAAAAATTTTGCTCCAGTTTGAACCAAATTTTGGTTCTTAGTAGTCACCACCAAAGATGGTGAAATCTCGTACCAACATTTGGAGCTTCCTATTTCAACCTTCTTCCAACTATTGGAACTACAGTGTGTCTCACAGAACTAAGCCACTGTGATTTTTTTGCGTAATTGAACAGGAAACAAATTAATGAGAATGAAATAAATATAATAAGAATGTTTAGATACAAATACATATTTGCAAGGAGTAACTCACTCACTGCCCCACCAGGACTAGAAAAAATTAATGTATAAAAGCGAGGGGGCGGAAAGTGCCCCATCGAAATAAAGCCACTACAGTTAATAGCAAATATATCCGCCATGTTTATATATGGCATAATATATATGATGTAGCATGTCATTTATGAGTCGCTGGAAGACAGCAGCATCAATATTATCCCTGGCCTCAATGATGGCGGCCTTCATTTCTGCCACAGACGTGATCTGCCTGCCATTTCTACTTAACACTTGAACCACGGGACTTTCGGTATATATAGAACCGCGGAGCGGATCAACGTGACCCGACATGGAAAATGTATAAAATATGCCCAAATACTTATTTTGTTTAGTTATCAAATTATATTTTCTTATAAAAATCAATATTTTTGGGGATTTACATTATATTTTAGAATTTAAGTCAGCATAAATTACCTTCGTTTCAGAAAATGCTATTATTCAACAATACATTTCATTAAGTATTCTGAAAATATATTGAACAAATATTATATTATATGTACTAAATATAAATAAACTTGGATTTAATAAACATTAATAAAAAATAGATTATCCCTTACAAATATATTTAGATATAAAATTTAAGAATATTTTTTTAAATATAAAATTATAAGTTAGTTATTTATTTTGCTGATTTATCTAATCCAATTTATTGTATGCATTGCTTGAAAAACGTGGTTAAAAATTTTGCACATTTACCAAAACGTGTGGATACATTATATTTAAAAAAATATCTTCAGTTTAATTTTCAAATATTTAATTGTGATAACAAATTCTTTTATACTTAGTTTGTCTTTTTCATTGTCTTTAGTGTTTTTTTTTCGGCTAGGGGAAGGGGAGGCGAGAAGTAACAAAATCTTCTTCTGTGTCTTCAACTAAGTCTTGATTAAATTCACTTATACTAATAGATAATAGACGTATACAAATAGGCACATACTAGCCAATTTTCCGATAACAGGTTTGCATAAAACCCAAAAATTGATAGTAGCAAATACAAATTATTATAAATTGCATTCACCAGCTTGCTATTAGAAGCAGGATTCACACGTGACTCCCTGTCATCTGTGAAATCACTTACAAGGAAGGTCTCCATTGGGGGCATACTCAGAATTTTTTGAAAAAAATACGAATTAAATTGCTCATGTAGGTAATAAAGGATCAATGAAAATTAGCGGCGGAATTACATTATTAGATATGTAAAAAAATAAAATAGTTTGGAATAATTGGCGTGTAAAGCTGAAAGCGACGCGGGATTTGGCGAGCAATGCATTTCCTCGCCAAAAGCAGACGATTTTAACGAATCTGAAAATTGATTTTAATTGACTTCACTGTTAAAAATCTGCAACATTTACTGCAACGTCACTCCACTACTTTTATAGAATATCTCTCTTCTGACCAATGAGAATGCTCCATAGCACGGTGAATTGACCGTATCATAACACTGTTAAATATCTGCTGCATTTTGTTGCAACGCACTCCACCGCTTGTATATAATATATCTATTCCAACCAATGAGAAAGGTCCATTTCACTGCCAAGAAACCGTTTTCTATAAAAGCAAGGGAGTGCGTTGCAACAAAATGCAGCAGATTTTTAACAGTGTATTTTTCAATTTGGAACAATTTTAATCAATTTAAATTCTGTTTTAAATGATAAAATATATTAATTTCATTTTGTTATAAGTACATATAAACTTATATGACAAAATTACACTTAAAGTAAAGTAAAAATGCAAAGCTAAAATTACTTAAACTAAACTTATTTAAATAAATTGAACATAGAAAGTTTTTTCTTTAAAAAGTATTCGAAGCGTAAAAGCGTATCTTTCAAAATTTCGTTTTTTCGCCAACCGGAGATAAATCGCCAAATAAACGAAATTTTTATTATTTTTTTACGGACGTTTTAAGGAGATTCCGCCGAATTTTTTTTATAAACATATATAACTATATGAGAAGAACATTCTGTAATTTTTTCAGATTTTTCTGAGTATGCCCGTATGGAGACCTTCCTTGTTAGCTACACTCAATTAAGTTTCGTTCAGGTAAACAAGTGTATTTAGAATTTTTTTAGAATTATTTAAAATTTCAACTGTTAGATGCAGATTGCTTAGCAACAAAATGTCTCTACTCTTTTCTCCTTGGTAAATAGTTACGCTGATGTCACATTCAATTCCGATTTTAACATTTTTACCAAAACTTGCATATTTCGTCTTGGCCATTTTACAGTTTATATAAGGCCAGTTTTTTATAAGCATCTACAACCAACTGGAACGTGATACAGTATTGAATTTATTTGGTTTTGGTAGACATACACTGAGTAAACTTACAGATTTTGAGAGAAATAAGTGCTCATCTACGTTTATGTTAGACGCTTTTATATAGTTAATCTTGCAATTTCATTGTCATCTTCTTTATCTCGAGCTGTGAATGCGCAATTCATTGCTTATTTATTTTTAAGATTTCCATTAATATAAATTTCAAATTTTGTCAATTTTATTTAAATTCTTAATTTTTCTTTTTTATATCCGATTTTTTATCTGATAAATATCGCAAACTTTCATTCAATACTGATAAATTTTCATATATATTTCAATGAAAAAGTCCAACTATGTTAAGAGTATAGGCACAGTCATCTTAACTTTCATTTTCATCATTATAATTTAATTTTCTTCATTTACAGGCTGGTATAATCCACATACCTTTTGCATTCTCGAATTTCATTCTAATCATTCTCTTCATTTTTAGATAATACTTGCTAACATCCCAAAGCTTCTTTGACAGTAATATTAAGAAATCGGAAATCTTTACATTCAATAAAAGCAATTTCAGTACTGCTTCTAAATATTTATTGTAATTTTTCAAGCAATCAACCATTCTTCACATCAAAAATATAAGATCGTGATTGAAAATTTCCTCTATACCCCTTCCAATTCTACTTATTAGAGGAATTAGGGGTGAGGCAGATATATTTTCTCATTAATTCCGAAAAAATGCTCTCTATTTTGTCATTTATACGTAAAAAATATTACGGATCAAACTGACCCGCTTTGTGGTTCTAGGTATAATTAGTTATAAGTGAAAAATTATGTTATTCGCTATTAAATATGAAAAGTTTTTGTTTACGTTAAAATATTAAAAGTCATAAAATGAAATACTTTTTCAATCAATACTTTTCTCGCGGCAAGAAATTAAACATAGATTTGGATCAAATTGACCCGCTCCGCGGTTCTAGTGTTAAAGCTCTACAGAGGATATCCCACACATTTTCTTAGGGGTTTATATGAAGGTATAGTGTATGCCATAACATGATATGTCCTCAATTATCCAAAAAGCATTCAAGGGAGGATTTTTCATAGGTTATGGAGCCGTTTTCTGTCTAAAAAATTCAATTTAGGCCACTGATTCTTTCTTTAGTTGGTAAGAAATGGGTTTCTAGCAATTAATGATAAATGGTAGCCAAGATAAGATCTAACGGAAGAGCTAGATTAAGTTTACCACCATAGCCGAATTTTCTCAACACTATTAATGAGCCTCCATCGTGCAATCCTTTGAGAAAATTGCCTCACCTTTCTTCATGTCTTTCCAACAAAAAGCATGACAGTCTGAGCTTTCCATTTTTTTTCGCATCTCGGAATAAAACAAGATGCCCTTGGACCTTCCAGTTTTCCTGAGATTTGGCCCCATTGACTCTGCGTTGTGTGCGATACCTTCCAACATGGGCAGGCTGGTGAGATGAAGCTTATTAATGGTCTTATTAATGGTGTTTTAAATCTTCGACTATGGTGCTAAATTTTGCGTGGCTTTTCCCTCAGATCTCATCTGGGGACTAATAATGAATAATTGCTAGAAACCCATTTTTTGCCAACTGAAATTTTCCTAGAAATGTTTTTTGGATAATTAATGCCATGTAACTTCATCTAAATCCCCAAGAAAATGTGTGGTATATCCTCAGAAGAGTTTTAAATGCCAATGGCAGACTGTTCAAATCTGTAGCAGAACTACAGCTCAACATCATTGAGGCCTGGGATAACATTAATGCTATTGTCTTCCTGGGATTGGTGAATGATATGCCACATCGTATATTCAAAGTCATATGTAATCATAGCGAGTAAAATGGCTATTAACTTTTGTGGCTTTGTTTCTAACACTTTTTCTCCCTTATCTTTAATACATTCATTTTTCATGCCCAGGTTGGGCAGGGAGTAAGTTGCTCTTTGTAAATATGCATTTGTATATAACTTTCTTATCATATTTGTTTTATTCACATTGGTTTGTATCCGGTCGAATTAGGGTACAAAATCATGGTGGAATTATTTCGGTGGGACACATTGAATGCTTCAACAAGAGCTCCAAACATTGGTTCAAGATTTCGCCATCTTATAGTAGCAGCTATTGAGTATTAAATTTTGATTCAAATTCGAACAAGATTTTTTAACAGTGTACAGATGTGGGAATTGGCCATGTTTCCATTTGTTACTCCGTTCTGTATAAATGATGTCAAGTTTTGAATAATTTTAATTTACTTAGTGCATTTCACACGGTATACTTTGTTCCTTACGGTGTATATTGCTATAAGACGTGTCCATATTGTGAGACATTTATTTAAAAATTAAAATTTATCTTTGATTTCTTTAAATTTAAAAAGAAATATTTTAGCCAATTATGATGGAAAAAAATGCTATTGATTATAACAATAAGAATAATTAAAAACTGTATATTTTTGCTATTTTATATTTTACTTTAATATAATAAAATTACAAAATATCTTAAAATTATAGCTTTATTCTAACAAATTGAAATTCAACGCCGTTTTTTAAATATATATATATTTAATCTTGTTTAGTTCGATTAATTATACAGGGTGCTAATTCTACAGTTACTATAGAGAAAAGACAATTTTTATTCGTATGTTAAATGTTTAAATTCGTTTACATTAAAATTTTCAGTCATAAAATTTGTTAATTCATTCTTGAAGGATCTAAAGAAATAGGCATAGCTAAATTACCAATGATACAATTTTTTCTTTCTCAAAAGTTAATGTATAATTCCTGAATATTTTTACATTTATACGTGGGAATTATAAAATACATTAAAATTATAACATTATTCTTTTGGAGTAATTTTTAAAGCCCTTTTTTATTTCGTTATGCTTTATTTTTAATATTATAAATCGTTTTCCCTATTATTACATACATAGTGTGTTTCAAAATTATGTGTCAGAAATGTAAATCCAAGTACAGTGGGACCTAAAAAAGCAAATTTCAATAGCGGATTTTCATCAAACGGAAGATTCAGTTAGAAGCTGAAATAAGTTGTTACTGATCAGATATCTTTCTGAATCACCTAAACGTTTGCACTGCTAGGCTGCATTATTAGGAAGTAGTAACACATGTGAGAAATAAGAAAATTGTTTGGATAGCCACATCTGATTAGTTTAAAAATTATTTTTTATGCTGATACAATATATTATAAAATATATTTGTGAAAATTCCCGAAAAACTTTGAACCTCTAAAATTTTGAAATTTTGAATTCATCCTGCAAATTTCCAACTACTTATTTTGAAAGAATTTTGAATATTATTATACAGTAAATTTTCATCTAAACAGATATAAACAAATTCATTGTGTTAATAACGCGTTTTATGCATGCATTTATGATCAAATTAAATTCAACATTCAAAACTCCCTTATCCTATGATGCACTAAAAATTATGTTCGGGTGAAGAGAATATATATTTTAAAGAGTTTTACTAACTTTTTGTTAAAATAAGACAAATGTATACTCTAGAGAAAGTCATTTACATGTAAGCTTCTACCATTATCTCGACATCTGATACTTTAAAAGTTCTTTTGAACTTTATGGATCCTCCTTTTACGGTTGGAAAAATGAAAAAATACAATTCCCGAAGGTCAAAATCTCTTGTAGAGAAAATATAATTTTTATTCCTGTGTAAAATGTGTAAGTTCGCTTACATTAAACTTTTCAGTCATATAATTTGTCGTTAAAATTTAATGAAAGACGTAGAAAAATACGTATAGTTAAATTAACCATGTTACAAAAATTATTTTCTTAAAAAATAATGTATAATTCTTTAATATATTTTGTCTTTGAAATTTAATGAAAGTCGTAGAAAAATAAGCATAGTTAAATTAACCATGTTA
Organism: Maratus speculifer; assembly: GCA_964019185.1. Classification (NCBI taxonomy): domain Eukaryota; kingdom Metazoa; phylum Arthropoda; class Arachnida; order Araneae; family Salticidae; genus Maratus; species Maratus speculifer. The sequence goes on from OZ025292.1 coordinate 167,367,598, forward strand.
CCCAAATTATTTTCTTACAAAATAATATATAATTCTGTAATATATTTTACATTGATATGTTGGAATTATAAAATATATTAAAATTTTAACTATATTATAATTAATTAAGTGGTTTTCAATGCCAATTCTTAGTTATGATTTGTTTCTAATATTGGGCTACACTTTTCTTAAGATTTTCAGAATGCCATTATATATTTAATATTCAAACTAATATAATTAATAAAATCAATGCGTTAATAACGAGCTATAAGTATATATTTACTATAAAATTAAAATTACCATTCAAAATTCGATTATTCTATACTACGCTAAAAATGCATTAGGATGAAGCCAATATATATTTTAAACAGTTTTACTAACTTTCTTTAAAACAAGACAAATGTATACTCTAGAAAAAGTCATATACATATAAGCCCGTACTGTTATCTTGGCATTTGATACTTTAAAAATGCTTACAAACTTTATACATCCTTCATTTATTGAACGAAAAAAGAGAAAATACAATTCCCGAAGGCCAAAATCTCATATAGAGAAAAGATAATTTTTAATTATATGTAAAATGTTTAAATTCGCTTACATTAAACTTTTCAATCATATAATTTGTTCTCTCATTCTTGTAGTTTCTAGAAAAATTCACATGATTAAATTATCCAGGATACACATATTATTTTCTTCAAAGATAATTTATAACTCTGTAATATATTTTAGATTTATATGTTGAAATTATAAAATATCTTAAAATTATATCGTCATTCTAATCAATTCGTTTTTCTTAGTTATGATTAATTTTTAATGTTGCACTTTATATTTTTTAATATTTTCAGAATGTCATTATGTATTAAATAATCATACTAATATAAATAAGAAAGTCAATGTGTTAATAACGCGCTATAAGTGTATATTTATTATAAAATTTAAATCACTATACAGAACTTCTCGTATTCTATAACACGCTAAAAAGTAGATTGGAATTTGATACTTAAAAAATTCTTTTAAACTTTATGCATCCTTCTTTTACGGTTGGAAAAATGAAAAAATACAATCCCCGAAGACCAAAATCTCTTATAGAGAAAAGATATTTTTTTATTCCTACGTAAAATGTTTAAGTTCGCTTACCTTAAACATTTCAGTCATATAATTTGTTGACTCATTCTGGAAATACGTAGAGGAATACGCGTCGTTAAATTAACCATGTTACACAAATTATTTTTTATAACATATAATTATGTAATATATTTTACATTTATATGTTGGGATTATAAAACATATTAAAATTATAACTTTATTATAAGGAATTGGTATTCAATGCCGTTTCTTAGTTATGCTATGTTTATAATATTAGATTACATATATCTTAAGGTTTTCAGAATGACATTACGTATCTAATATTCCGACTAATATGATTAATAAAATCAATATTTTAATAACGAGCTATAAGTATATATTTCTTATAAAATTAAAATCACCATTAAAAACTTCTCTTATTCTATAATACGCTAAAAAGTACGTTTGGATGAAGCCAATATATATTTTAAAGTGTTTTAATAACATTTTTTAAAACAAGACAAATGCATACTGTAGACAAAGTCATATACATGTAACCCTGTACTATTATCTCGGCATTTGGTACTTTAAAAACGCTTTTAAACTTTATGCATCTTCTTTTTCGGTCGGAAAAACGGAAAAATACAATTTCTAAAGGCAAAATCTCTTATAGAGAAAAGATAATTTTTATTCCTATGTAAAATGTTTTAATTCACTTACATTAAACTTTTCAATCACATAATTTGTTTCTCTTTCTTGTAGGATCTAGAAAAATTCGCGTGGTTAAATTATGAAGGTTACAGATACACATATAATTTTCTTAAAAGATGACGTATAATTCTGCAATTTATTTTACATTTATATGTTGAAATTATAAAATATCTTAAAATTATAATCTTATTATAATGAATTGGTATTCAATGCGGTTTTTTAAATATGATTTATTTTAAATATTGTACTTCATATTTTTTAATATTTTTAGAATGTCATGCTATATTTAATATTCAGACTAATATAATTAATAAAATCAATGTGTTAATAACGAACTATAAGTATATTTTTACTATAAAATTTTAAAAATCACCATTCAAAACTTCCTTATGCTATAATACGCTAAAAGTACTTTTGGAAGAAGCCAATATATATTTAAAAGAGTTTTACTAACTTTCTTTAAAACAAGACAAATATATACTCTAGAGAAAGTCATATGTATGTAAGCCTGTACTATTATCTCGACATTTGATACTTTAAAAATGCTTTTAAACTTTATACATCCTCCTTTTATGGTCGGAAAAAGGAAAAATACAATTCCCGAAGGCCAAATCTGTTATAGAGAAAAGATATATTTTATTCCTATGTAAAATGTTTCATTTTTTTTTGCATTATACATTTCTATATATTATTTGATGATTCATTCTTGAAGGATCTAGAAAAATACGCGAAGTTAAATTATCCAGGTTGTACATATTCTTTTCTCTCAAAATTTAATGTATAATTTTGAAATATACTTTAATTTTATATATAATAAAATTATAAAATGTCTTAAAGTTATAACTTTATTCTAATGAATTAAAAATCAACGGCGATTCTTAGCTATGATTTATTAATACGATTGGACAACATATTTCTTAAAATATTCACAATACTATTATATTATAAATATTTAGACTAATGTAATCAACAAAGTCAATGTCTTAATAACGATCATTAAGAATATATTTATTATAAAATATAAATCACCATACAGAAATTCTCTTATTCTATAATATGCTAAAACGTACGTTCAGATGAAGCCAATATATATTTTAAAGAGTTTTACAAACTTTCTTTGAGACAAAATCAATGTTACTCTTGAGATAGTCATGTACATGTAAGCCTGTACTGCTAATTCGGTATTTGGTACTTTAGAAATGCTTTTTAACATTATGCATTCTTCTTTTACGGTCGGAAAAAGGGAAAAATATAATTCCCGAAGGCAAATCGTTTATAGAGAAATCTAATTCTAATTCCTATGTAAATTGTTTAACTTAGCTTACAATAAGTTTTTCAGTCATATAATTTGTTGACTCATTATTGAAAAACGTAGAAAAATGCGTGTAGTTAAATTTATCAGGTTACACAAATTATTTTTTTTTAAATAATGTATAATTGTGTAATATATTTTACATTTGCATATTATAAGGGCATTATAAAGGGAATTATAAAAGAATTAAAATTTTAAATTTATTATAATGAATTGATTTTCAGTTTCTTAGTTATGATTTTTATTTACAATATTGGACTACAAATTTCTTAAGATTTTCAGAATGCCATTTTATATTTAATATTCAGTTTAATATAATTAATGAAATCAATGTGTTAATAATGAGCCATAAGTCTATATTTATTATAAATTTAAAATCACCATTCAAAATTCCCTTATTCTATAATGTGCTAAAAAGTACTTTCGAAAAAATACTATATATATTTTAAAGAGTTTTACAAACTTTCTTTAAAACAAGACAAATGCATACCCTAGAGAAAGTCATATACATATAAGTCTCTACAATTATCTTGTCATTTGATACTTAAAAAATTTTTTTAAACTTTATACATCCTCCTTTTACGGTAGAGATAAAAGAAAAATACAAGATCCGAAGGAAATTCTCTTATAGAGAAAAGATAATTTTTATTCCTACTTAAAATGTTTTAATTCACTTGCATTAAACTTTTTCAGTCATACAATTAGTTGACTCATTCTTGAAAGACATAGAAAAATACGCGTAGTTAAATTAACCAGGTTACACAAATTATTTTCTTAAAAGATAATGTGTAATTCTGTAATATATTTATAGATGGGAATTACAAAATACCTTAAAATTATAACATTATTCTTATAGATTTATTTTCCAAAACCTTTTTTGTTTTCGTCATGCTTCATTTTTTATATTATAAATAGTTTTCTTTTCGATTAGGTTTTTAGGATGTCACAAAATTATGTGGCAGAAATTGTGTGTAAATCCTGGCAGAGTGGGAACTAAATAAGCAGATTTCATCAGGGGATTTTTATAAAATAGCAGATTCAGTTGGAAGCTAACACAAGTTGTTGCTGACTAGATATCTGAGTGAATCACCTAACAGGTGGCACTGTTATGTTGCATTTTTTAGGAAGTAGTATTATGTGCGAGATAGAAGAAAGTTTTTCGATAGCCACATGTGACTTGTTTAAAAATTATTTTTTATGATGATACAATATAAAATAAAATATATTAGTTTAACTTTCCTACAAACCTTAAGCCTGTGACATCTGGAAATTTTAAATTTATCCTGTAAATGTTCAACAAATTATTTTGTAAGAATTTCTGAATATTATTATGTAGCAAATATTCATAGAAGCAGATATAAATAAATTCATTGTGTTAGTAAGGCGCTGTAAGTATACATTTAATATAAAATTTAAATCACAATATAAAATTTCTTTTATTCTTTAATACGCTAAAAAATACATTACAAGAAGCCAATATAAATTTTTAAGAGCTTTACTAACTTTCTTTAAAACAAAACAAATGTATACTCTAGATAAAGTCGTATACATGTAAGCCTGTGCTATTATCTCAGCTTTTGATACTTTAAAAATGCTTTTAAACTTTATACATCCTCATTTAACGGTGGTGAAAAACGAAAAATACAATATCCGAAGGCCAAATTTCTTAGAGAGAAAAGGTAATTTTTATTTCTATGTAAAATGTTTCAGTTCGCTTACATTTAACTAGTCAGTCATGTAATTCTTTGACTCATTCTTGAAAGACGTAGAAAAATACGCGTGGTTAAATTAACCATGTTACAGAAATTATTTTCTTATAAGATAATGTATAATTCTGTAATATATTTTACTTTTGTATGTTGGAATTTTAAAATATATTAAAATTATAACTTTACTATAATGAAATGGTTTTCAACGGTGTTTCTTAGTATAAATAGATTATCACACAGTTGATAAGTTAACCATTTTTTATGTTCTTTTGAAAAAATAATTATAAGAAACTACTATTTTAAGAAATATTTTTTTAAACATTTTATTAAATTTCGACCCTTCTCAACATAGAACCCAAGGTCACGGCCTATTTGGCCTGTGCGGTAATCAGGCTCTGTTTGCAACCATAAAACGGTTCAATCGTACCCCACTCCTAATGAAGACCCTGAATTGTTCTGGGCTTCCTCCGCATCCTTCCCTGAAGTCGTTCAATTTAAATCCTTTGCGCATGTACTTAATTACCTTGCGCAATGCCATACATGAAATGCATGTCGGCAACAGAGAAAATGCATGATTGGTGTAATAATGCATTGCTATAATAATAATTGACGTAAAAATGGATGTTTCTCGAAATCTGTGTAGGAAATGACGATTTAAGTCCACAAACGGAATCAATCCGCCACATATTCAATAGCAGTTTCTATTGCCTCAACAATGGATTTACGCAACTACTTTCCAATACGAATCTGCCTATTTAAGTCCCGTCTACTTGTCTTTACGTATCTGACATAAAATTTAAAACCCCCCTGCATAATTTAATATGGGTTCATTTACATTTTTTATAACAATGATTAAATATTTTGTTTGGGATACTCCTCTATTTCTCAATAATTTTTTAAATAAATAAATAAAAAATTGTCGTATCAAATATTTAAACCTGGCATTATATTTGAATTTTCTATAATGGAAAAATAAGAATGTTTCTTAATAATAAATACTTCATTCGAAATAATAATGTAATATAAATATGTATGTATTTTATACAAATATGTTACATGTAATGAAATTTTACCCGCATTTTATTTTTACTTAAATCATGCCATTTATAATTAGCATAATCTGTTATTAATCTATTTAAAAATGTAAACTTCCCAGACAAAAAATTTCTAATTTAAAACTATGACACAAATGGATTTAATAAGATTTATTTCGGGTAAAAAAAAATAATAATAGTCGTACATTTTTTAGACTCTTTATTTAAAAAAAATTGTGAAAGGGCCAATATAGGTATCGTTATCAAGGGGTTACTTACTCTCTTAAATATAAGTCAAAATATCCCCTTGTGTAAAAGAAATACATGTAAGCTTGTAGCACAATCCCGCCATTTGATACTAAAAAATACTTTTAAACTTTATAAATCCCCTTTTACAGTTGAAAAACGGAGAAATACAATCCTCGAAGGAGAAATCTCTGATAGAAAAGTGAAGGTTTTTATTCTAATATAAAACTTTTAAATTCCCTTGCATTAAATATTTTGTAAATTCAGTAATTTGTTGACTGACTCCCGAAAGATTTAGATAAATGAATACAGGTGATGTATGTCGGCTGCATACGTTTTTTCCTTTTTTTTTCCCGAAGTGAAATATGTGTGCATGCATTTTTCATAAATAAGTGTGAAAATGTTTGTAATTATGTTTTTATTGAAATGGGATGTTCTTTTATAAATAATCTTTCATTAATCTCGTGTAATTATTTTTTTAATCATTTGTACGCATAAAATTTGGCAACTAAAGAAAAAAAACATTTTTAGTTATAAATAGAAGGAATAGAGAAGTACTATAGTGGTTGTGGGTGACTCTAAAAATGTAACCATAAAATCCGCTACATTAAGCCCAAATACAAGCATGTGCTTTCAAAAAATATAAGAGAACATTTAATAATATAGTTTTTAATTCATAATGTAATGAAATCTTACGTTAGAATTATTACGCTAGAATACGTTACCGAGACATTTCGGTCCCTAGCCGTTTCGGTCCCAAGACATTTCGGTCCCAAGACATTTCGGTACTTAGCCATTTCGGTCCCAAGACATTTCGCTCCCTAGCCATTTCGGTCCCTTCTTCTGCAAACTGAAATTTTGCGAAATAAGACAGTTAAAGTTTTATAGGGAATATTGCACAGTTTATAAATTGTAGGCCATAAATAACCGTACACACGTACAACTCTTATCCAAAATACAGGGCGTTTAGAAATTCCCGGACCCATTTTGAAGTTTAATAACTCAAAAAATAATGAAGATAGATTAAAATTAATAACATAAATGGTTAGATAGACTCAAAAATTTTCATGACCCTTGTCATGAACTTCCACGTGTGCCTTCTTCGTTGCACGGAGAATATCAAGTCGTGCGGCAAATTCCGTAATTAAGCAATTTGAAATTTGCTTGCATGCAGTCTTAATTTTTTTCTTAATAAAACAGTTCTTAATAATAAAGTGCGAAAATATATATGTTCTTCCATCACTAAATGCCATTTGTTTGTTTATTTTTCATATTTTATGAGTTATTAAACATCAAAAGGAGTCCGGGACTTTATAAACACCCATTTTAATTAATACAAATTTTATATAGTAATCCTAATCATAATTGGTAATCCTAATGATAATTGGTAATCCTAATGATAATTGGTAATCCTAATTCTGAAACCGTTTGTAATTTTAATATAAAAATCAAATTAATATTTTATTAAATATATTTTGTAATTAATAACATTATAAATTTAAATAATGAATGTTACTTTAAAATAAACTCAATACATAATCAATAATAAAACGCCGTAATAACTGGCGATAAAATTGATAAATAAGCTAAAATACTTTGTTAAATCACCATAAAATGAAAAAAAAAAACAGGACGCGTTTCGAGCTACAACAATAACAGTTTGTCATCAGCTAAAGCAAAACACGTGTCCATTAGGCACAGACTCGAGATAAATTAAAAGAAAGATTGTGAGATTAGAAAGAGTGCGACAGGTGGCGCTATCAGAAAGAGACTAGGTGGAAGAGAAAAGTCGAGATAAAGTGAAAGAAAGAGGGAGGAGATTACAAAGAGTGCGTCAGGTGGCGCTAGCTGAAACAGCACAAGTGGAAAAGAAAAATGTTGCCAAAATAATAAAAGAAAGAGAAAAAGGTGAAAACAACAATAAAATAATAACGAAAATAAAATAGCAATAAATAAAAAATAAATAAAAATAAAAATAAATGAATAACATAATAAAAAAATTTAATATTAATAAATAAAATAAATAAATCATTAAAAATTAGTAATAAAAATAATAAAATAAAATAAATAACTAAAAATTAATAAATAAAACAAGAAAAATTTAAAAAGTATTAAAATAGTATATATAATGTATTAAAAAATGTAGGTGTAATTTCCATGCAGGAGAAAGAGAGGGGTATGAAGAGAGATCATTGACAAGATATTATAATTTTCAGAAATATAATAAGCTTCGTGAACATCTAAGTGACAGAGAGAGAGGCAGGATTAGAAATACTGACCATGGAAAAACTGAAAAATTTTCCATGGCCAGATTATGGTAATTATTTCAATTTTTCCATGGCCAGAATTATTTCTAATCCTGCCTCTCCCTCTCACATAGATGTTCACGAAGCTTATTTTATTCGTAAAAATTCTAATACTCTTGTCAATGATCTCTCTAAATCCCCCTCCCTTTCTCCTGCATGGAAATTACACTTATATATTTTTAATACATTTTATATACTATTTTAATACTTTTTTAATTTTTCTTGTTTTATTTTGTTTTTAATTTTTAGTTATTTATTTTATTTTATTATTTTTATTATTAATTTTTAAGGAATTATTTATTTTATTTATTAATATTACAATTTTTTGTTATTTTATTCGTTTATTTTTATTTTTATTTATTTTTTATTTATTTCTATTTTATTTTCGTTAGTATTGTTTTGTTTTTTTCACCTTTTGCTCTCTCTTTTATTATTTTGTCAACACTTTTCTTTTCCACTTGTGCTGTTTCAGCTAGCGCCACCTGACGCACTCTTTGTAATCTCCTCCCTCTTTCTTTCACTTTATCTCGACTTTTGTCTTCCACCTTGGCTCTTTCTGATAGCGCCACCTGTCGCACTCTTTGTAGTCTCCACCCTCTTTCTTTTAACTTATCGCGACACTGTACCTAACGGACACGTGTTTTGATTTAGCTGATGACGAGCTGTTATTGTTGTAGCTCGAAACGCGTCCTGTTTATTTTTTTTTATTTTATGGTGATTTAACAAAGTATTTTAGCTTATTTATCAATACACAATCCATTTTATATTCAATACATCATTATAATTCCTAGTAGTTCTAAACTGAAATTTATCTTTTGTTTATCTATTGTATATTTAAAATTACAAAAATCTAAAAGAATTAGTATAGTTAAAAATAAAAGTAATTTTTTTTTTTCAGGGAAAGTAGGCGTGAAAAGTTAATACAAATAAATAAATAAATAAAAGCTTAGTTTAGTTATTTAAAAAATGAAAATAAAATTATTTAAAATATTAGTATATTACGTTTTAGTATATTTTATTAAATTATCATACATAATATATATCATTGATATATATTATATTTTATATATAATATATATATTATTACATTTTAAAATATTATTACATTAATTTTATGTAAATAAAAAAATAGTCATCTTATTAGAATGAAATATGCCCAATTTCAATAAAATTAACTCACAAAAACTGTCTTCATGGCGTGAGAAGACTGTTAAAAATACAATCAATGAATACTATTATTTTTTTAAAAAATAAATAAAAGTGGCGGAGGCAAATTTCTAAAAACAAATTTTTTTCATAGGATGTTCAATTACGTAATCACTATTGCTTTCGCTGTCTTAATAATGGAAAGTAACTTATGAAAACACATTTATAAGATACAAATTTGTATTATAAAAATAATAAGAAAAATAAAAAATTGTTCTTCAAAAAATATATTTCAATTCTGAGTTATCAAAGGAGAGGGTGTAGATGGGTGATTTGAGAAAATATGTATATATTATAACTTATAACTGTCTAATTAAATTATTAAAGACATTTATTAAACAAATTGAATAAGAAAAAATTAAGCACAGTTTTTTTTATTATTTAACTAATGCTGATTTAAAGGTTCTAAAAAAATATACGTGAACAGCAAAAAAAAAAAAAAAAAAAAAAAAAAAAAAAAAAAAAAAATATATATATATATATATATATATATATATATATATATATATATATATATATATATATATATATATATATATATATATATATATATATATATATTTATTTATTTATTTATTTATGGCAGTTTATATAAAATACTTTTTAGTTTATAGTAGTTTATAGAAGTTTATATAATATACTGATACTAATAATTAATGATAAAATTTAAAATATTTATTCTGATTAATAATAAGACTACTAAAAGCAAAAGACATTATCCCCTAAACTTATATCACATTGTTTAATCCAACAAAATGTTTAGCTCACTGTGATTTCATTATCGCGAGTTTTATAACTCGTGATATTAAAAAAAAAAAAAAGTTTAAATTTTTCGGATTCTTACATTCAACTTTTTATAAAACTTGGGGAGGAGTGAGGAGGAGAATTAAAAAACATATAAAAAGCACGAATAATGTTAAACTTATATCGTTTGTCAGGTCCACAATAACAAGAATTAGAATCCGACTTATAAGGTAGCCAGCAAAGAAATAATAAGGGACCGAAATGATTAAGGACGAAAATGTCAAGGGAAAAAGTTCCTGGGGAGCGAAATGGCCACGGACCAAATTTTCTCGGGACTGAATTGTCTAGGGACCGAAATGTCTTGGGACCGAAATGGCTAGGTACCGAAAAGTCTCGGCACCGAAATGGGCAGGGACCGAAATGTCTCGAGACAGAAACGACGGGACCAAAATGGCGGGACCGAAGTGGCGGGACCACACATATTGGCGTGTACCCGTAATATAAGCCTGTGTTATTCCGTAAAACACGTTTTGATCACCATAAAAATGATATCTATTATTATTATAATGATTATTATTAAATGAAGAATTTATTTATAAGTCTAAAATTTTAGTCTTTGAAAATATAATTTTCTAAATAGTCGTAATTTTTTTAATTACATTTTTTTTAGAATCTTCTAGATTTTAGATGCCTTCACTATGATACCATATGCATCTACTGTGTCACTTTCAAAGTAACGTAAATGTTTCAAAGATTGGTTTATTTCGAAAGCAAAACGATATTGATGCAGCATAAAATACCTTTATTCTTCATTAAAGATTCTCTTTTCGTTTTTGTTAAATTTTGTGATAAAATTTACTGATCAGACTGCATTTAGTCTTTTCTCATAACAGGTTCTTCTTTAGTCTTGGTATGAGCATTTATCAGATGTTGCAGTTTCAATGATTATTTTAGCAATATATTTCATTATCAAAAATGATGAAATATCTAACAGCCTCATCATTTTTCTCATCAAAAAAGAAAACTAGTTGGATCTGCCAATCCCAAAATTTTCTTCTATCTCAGACGTACATTTTAACATTTCAAAATTTAATTACTCATGTTAATGCGTTAATATTATTATTTCAGTACAATAACAACTGTGACTTGCATCTTAAATTTCTGCTTCTGTCAATTAATCGGAGTAAAAACGAGTTTCCGCAACTGCACGTGCGAATGAACAGTAGAACGATAGTCAGATTTTTTTCAAATATAGGAAGAATCTACTCACCATACTCCAAAAAAATCATACGCAAAAAAAATTTAATTCGGTTTTATGCATAACTTCAAACACTTTTTAATGTTAAAATAATAAAAATGACGCAGACTTCGCGATTATAGCGCCTCCTTTCGGCTTATTTTTTTTCAAAAACAGGGTGAGTCTGCTGACCATAGTCAAACACTAATACAAAAAATTTCATTCAATTCTATGCATAACTTCATACATTTTTCTGTGGTAAAATATTGAAACTGGCACAAAAATCGCTATTGCAGCGCCCTCTTCCGGCGGATATTTTTTCAAATTCAGGGAGGACAAACTAGCCATAGCCATTCACTTACACAAAAAATTTCGTTCAATTCGATGCATATCTTGATTGATTCACTTTTAGTAGGCACAATAGTGAAAATGGCACAAAAGTATCACTATTGTAGCATCCCCTTCCGACGGATTTTTTTCAAATTCAGGGAGGACCAACTAGCTATAGCGATACAATTACACAAAAAATTTGGTTCAATTCAAAGCATAACTTCATGCACTTTTAGTTAATACAATATTGAAAATGGCACAAAATTTGTTATTGCAGCGCTCCCTTCCAGCGGAATATTTCAAAATTAAAGGGGAACATGCTTGCCACAGCCAAAAATATTCACAAAAATTTGATTCAATTCTATGCATATCTTCATACACTTTTTGATGGTATAATGGCGACATAAGGACACACATACAGATATTCACACACACAGTTACACGGACAGACAGACATTTTGTAAAAACCTGTTTTTTGGAATCTCTGACCCCTAAAACGTGTAAATCCATCGAAAACTGGAAGTCTATTGAAGATAGAAGATATTTTCAAAGACTCAAATTTTAAATACTTATAAATAAATTCTATATCTAAATTAATAATAATAATAAATATCCTTTTTAGGATGATTATAACGGGTCATATATTATGTACGCCGTGCATTAAACATTAATAATCCTAGACCATAGATTGAAAAAAAAACAGTAGTTTATAGAAAAACAATTTTAACTGTTTAAAATGTGCATTTCTTTTTTGAGGGAGGGTATGGGATGAATTAAATTATGGTTAATTAGAATTTTTGTGTTCAAATGTTCAATACAATTTGATGAAATACTTTTACAACACTTTTAACTAAACAAATATAATAAATGTATAGATTTTATATTTTTATAAATATTAATGCAATTTTTTTGTATTTACGAATGAAAATGCCTTTCGAAATGTATAAGAATAATAGCCAATTTAGATTTGTAAACAGCCTTTAACATATAAATTGCTTATAAAGTGATGTAACCCCCTCTCACCCAAATCCCTCAAACAAAATTAGCTATGATTACCGGTTAAATGGAGATCTAGATACGCCCTTAAAAAAAATTTATTATACTTAAATACATTATTAATTTTGATTGGTAACATCCAACATATTTATATTCAGGGTTTTCACAATTCTCAATAAAACAAGCCAAAAGTATTCATAGGAGAATGACTTAAGATCTATACGTCTGTATTGTAATTTCTTCTTTTGATGTTTTGAAAATGCCATCAAACTTTATATATCCTCTTTTTAAAGATGGAAAAACTGAAAAATAAAAAATACAATCTCCGAAGACAAAATCTTTTTTATAGCAATGATAATTTTAATGGGATGTAATATTTTTGAATCTTACAGTAATAAAATCTTTCACAGCTATAATTTCTTTATTTATTCACGAAATATTCGGAAAATTGTGTGCAATGAAATTATTCAGGTTTCATGAACATTTTTCTTGAAAAGTAACATATCTCTCAGTGCCTTCATCTCAATATGTTAATTATTTAAAAAAAGTATCTTGATACATTATTATTTTTTGAAGATGTGCGATAATGTCTTAAAATAATTATTCAAATTTCTCTTTCTTTATATTTTCATCATATATTAGAATACAAATGTACATTTGTGTTGTAACTTTTTGTTGATAAATTATATTTATATATTTTTTAATTTCATAATATTATTATTTCATAAAGTATATACAATTAAAAAAAAATCTAATTCCTGTTGATTTAATTGAATGTAAAAATCTAATAACTGTGCTTCCAAATTGAAAGTTTAAATCCGTCATTCTAAGTAAAATTTGTATGTGAGCTGTTTAGGTTTTTTTCAACTCTTCCAAACTTTATGAATCCTGTCTTTGAATAGTCAAACGAAGAAATACAATCCCAGAGGGACAAATGACGAAAAGAACTATGATGGGTTTTATTAGGATGTAAAACTTTTCAATACCATTGCACATTTTTTTTAAATCATAGCTTTATTAAGTTGTATTCTTATAGTAAGTGTCAGAAAATAAGTGTAGTCAAATAATTCTGGTTACATGAATTCTTTACTTAAAAATTAATCTATTTCACTATATAAAGTAATTTTCATTACAATGTTTTGAACTCTGAAATAATTGTTCAAAGTAGTACACAATTTGAAGTTATAATATTTTTAAAACATTCTTTCAGACATTTCATTTTTAATAATGTTATGACATTTGATCCTATAAATTATGGATTCATTTGCATTGCTGTAAGATGTGTTTTTTTTATTTTTTGTAATTAAATCTTCTTTCAGAAAACATACAAAAATTATTACCCAAATTTTAAATTATTGGAGGGGAATCGAATGAAAAGTGATAATACACACTATATATATATATATATATATATATATATATATATATATATATATATGTTACAAATTCAAATTTCAATATATCAGTTGATTTATAATTTTAAAAAAAGCTATTGCAATTTTTTTTTATATTGTAAACATTTTAGAAAAAGAATTCTCTGAAATTTTAACAAATTTAATAACGTTACTCTAAGAATACATTAAAATAGTTTGTATTATAACAGAGAAAAAAAAAATTCAAAATCACTCGAAATTTTTTTCTTTATTCTCTACTAACCTGTAATACCTTATGAAAGAGATTACAAGTATCCAGTGCTTTTAACCGCCATTAAAATAAAGTAAAACTCTTCTCGAGAGAGATAAAATACATGCAAGTCTGTATTACTATCTTGTCATCTGATACTATAAAAACACTTTCTGTCTCTTTTTAAACTTTATAAATCCTTCTTTTATGAATGGTCAAACAAAGAAATACAAAGAATACTCAGAAGGAAAATCATAGGAAAGAATTATGGTGGTTTTTAAGCGGATGTAAAACTTTTTGAAACTTGTTTCGTTATTTTTTTCACAGCTCTAGTTTTTGTTGTTTCTATTAATCCCGAAAGATTCAGAAAAAAAATTGTAATTAAAGTTTTCCGGTTACTTGAATTTCTTATTTAATGTGTAATCCATCTCACTACATAATGAACATTTTATCAGAATGTGTTGTTTTTCAGAATAATTTTTCAAAACAGTTTACAATGTGAAGTGATAATGTTTTAAAATGATACTTTCAGTCAGTTAAGTAATTAATTTTGGGATATTTCTCACACTTGAGTCCACAAATTTCATTAGAGTTGCTTTATGATAAGTTTTATTATTTGTCATTAAATCTTCTTTCAGAAAGTATAGAAAATGTATTAGCCGAATTTTAAGTTATTGGAGAATTCATTAAATAGAGAAAGACTTTGGTAAGAGCTGTTAAAAATGTTTTTATATTGTAAATATTTTAGACAAAAAATCTAAACATGTGATTAATTTAATAAAATAATTCTAACTAGGGAACTGCAAGAAGTGTAAGTTACCGATTTTGACAAAAGTTGTATCGCTGGAAAGATCTCATCGAGAGCAGTAAAAAACTTAGTGTAACTACCCATCTAAAATTAGACGTTTTCGAGATATCCGGCAATTTATATCACGTAACTAGTGATACTTAATGGGGGACCGCAAAAAATTTTAGTCTCGATTTTAACGAAAAAGGTATCTTTGAAAAGATATCATCGTGAGGATTAAAAAATGCAATCGAATTACCCGTCGGAAAGGAGACGTTTTTGAGATATCAGACAATTTGTGTCAAATTGCTAATACACTGCTGGGAAACTGCATTAAGTGACATATATTGTCGGATATCTCGAAACCGTCTCATTTCAGATGGTTAGTTAAATTGAGATTTTTACTTCTCATAATGATATCTTTGCAACGACACCATTTTCATAAAAATAGAGAAAAATATTTTATGCGGTACCCCATTAAGTGTGCACTAGTTCAGTATGCACTAGCTACGTGACATAAATTATCGGATATCATGAAAACGGTTCATTACCGACGGGTAGTTCTATTGAATTTTTTCTCCCTCATGGTGATATCTTTTTAACGAAAAAGTTACCACGAAAGTAGTAACTTTCGTTGAAATAGAGTCTAACTTTTTTTGCGGTCCTCCATTAAGTATCACTAGTTACGTGACATAAATTTCGGATAGCTCGAAAACGGCCGTTTGCGACGGGTAGTTACATTGAGTTTTTTCTGTTCTCGATGAGATCTTTCCAAGGACACCACTTTCGTAAAAATCGGTAACTTACACTTCTTGCAGTTCCCTAATAAGATTGCATTAAAAATAATGTCGGAATACTGAGAAATAAATTCAAAATAATTGTAGATTTTTTTAGAGCTCTAATGCATAATAAAATACCTGTTGAAAATTGCTATATGCATCTTTATCAAGTTTTTTCTTACCATCTTTGAAATAAAGCAAACTTCTTCTCTAGAGAGTTACAAAATATATGTAAGTCAGTACTACTATCTCGTTATTTGATACTATACAAATACTTTCTGCAACTTTTAAACTTTATAAATCCTATTTTTACGAATGTTCAAACAAAGAAATAAAATCCCCGAAGGACAAATCTCGGAGAGAATTGTGATGGTTTTTATTCTTTTCAATTCTCTTCTATTAATATTTTTTCCATTGATTTCTTTCTTCAGGTCTGAAATCTGTTGTATCACTCACGGCAGAATCAGAACGATAGTGTGGTTAAATTATTCAGTTTACATGAATTATTTACTTTAAAGGCGATCTATCTCGCTATATAATAAACTTTTGATTACAATGTGACGAATTTTTTATTATTTATTTTAAAAAAAATATATAAAAAACTCTCCCTAATTTATTTTGTTTTTATTCTTTTTGTCAAATTTTAATACTTAAATATTAATTTCATCTGTTTTTATTTGTGATTTTTTTTCTTTTTTTGAAACTGAGAATTTTTTCAGAAAGCGTTAAAAAAGTCTTTCCAAATTTCAAATATTGGAGACTTGGTTGAATATACTAGAAAGAAAATACAAATTTTTACAAATTTCTTTTTAAAAAATAAATAATTTATAATTTTTATATAATTGTAATTTTTATATAATATTTTCAAAATGCGTTTATATTGTTAACATTTTAGACAAAGAAATTCCGAAATTTTTGCATATTTTAAAAGTAATTCCACGTATGCATTAAAAATTTAAACTTGATAGCTGAGAAAAAATTTTGAAATCACAGTAAAGATACTTCACAAGATCATTTCCTGCACTAATGTCCTATAAAATACCTTTTGAAGGGGGTTACTTTAAAGAAGAATTTTCTACCCATCTTTAAAATAAAGCAAACTTCTTCCCCAGAAACAGACAAAATACGTGTAAGTCTGAACTACTATTTCGTCATTGAATATCATAAAAATACTTTCTACCTCTTTTAAACTGTCTTAATCCTCCTTTTAGGAATGGTCAAACAACAACAAAAAAATCCCCGAGGGACAAATCTCGGATAATAAATATGATGTTTTTTTATTTGGATGAAAATACTCGGTTGCCTCCTCCCTTTTTAGCCTTATTATTTTAGAAAGTTTCATAAAATTAAGCTTTATTAAATTATTCAAGTTATATGAATTCTTTACTTAACGGGTAAACTATCTCACGATAAAATGAACTTTCAATTGCAATGTGTTGATATATTTTTAAAATTCTTTAGAATGTGAAGGAATGATATTTTAAAAACAATTTTTTAGTAATTTTAATTTTAATATATTTATCACATTTGATTCTATAAATTTTAAATTATTATAGTATTGTTTTAGGAAATAAATAATTTTTGTAGTTAAATTTTCATTCCGAAATAAATAAATATTTGCTCAAATTTTGAATTATTTAATAATTGATTCATATAGTAAAAAAATACACATTTTTACAAATTCCTTTTTATTAATAAATTATTTCATTTTTTATAATTTTTATATAATCTGATCAAAATGGTTTTATATTTTGAAACTGCAGACAAAAAAATTAAATTATGAAAAAAATAAAAAAAACCCTAAGAATATATTTTGAAAATAGATTGAATACTGAGAATAAATTCAAAATCACTAAAAAGATTTTTTTCACGTGCTAATTCTCAATAAAATACCTTTTAAAAAGGGTACTTTTATCAAGTACAAGTATAAAAATGTATCTTTATCAAGTGATTTCTAGCCATCTTTAAAATAACGAAAACTTCTTCCCCAGAGAGAGACTAAATATTATATAAGTCAGTACTCTGTCTCGTCATTTGATACATAAAAATATCTTATGCTTCTTTTAATCTTTATAAATCCCCCTTTTAGGAATAGTCAAACGAAGAAACTAAATCCCCGAATTGACAAATCTCGGATAATATCTTTGATGGTTTACATTCGAATGAAAAAAATTTTAGACTCGCTGTATTTTTTTAATTATTATTATAGTGAGTTGCATTATTCTCGAAAGTTTCCAAAAAGCGAGTATTATTAAATTATTCAGGTTATATGAATTTATTACTTAAAAGGTAAACTAGCACACGATATGATGAACTTTTAATTACATTGTGCTGGTTTTAGTAAATTTTTTAAATAGCTTACAACGTGAAGGAATAATATTTTTAAAATAATCTTTTAATCACTTTAATTTTATTATATTTATCACATTTAATTTCTAACTTTTAATTTCATCTGTGTTGCTTTATGATATCTTTAAATTTTGTCATTAAATATTCATTCAGAAAGTAGATAAAAAAATTATCGCTCAAATTTTAAATTATTTGATAGTTGATTGATATGTAAAGAGAATACAAATTTCTACAAACTCTATTTTTAAATAAATTGGTCCATTTATAATTTATATATAATCGGTTCAAGATAGTTTTATATTTTAAAATTGTATACAAATAATAAAACTATAAAAATTTATTTAATTTAATGAAATAAAGAATATATTTTAAAAATTGCTTGATTACTGAGAAAAAATTCAAAGTCACTAAAAATATTATTTTCACGTTTTAATGCTCAATAAAATACATTCTAAAAAGGGCTATATGTACCTTTATCAAGTAATTTCTAGCCATCTTTAAAATAAAGAAAACTTCTTCCCCAGAGAGAGAATAAATATTATGTAAGTCAGTATTCTATCTCCTCATCCTATACTATAAAAATACTTTTCCTTTTTAAAACATTATAAATCCCACTTTTACGAATGGTCCAACAAAGAAATAAAATCCCGGAAGGATAAATCTTAGAGTTGGTTTAATTTGGCGGTGAAACTTTTGATTTCTCTGGAATAATTATTATTATTAATATTTTATTTATTGATTATTTTTTTCAGTACTGAAATCGATTGTATTCAGTCAGGAAAGAATAAGAACGATAAGTGTGGTTAAATTATTCCGATTAAATGAATTATTTACCTGAAAGGTAATCTATCTCACTGTGCAACGAGCTTTTGATTACAATATATTAGTTTTATTTTTTTTTTCAAATAATGTCTAATCTGATGGAATAATGTTTGCAAATCTTTTTATTATTCACTTTGTTTCTATTCTGTTTATCATATTTTTATACTTGAATATTAATTTCATTTGATTTTACACATGATATATTATATATATATACATATACAATATAAATTTCATGAAAATATTTATTAATCACTAGGTGCATAATGTATAAACATTTTTAAAAACAGTAAACATTAATATAACAATATTAAACAATATAAAACGTCACCCGCAGAATAAAAGCCATCACTCTTCAGCAGGCGGAATGGCTTTAACCTTCCCCCCACTATTAAAATAAAGCTTAATCAGCAGGTTTCGTGTAATATGACAGAGTCTTGCATTAAATATGAAAATGGCATATTCAAAAGTCACTTAAAAATCATTTCAAAGGTCACTTAAAGAACAATTCAAAGAAATAAGCTTTACTTATATATTGATGTAATGCAATCAATTATTTACACTCATTATTTTAAATCATAATAAACCCATATAAAGAATAAACTTTTATATTTATGAAATCTTAATTGATTACAGTAAAAAATGCAAGCAACTACCACACTTCCGCCTGTACCCGCTTATTAGCATAAAAGATAAACTTACTGCACAAGCATGGCCCTTTAATACCAGCAGGTGACAAAAACTTTTAACTTGAACGAAGACCAGTCCAATTTTCCATTATCATAGCCTTTTCTGTCCGGTCGTGACATCTTTCTGCATGTTTTTTCATCCACTGTCATCCTTTCTGCATTGTAGACTTTGAGATGACCCCTTCAAGTAACAAGCTCCAGAAGCCAGTATTCGTTTCAGCTATGCCTCCAGTCCAAAGAGTTGCCATTTATTGTAAAGTAATTATACGTAATATCTCAAAAATTTACTCGGATAATTATTTTTATAAAATAAACTAGTAAATCTGCAGATCAGGAGCCTCAACGTCAGCTTTGCACATCATTTTTTTTAAATACACGTTGTGTAATATTCAACTTCCTGGAAACTGTAATTTGAAATTTTCAAATTACGTAATTATTTATAAGAATTAAATAAGAAAAAGAAGTTTTCTGTCATCAAAAGCGTTAAATTAAAGATTTAGTTATGTTAGGATATTCTGAAATTTTCATGATCTATTATTTTTGTTTTTTATTATAACATAGTAGATTTCTTCAGGGGGGAGGGGAGCCCTCTAAACCCCCCGTTGTCTCATTAAACTTAAATTTGTAACTTTCTATCAATTTGCTAATGGTTATCGTATATCTTGTATTTCATTATACATTTTGATTTATAAGGATAAGTAATAGTTTTAATGAGCATTTTTCATTATCCTCATACTTCTACATAGCTGCCCACCACAAACACCTAAATCTGATGTATCAAGGACTTTTGAAAGTGTAAACACAGTAATCTAGGGTTTTACAATTTTGTTTCCAAAAAAAGGAAGTTTTGATTGCATTTTGTGGCAGTTATCGCGGACAGACAGACAGACAGAACAGACTGACAGGCGGAAAACAATAAATTTTGTGTTGGCAAAATAAGCCTTCACTTAAGTTTCAGCAATAACGTCATTATTCATTAGTTATTGCTATCCATGTTTCTAATATTTTTTACGACTACTATAAAATACCTGTTTTATTTCAATTATGACGTCAAATTTTATCAGGTGAAATAATTGTTAAAAATATAATTATTTTTTATTTCTTTTACTTCTAATTATGCCCCTATTTTTGTCAGAAATATTCTTATTAACGAAACAAATTTCCGTGTTTAATATTTAACAAAGTACTATATTTATTTTTATCTTGATTCTGACGTCATATTTATTTTTTCTTAGTCTAATTTTTCGAATAAAAATTGCTCAATTGAAACTTATTGCCGTTGAAAAATTATTTCATTTTTTTTTTGGCAACGATAAAGGAAATTGGCTAAATTTTATCTAAAAAATCGTTATTGATTCTGCATGAAAAAGAAGGAAATTTTGAATTATTAAAAAAATATATGTGAATAAAATTAATAAAACATAGCCTATGTTGTTTTCTGGGCTATGTTATAGTTATTCACAAAGATACAAACACATTAATTCATCAGTTTTGACGTTGACTTGATTTAAATTTTCGTACACGCATTCAAATTTATAACATTATAAAAATAAGGATTATGATGAATGGTTGCTTAGCAACCATTAAGAGAAAATAAATACATTTGAAATAAGTAAATCTCTAAAACAAATTAGTCTATATTATTGGAACACATTTATAAAAAAAATCTCCGAAATTTACAGTAATAATTTTAAAAATCTGACAAATGTGTAGACAAAATTTCAAAACAATACGAATAATTTAACTGGTAAATTTCAGTATCCGTTTATCATTGAATTCCATTAATGAAATGTGACATTTTCTCTCAAAGAAAAAAAAATTAAAAATCATTGGATTTGCCATAGAAAAGCATTGTTGCGCAAAATAAAATATTCTATATTTTCCGAACAAATGAATCAAATCTTACAAAAAACTATAAAGCTTAATCCCAGTGCCTCACTAACATACCCACTTATAATTTCAAGCCAATCGGATGCTTTTTACGGAAGTTATCCCGGAACAGACAGACTGACAAACTGCAGACTGACAGACTGACTGACAAACAGACACAAAAAATTTTCGTGTCTCCAAAGTAAGCCTTCACTGACTTTCGGCAATTACCTAAAAACTTGTAAACCTGTTTATTTACATTGAAATCATTGCTGCATATTTTTCTAAATCTAATAAACTGATTTATAACTGTATTAATAAAAACTTTTTTATTAAGATTGGAAAACCAGTGAGGTAAATTTATAGTATAAAAATCAAAACTGTTTCTTTTATCATATAAATCGATATTGATACTATTGTCTGAAATATTAAAAGAAATATCAAGGAAATCTACTTTGTAATCAATATTGTTAGCTTTATTTAATTTTCAGAAACCAGGATAAATTTTATTGTATTCATTATAAAAATCAAAATTATAAATTAATATGTCGTCAATGTATCTATACACAATGTATCTATACACTATCATTTTTTAATTAATTAATTACTGTATCAGTATAAAAATTTTTACATATAGCAGCATAATTGTTCGCAGCTTTATCCACTGTTACAAAAACAAATTTATTCTGCAAATCCTCAATATCTTTATAATCATTTTTATTAAGCTTTTGGTATTCATAACTATCACTATTTAAAAATGTAGATATACTTGATTTAAAATATTTAACTATGTTATCTTTCCAATGAAAAAAAGCTTCGAAAGGTAAACTATTCTTATAACTTTGTTGTTTAACAAAATTATCAATATCCTCATTAAAAATTACCAAAGCCTTTTTCATACTAATTTTTTCATTCAATCTAAATTTGGTTCCAAAGTTCATCAAATACCTTATATTACTATTAGCAATTATATTTAAATCACTAGTAATGACATGCTTATGAAAATTATCTATCCAGTCATCATAATCTCCACTGTTGCAAAAAAAATTTATAACTGAATCCACATCACCTTCAGCAATTTGTCTATAATTAAATATTTCACCACTAAATGGTCTACTATAATTAAAAGTCACAGTAATAATGCAATTTTTAATTGGAAAAAGATTATAATTATCATTAAAAACTTTTTTGAAATTCAAATTATCATAAGACTTTTGCTGAATTTTTATCTTAAAATATAATTTATCCTTGTCACTATTTAACGTATTCATTAACTTAAAATTTATTAAGTCAAAAATTAAATCTTTAAATTGTGAATTTTTAAATTTAAACTTATCTAATGTAAACTTTAATCTCTTCAATATTATAATCTTCAATTT
This sequence comes from Maratus speculifer, assembly GCA_964019185.1. Taxonomy (NCBI): domain Eukaryota; kingdom Metazoa; phylum Arthropoda; class Arachnida; order Araneae; family Salticidae; genus Maratus; species Maratus speculifer. The sequence continues at coordinate 167,390,770 of OZ025292.1, forward strand.
AAAAACTTCAGTCTTTACCATTTTAATACTGTAAGTCAATACAAGTTTTTTTCTAAATCTTTTAACCAAGTATCAGGAACAATATTGTTAAAAATATTGCTAAAACGATGTGAACCATTTTACTGATGTGTGTGTGTGTTATTCTACAGGTGACATTTTATATTGTTTAATATTGTTATTTTAATGTTTACTGTTTTTAAAAATGTTTATACATTATGCACCTAGTACTTAATAAATATTTTCATGAAATTTAAATTGCATATGTATGTTGCAATTTTTAAGTGCTGCATTGGCGCCTACGGTACCAATACTCTACATGCTGATAGCAAACATATATTTATGTATGGCATTATAAGCTGCATGGGGCACTTATGTCATATATATTTTTTATATTTTACATATGTTTTACAAGTGTTTGGGTGCATATTGTTTTGTTAATTGTTTCATTGCAAGTAAGCCTATGTGCTTAAAAAAATCTTAATAAATAAGTTACGATGTAAAAAATATAATGAAATGAAATACTATAGATGTAAAAATAAATTATGTAAAACTTGTATAGTGAGCTGTGTCACCACTGGAGAGTTGCCTAAAAATTATATACCATTTTGTAAATTTAACAATGTCATTTACAGAATAATTTGCTTAGTTTGTAAACAAAGTTATGTTGGTCAAACTGGTGATGAATTACATAGTCGTATTAATCAACATAGATCTAATACAGTTAAAAAACTAAATCCAACTTTTGAAATTCTACATTTTACATTACACTCATTTGCTAAAATCCAGATTGAAATACTGGACCATGTCGAAGATAAAGCTGACAGATTAGCTCCTGAGAATGATTTTATGATGAAATTTAAATCTATTTATCCTTATGGACATAACACTATGTTAAATCATATAAATATTAAGAATATTGTAAATGTATATGATTTATGTAACAAATTTAATAATATGATTGTAAAAAATAGAGGCAAAAGGGGTTCACATCGTTTTAGCAATATTTTTAACAATATTGTTCCTGATACTTGGTTAAAAGATTTAGAAGAAAAATTTGTATTGACTTACATTATTAAAATGGTAAAGACTGAAGTTTTCAAATTGAAGATTATAATATTGAAGAGATTAAAATTTACATTAGATAAGTTTAAATTTAAAAATTCACAATTTAAAGATTTAATTTTTGACTTAATAAATTTTAAGTTAATGAATACGTTAAATAGTGACAAGGATAAATTATATTTTAAGATAAAAATTCAGCAAAAGTCTTATGATAATTTGAATTTCAAAAAAGTTTTTAATGATAATTATAATCTTTTTCCAATTAAAAATTGCATTATTACTGTGACTTTTAATTATAGTAGACCATTTAGTGGTGAAATATTTAATTAGACAAATTGCTGAAGGTGATGTGGATTCAGTTATAAATTGTTTTTGCAACAGTGGAGATTATGATGACTGGATATATAATTTTCATAAGCATGTCATTACTGGTGATTTAAATATAATTGCTAATAGTAATATAAGGTATTTGATGAACTTTGGAACAAAATTTAGATTGAATGAAAAAATTAGTATGAAAAAGGTTTTGGTAATTAATGAGGATATTGATAATTTTATTAAACAAAAAAGTTATAAGAATAATTTACCTTTGAAAGCTTTTTTTTTTTTTTTTCTTTTTTTTTTTTTTTTTTTGATTGGAAAGATAACATAGTTAAATATTTTAAATCAAGTTTATCTACATTTTTAAATAGTGATAGATATGAATACCAAAAGCTTAATAAAAATGATTATAAAGATATTGAGGATTTGCAGAATAATTTTTTTTTTTTTTTGTTACAGTGGATAAAGCTGCGAACAATTATGCTGTTATATGTAAAAATTTTTATACTAATACAGTAATTAATGAATTAAAAAATGATAGTTTTTTACACTAAAATTAATGAAAATTTAAACCCCATTCATAAAAATTTTATTGCTTCTAAAAAGAAATGTAAAACTTTATACTCTTATAATTTCAATCTGTCTAGTCATCACATATTACCTTTATTGTTTATAACTCCAAAATTTCATAAAAATCCAAAGAAATTCAGGTATATTTGTAGCACAACCAAAAGTATCAATAGAGATTTTAACATTGTTCTTCAAAAATTATTAAAAAGGGTATACGGTTTTCTTAAATGTAAATTTAAAAACAACAGCCATTTTTCGTCAATCGATAATAGTTATGAGGTTTTGGACAAAAAACACTTCACGCCTCTTTTCATACAGGTTTTTGATTTTGAAAATTTGTTCAATAACATACCAATAGATTCATTATACAATGTTCTAAAAGATATTTTTGACACTTTTTGTATCAATGAAGAGCTAAATATTAATCGTGAATTTTTCTTGAATTTATGTCATTTTTGTCTTATAATAATTATGTAGTTTATAGGAATAATATATTTAATCAGTCATGTAGAATCGGAATGGGAACTAACTATTCTAGCACTGCTGCTAACTTGTTTTTATTTTATTATGAATACAATTATACAGTTAAATATAATAAGCATTAACATGTGTATGGATACATTGACGACATATTAATTTATAATTTTGATTTTTATAATGAATACAATAAAAGTTATCCTGGTTTCTTAAATTAAATAAAGCTAACAATATTGATAACAAAATAGATTTCCTTGATATTTGTTTTAATATTTCAGACAATAGTATGAATATCGAGCTATATAATAAAAGAAACAGTTTTGATTTTTATACTATAAATTTACCCCACTGGTTTTCCCATCTGAATAAAAAACTTTTTATTAATACAGTTATAAATTAATTTATTAGATTTAGAAAAATATGCAGCAATGATTTCAATGTAAATAAACAGGTTTATAAGTTTTTAAGTAATTTATTTTATAAAAATAATTATCCGAGTAAATTTTTGAGACATTACGTAAAATTTCTCTACAATAAATGGCAACTCTTTGGACTGGAGGCGTAGCTGAAAGGAATGCTGGCTTCTGGAGCTTTTACTTGAAGCGGTCATCTCAAAGTCTACAGTGTAGAAAGGATGACGGTGGATGAAAAAACATGCAGAAAAATGTCACGACCGGACAGAAAAGGCTATGATAATGGAAATGTGGACTGGTCTTCGTTCGAGTTAAAAGATTTTGTCACCTGCTGGAATTAAAGGGCCATGCTTATGCAGTAAGTTTATTATTTATGCTAATAAGCGGATACATGCGGAAGTGTGGCAGTTGCTTGCATTTTACACTGTAATCAATTAAGATTTCATAAATATAAAAGTTTAGTCTTTATATGGGTTTATTATAATTTAAAATATTGAGTGTAAATAATTGATTGCATTACATCAATATGTAAGTAAAGCTTATTTCTTTGAATTGATTTTTAAGTGACCTTTGAAATGATTTTTAAGTGACTTTTGAATATGTAATTTTCATATTTAATATAATACTCTGTCATATTACACGAAACCTGCTGATTAAGCTTTATTTTAATAGTGGGGGGAAGGTTAAAGCCATTCCGCCTGCTGAAGAGTGATGGCTTTTATTCTGCGGGTGACTTTTTATATTGTTTAATATTGTTATTTTAATGATTACTGTTTTTAAAAATGTGTATACATTATGCACTTAGTGCTTAATAAATATTTTCAGGAAATTTAAATTGTATATGTATGTTGCAATTGTTAAGTGCTGCATTGGCGCCTACGGTAGCAATACTCTACTTGCTGATTGCAAACATATATATATATATATATATATATATCTAATTTTTTTTTTCAGTAAGAATTTAAAAGCAAATGTTTCCATATTTAAAACTATAGGAGAAATGATTAAATATAGAAAGACAATATAATTTTTTTTATGAAAATTTTTTAGGCATATTTCAATAATCATTTTTATATAAGCTATTCAAAATGTTTTTATATTGGTATAACATTTTGAAAAAACAAACCACAAAATGGTGACTATAATAATAAATAATGACCATTTATAATCTTTAAATAAGCTGTTAAAGATGCTTTTATATTGTTTACAATTTAGAATAATGAATTCCAAAAAATTGTCTAGTTTTATAAAGTAACTCCATGTATGCATTAAAAAGGTACGCTTGATAATTGACAAGGAATTTTGAAATCACTGTAAAGATTTTTCTTTATAGGGTATTTATTCCTCTAATACCCTATGAAATACCTTCTGAAGGAAGCTATATGTACATTTATCTATTATTTTCTAACTATCTTTAAACTAAATCATGTTTCTTCCCAATAGAGAGGAAAAATATGTGTAAGTCTGTACTTTGATATCGTCATTTGATACTATAAAAACACTTTATACCTCTTTTAAACTTTATAAATCCTCCTTTTATGAATGGTCAAACAAAGAAACATAATCCTAGAAAGATAAATCTCGGATAGAACTATGATGATTTTTATTCAGATATAAAACTTTTCAATCCACAATATTTTTATTTATTTTTATACTTATTGCGAGACGAGTAATAAGTTGTATTATTCTCGAAAGATACAAAAATATAATATTTTTTAAATTATTCAAGTTACAAGAATTCTTTATTTAAAGGATAATCTTACTATTTCATGAACTTTTCATTGCAATGTGTTGATTTTTTAAACAATATTTCAAAATAGTTCACATTGTGAAAGAATAATAATTAAAAACATTCCTCCAGGGACTTTTATTTTAATATACTTATTACATTTAAGTCGTTAATTTATTTTTGTGTTGCTTTGTGCTATGTTTTATTGTTTCTCTTTAAATATTGTTTCACAAAGTATATAAAAAATATTGCGCAAATTTTAAATTATTAGAGAACTGATCGAATACTAAAAGACTATACAAGTTTTTGAGAATTTCATTTTTAACCTGCCATTCGATTTATTATTCTAGAAAGAGCTGTTCAACATATTTTCATATTGTATACATTTTAAACAAAAATATTCTAAAAAATTGATTAATTTCTTAAAATATCTCTAAGAATACATTAATAAAAAATGTTTGAATAGTGAGAAAGAAATTCGAAACAAAAGTAATGATTATCTTCACGCTCTAATGCACAGTAAAATACCTTAAAAAATAGGACTATATGTACCTTTATCAAGTGCTTTTTAACCATCTTTAAAATAAAGCAAACGCCTTCCCTAAGGAGAGTAAATACATCTATCCGTCATTTGATAATGTAAAAATACTTTTACCTCTTTTAAACTTTTTAAACCCTTTTTTATGAATGGTCAAACGATGAAACAAAAGCCTCGAAGAAGAAATCTCGGAAGAAATATGGCGGTTTTTATTATGATGTGAAACTTTTCAATTATCATTCATTATTAATAATGATATATTTTTATTTTTATTTTCAAGATTGGAATATGACGTATTATTCACGAAAGTATCTAACGATAAGTGTGGTTAAATTATTTATTTTACAGGAATTATTTACTTGAAAGGTAATTACTCTAGCTGTTTAATGAACTTTTGATTAGAATGTGTTGGTTTTAAAAGCGATTTTTTATATAGTTTTTATTCAGAAAGAAAATTTGAAAATCTTTTTCTAATTCAAATTATTTTTATTCTATTTATCATATTTTAATACACAAAAATTAATTTCATTTGCTTTTTCCCCCAAAATCCTTTAATGTAATTAAGAATGCTATGTAAATACTCCATTTGATTCTAAAAAAAAAATACTTTCTGCCTCTTTTAAATTTTATGAATCCTCCTTTTACGAATGGTTAAAAGACGAAACCAAATTCCTAAAGGATAAATTTCGGATAGAACTATGTTGGTTTTTATTCAGATATAAAACTTTTCAATCTGTTGCATATTTATATGTTTTTTTTATTTATTGAGAGGTTTAATAAGTTATATTATTCTCAAAAAATATATTCAGGTTGGTTGAATTCTTTATTTAATGGGGGATATATTTCACTTCATAGTGAACTTTTCATACAATGTGGGGATTTTTTACAATGGTTTAGAATAGTTTTTGCAATAGTTTACAACGTGACTGAAAAATGTTTTAAAAACTCTTAGTCACTTTAGTTTTAAAATATTTATCACATTTCAGTACATAAATTTTAATTTCAACCGTGTTTCTTTAGCATATCTTTAATTTTTAAATTAAATCTTCTTTCGAAAAGTATGTAAGAAAAAGACTTGTCCAAATTTGAAACTATTGAATGACTGATTCTTACGAAATATATATATATATATATATATATATATACAAATTTCAAAAAATTCCCTTTTTAAATCATTTATTACGTTTATAACTTTTATGTAAGCTATTGAAAATCGTTTAGTATTTTAAAACAGTAGAAAAATAAATTGTAAAAAATTGATTAATTTAATATATTTACTCTAAGGATACATTAAAAAATATATTTGATTATTGAGAAAAAATCGAAATAACTGTAAAGATTTTTCTACTCGCTCTAATGCCCAATAAAATAGTCACAAGTCTTCTTCACTAAAGATAGACAAAGCATATGTAAGTTAATACTAATATCTTTGATACTATAAGTATAATTTTGCTTTTTTTAAAGCTTTATAAATACTACTTTTACGAATGGTCTAACGAAAATGTAAAATCCCTGAAGGAAAAATCTAGGATAAAATTATGATGGTTTTTATTCGGACGTGAAACTTTTCAATTCTCGAACATTATTATTATTAATATTTTATTTATTGATTATTTTCAGGGCTAAAAACACGTATTATTCATGAAAGAATCGGAACGATAAGTGATTAAATTTTTCAGAATAAATAAAAGGTATATCGAAAGGTAATGTATTGCGATATATAATGAACTGTTGAATACAATGTGTTGGTTTGAAAAAAAATATTTTAAAAGCTTTTTTGTTCTGAATGGAATACTGTTTTAAAATCATTCAGTAATCCACATTTGTTTTGTATATTTATCAAATATTTCTACATAAATATTAATTTCTTTTGTCTTTTTATTCTGAAAGGACTTTACTTAAAAACCTTCTCTTATTCACTTTGTTGTTATTCTGTTTATCATATTTTGATAGTTTAATATTAATTTCATTTGTTTACATTTAAGATTTTTTTAAATATTTTGTTATTAAGTATTTTTTTCAAAAAGTATTTCAATTATAACCATTCCAAATTTCAAATTATTGAAAGATTGATTGAATATATGACGAAAATACAAAATTTTATAAATTCATATTTAAAATCTTTTATTCCATTTACAACCTTTAAATAATCTGTTTAAAATGCTTTTATATTATTAACAATTTAGACAAATGAATTACAAAAAATTGACTAGTTTTTAAAGTAACTCAAACTATGCAATAAAAACGTAAGTTTGATAGCTGAGATAAAAATTTGATATCATTGTAGAGATTTTTCTTTCCGCACAAATACCCTACGAATACTTTATGAAGGAGTATTTTTGTAGATTTATAAAATATGTTCTAACCTTTCTTAAAATAAAGTAAGCTCCTTCTCTTGAGAGAGACAAAATACATTAAAGGATGAACTACTATCTCATCATTTAATACTATAAAAATACTTCTGGCTCTTTTAAACTTTATAAATCCTACTTTTACGAATGGTCAAATGAAGAAAAATAAATCTCCGAACTATAAATCTCGAATTGAACTCTGATGGTTTTTATTCAGATGGAAAACTTTTCAATCCCGTTGCATTTGTTTTTTAAAGCTATTAAGATTCAGAAAAGTAAGTTTTATTAATTTATTCAGGATAGATTAATTCTTAATTTTAAGGGTAAGTTATGTCACTGTATAATGAACTTTTAATTACAATCCGCGATTTTTAAATAATTTTTTAAATAGTTTATTATGAAATAAATAAAATGTTTAAATCATCTTTTAGTTACTGCACTGTAAAAAAAATTCAAGAGGTTACTAAAAATTTCTTAGTAAATTTGTATTCCACAGAATTTTTTAGTAACCATTACAAACTTGTTTTTGCAAGTTAAACAAGCATTTCTTTTGTAAACTGAACAAAAGAATTTTTTGTATAACTAACTTAAAAATTTTTAGTATGAGCCACAAAGCAAATTTTAGTAATAGCTCCAAAATTACTTTTAATAACCATTACGTGCAACCGAAGCGGAGGAGCTTCCTTGGAGCCGGATCCAGATTTCTGAAGCGGAAGATTTCCGGCAAAACCGCAATAGATGGCAGCACTAAACATTCTCAACGGCTCCGACAGGATTTTCATAATCCCTTTATTAATGAGACACTACAGACATTCGGGGTGTATTTGGCGGTGGCAAGTTTCGAACCCGGGACCTTTTAGCCTGGAGTCCGTTACTATAACCACTATGCTATCAAGGTCACACCAACTGAGTTTTAGTAAGAGCTATTAAAAATATAAAACTATTAACGCTATTCGTTGCTAACTTTTTTCTAGTAACTCTTACAGATTTTGTAGTAACCGACTAAGATTACTAAACATTTTTTAGTAATTACAAGGATCACTAAAGTTTTTTTAGTAGATCGACCTTTTTTTTTTACAGTGTGTGACATATCATATTTTATTCCAGGTATGTTAGATTCTTTAGGCTATGTTTATTTTTTTTAATTAAATCTTCTTTCTTGTTGTATATAAAAAATATAACCTGAAGTTTTAATTATTGGATAACTGAATGCAAGGTCGGACGTTCCTCTCAGCCCGCACAATGTTGAAGAAAGTCCGTGGTAGTTATAGCTGCCACTTAGGTTATATCGGTCACCCACTGTGAGGATTGTGTAAATGAACACTGACGCTGTCAATTAACTGAACTAACAGTTTATTTATACTATATGTACACAAGAAATATACTATTTACAATTATATACAATTACAACTCTGATATAGATGATCCGGTTCAATTTTAAATTAAATACAGTAAAGATTGGCTGTGTACTGTTCAAATTACACCTTCTCCCTCATACTCACTGTACGTTAGATTCACTTTATTGGAGATCAAATTCGAATCTCCCAACATATGGATACTCGGCCTATGCTATCCGGCCCAGAACACAACACACAAGGACTCCTATACTCTCCAGGCACGAACTGCCTATGCTCTCCAACACAGAGCACTCTCTACAAGGACCTCTGTCCTACACTCTTCCAGGTATGAACCCCAGATACGAACTGCTCAAATCTCAGACAAGACTTGCTTTTCTCAAATCACTGTTTTCCCCAATATAAACCCCCCTTTGGAGCTTATTTATTGGACACATTCCACATTATTTTCTTGAACCGTGACATGTTCCTTGTTTGCTCATCATCCACATACATCCCTGACGGATGAACACGCCTCTCAGCAATCTCCTCTTTCTCTCATTCACAACCTGTACATGATACCTGTCAATTCTCACTTTAACAAAGAAAGAATGTCACCTTGAAAATTCCAGTACACAGCCGGTACAATACATCAAATATTAAGATAGAGAAATAATAGAAATTCCAATTTGTAACAGATGTTTACTTAGAACCCGACAGAATTTTTTACAAATATTTTCTTAAATCAGTTATTACATTTATTATTTTTATGTAAGCTCTTCAAAAAAGTTTTGCTTGTTAAAATTCTAGACAAATAAATTCACAAAATTTGATTTTTTTTTTAATAAAAAAGTCTAAGAATACATAAAAAAATACATACAACTAACTAAGAATACATAAAGAATGAGAAAAAATTGATTGATTCAATAACAAAATAAGTCTACATATAGTCTATACATAATAATTTTTGAATAATAAGAAAAAATTTGATTAATTTAATAACTTAATAAGTCAAAGAATGCATAAAAAAATATTTGAAAAATGAGAAAAAAAATTGATTAATTTAATAACAAAGTAAGTCTAAGTATACATAAACAAATGTTTGGATAATGAGAAAAAAATGATTAATTTAATAACAAAATAAGTCTAAGAATACATAAAAAATGTTTGAATAATGAGAAAACATTTTGATTAATTTAATAACGAAATAAGTCTAAGAATACATAAAAAATATTTGAATAATGAGAAAAATTATTAATTTGATAACAAAATATGTCTAAGGATACATAAAAAAGTGTTTGAATAATGAGAAAAAAATTGTTTAATTTAATAACAAAATGAGTCTAAAAATACATAAAAAAATTTCGAATAATGAGAAAAAAAATGATTAATTTAATAACAAAATAAGTCTAAAAATACATTAAAAAATGTTTGAATAATGAGAAAAAATAATTCGAGATCACTGTAAAGATTTTTTTTCTCACACTCTAATGCCCGATAAATCATCTTCTAAAAGTGGCTATTTGCATCTTTATTAAGTAGTTTCTAACCATGCTTTTAATAAATCAAGTTTCTTCCCTAGATAGAGACAAAATTCGTGTAAGTCTGAACTACTATCTCTTCATTTGATACTATAAAACTAAACATTCTGCATCTTTCAATCTTTATAAATCCAATTTTTACGAATGATCAAACGAAGAAACAAAATCCCCGAAGAATAAATCTCGGATAGGCCTATAATGGTTTTTATTCAGATGTAAAGCTTTTCACTCCGTTGCTTATTTGTCTTTATTTATTGAGAGATTTAATAAGTTGTGTGACTGTTGGAAGATTCGGGAAATAAGGAAAGTTTAATTAAATTATTTAGGTTAAACGAATTCTGTACATGAAGCATAATCTATCTCACTGTAAAATGATATTTTCATTATAATGTTTCAGTTTTTTAAATTTTTTTTTTCAAATATTTTGCAATGTGAAGGAATGATTAAAAAAAAAAAAAAAATTAGACTCTTTATTTTTAACATATTTATCACATTTGAGTGCATAAATTATAATTTCAACTTTGTTTTTTTAGGATATCTTTAATTTTTATAATGGAATCTTCTTTCAGGAAGTTCCCATTTATTGCCCAAATTTTAAATTATTCGAAATGTGTGGAAAGATAAATACAAATATTTACAAACGTCTCTTTTAAATCAGTTATTTCATTTCTAGTTTTTATATAATCTCCTAAAAACTGCTTTATATTTTGATACTGTAGTGAAATAAATTAAAAAATTTGATTAATTTAATAAAATTACTTTTACAATAAATTAAAAAAGTATGTTTGAACATTTGAAAAAATCGAAAGCTCTGTAACGTTTTTTGTTCAAGCTCTACACTGTTAAAAAAATTCTGAAATTCACGAACATTTTTTTTCCTGAATTTTACAGAAAAGGTCCCTTTTCACAACAAAAGGGCATTTTCCGTTACAAATCACAAAATCCCATCATATTTCCTGAAAATAACGAAACGAATGGAAATAGAAACAAAAAACGGAGACACTCCATTGTGTGTGTGTGGGGGGGGGGCTCCATGGCCGAGTGGTCAAAGCACCACACCACCAATAAGCCGCGAGGGCAGATCGTGGGTTCGGGACCCACTGGCGCCATGGATTAATGAAAAGATAAAAAATCCCTTTTAAATTACTTTTTTTCTGTTTATTTTTTCTCTTATTTCTTATTAAAAAATCTTAATTAATTAGCCAAAAAATAAATAATTAAATAGCGTACGACAATTTCAAAGAATTGTCTCTACATTTTTTTTTCTTTTGTAAAAATTTGTTAATAAACTTTTTTTCACTCATTCAAAAAACAGTGGTTTTAAACATTTTTTTTCTAATTTAAAGTATTTGAAAAATTAAAATTGATTTAAAAAATAATAAGTATTATGCATCAGTCTAAAATAAAATAAAATAAACCGTTTACAAATATTGTAAGGAATATGTTTGAAAGGAAATCTTTAAAAAGCACAACAGATTTGTCCCACAAACTCATAAAAGACATACTTTGTACACTACGGCATCAGCAGCTTTGGCTCTGTTCATAAGGGTTTGTTCCGCTGTCCAAAGGTCCCGAATTCGATCCTCAGGACGGCGTGAACTAAATTATGCAAAATAATGATAATAGTAATAATTAAGTTAAATAACATAGCAGCTTAAAATCATTCGCTAATTTCGAATTCTTTGATGATAAATCGATTCCTTAATTTTAATAATTATTGTTAAAAATCAAACTTTGTAACGGAAAGTTAATGCTTCTTCAAACGGAGTTTTCCTTTCTTGTACTTCCCTCAACGGAAAATCTACTAACGGAACGGTAAAAGCTCGGCTACTTTGCTGCCGGTAGTTTCACCTGAAATTCACAGATTTATTTTTAACAGTGTAATGCTCTATAAAATGCCTTCTGAAAGGGGTTTATTTGCACCTTTATCAAGTGTTTTCAAACCATCTTTAAAATAGGCAAACTTCTTCTCTTCAGACAGACAAAATAAATGTAAGTATCAACTAGTATATCATCATCTGGTACTATAAAAGCACCTTCTGCGTCTTTTAAACTTTCTAAATCCTCCTTCTTTCAATAGTCAAATGAAGAAACAAGATCTCCGAATGACGAATCTTGGATAGAACTATGATGGTTTTTATTCAAGGGTTTAAATTTCTTTTATTTTTAGAGCTGTAATGTTTTGTATATTACTGAAAAGTTCCTGAAAATATATGTGGTTAAATTTTGCTTTTTATGAAAATTATTTTCATGAAGAATCTATCTGTCATTTCGCGTTATTAATTTTCATTACAATGTACGAATTTTAAAACTGTTTTAAAAAAATAAATAGTTCAAAAAAAGTATATAAAAAATTATTGCTCACATTTTGAATTACTGGATAATTAATTGATATGGAGAGAAAATAGAAATTTTTACATCACTTTTATTTAAACAGTTATTCCATTTGTAATTTTTTAAAACTAATTCAAAATGGTTTTATATTTTAAAACTGTACACAAATAAATTCCGAAAAGTTTATTAATTTAATAAAAGATTTTAATTTAAAGATTTGACGATAAAGATGTTAAAATATTAATTAGAATAATGTTAGATTTTTTGAATTAGTTACTTGTAAATAAGGTTTTGAAAACTTAATTTATTTCTATATTATCTACGTGATTCCGACAGATTCAAAGCGTTTCATGGTTCTGTCAGTCCAACTTACTAAATTAATCAACTGAAATAATTTTAAAGAGAATTTTTAAGAATTTTACCAGCGCTTACTTTTTAGCAGAATGATAACTAAAATTAATTCAACGGATACAATTTTTATTTTATTTTATTTTATTTTATTTTATTTTATTTTACTTTACTTTAATTTTTAAGAATGCAATTTGTAAGGATTTTCAATGCGTTTATTCTTACAAATATATCTCTAAAACCTTGAACTGGAAATCGGCTGTTTATATCTGATTATTACTAAATACATTATTAAGTATATGTAAGTGTGTGCTACTATCTTGTCATCTTATCATGGCATCATCATCTCTATCTTTGCATCTTGTCTACTTTAAAAATACTTTCTGCCTCGTTTAAACTTTATAAATCTTCATTTTATGAATGGTCAAACGAAGGAACAACATTCCCTAAGGACGAATCATGGATAGAACTATTATTGTTCCGATTGTGATTTTATTCAGATGTTTAACTTTTAAGTTTCTTTGCATTAAACTTATTTTCGAGCTGTAATGTTTTGTATATTTCTCGAAAAGTTCATAAAAAATACGTGGTTAAATTATGCAGTTTATAAAAATTATTTTCATGAATAATCTATCTGTCTTTCCGATTTATTTATTTTTATTACTATGTATGGTTTTTACAAATGTTTCAAAAGAAAAAAGAATTGTAAAAAAAGATATTGCTCATATTTTTAATTATTGGACAAATGATTAATATGGAAATAAGATTCAAATTTTTACAAATACAATTTTTTAAACAGTTATTCCATTTATAATTACCCGTTCAAAATTGTTTTAGAATTTAAAATTGTAGAGAAATAAATTCCAAAAATTTTTATCATTTAATAAACTAAATGTAATAATATATTAAAAGAGTATGTTAGTTATAAAGTATACTGGGGGGGGGGGGTAAAATTTGAAATCACTCTAAAGATTTTTCTTCAAGTTCCAATAAAATACTTTCTTAAAGGAACTTATACGTACTTTTATCAAGTGTTTTATAACCATCTTTAAAATAAAGCAAACTTATTTCCTACAGACAGACAAAATATGTGTCTGTATGTACTGATCTCTTGTCATTCCATTACATAAAAGCACTTTCTGCCTCTTTTAAACTGTATAAGTCCTCCTGCTATGAATAATGAAGAAACAGAATCCCCGTAAGACAAATCTTGGATAGAAATATGTTTGTGTTTATTCGATGGTTAAAATTTCTTTTATTTCTATTTCTCTAATGTTTTGTATAATTCTTGAAAATTTCATGAAAATATATGTGGTTAAATTATATTTTTTATGAAAATATTTTCATGAAAATTACATCTATCATTCTGTTTTATTGATTTTCATTGCTATGCATGGATTTTAAAACTGTTTTAAAAGAAAAAATGATTAATGTATATAAAAATTATTGCCCATATTTTTTAACTATCGGATAACTGACTGATATGGAAAGAAAATACATATTTTTACGAATTCATTTTTTTAATCAGTTATTCCATTTACAGTTTTCATGTAACTCTTAATTCCATACTATAAAAATCTTTCCTGTCTCTTTTTATGTTTATAAATCCTCCTATTTAAACGAAAAAATAAAATCCCCGAAGAAAAAAATCTTGGTTAGAATTATGATATTTTTTCTAATTATTAAATATACCTTATTCTCAGGCATTAGTTTTTTTTTAGTTTTGGGTAGAACTATGATGGTTTTTATTTTTGAGAATTCTTTAATTAAATCAGTTACTCCATTTTCGATGTCTATATAACCTGGTCAAAGTGGTTTTATATTTTTAAATTGTACACAAATAAATTCCGAAAATTCATATAATTTGATAAAAAAGTTCTAAGAATAGATTAAATAAGTATGTTTATATTTGGAAAAAAAATAAAAAAGATTTTTCTTCACGCTCTAATCCCAATAAAGTACCTTCTAAAATTGAAAGTACGAAAAAGGGTTATCTATATCTTTCTGAAGGGGTTTCCAAACATCTTTAAGATAAATTAAACTTCTTTCCTAGATAGAGAAAATGCGTGTAAGTATGTACTACTATCGCTTCATTCTATACTATAGAAATACCTTCTGCCTCTTTTAAACTTTATAAATCCTCCTTTCATGAATGGCCAAAGGAAAAACAAAATCCTCGAAAGACAAATCTCAAATAGAACTATAATGATTTTTATTCGGATGTATAAATTTTAAATTTCTTTGCAGTAAACTTAATTTTAGATCTATACTACTTTGTATGTTTGTCGAAATGTTCATGATATTGTATGTGGCTAAATTATGCAGTTTAGGGAAATTAATTTTGTCCGCATTATCTGTTTTCATTACTATGTATAGATTTTAAAATTACTTAAAATATTGTATTTACTTTCACGGAGTGATTTTGTTTTAATATTATATCATAATCTTGATTTTATTATTTTGTTTTAGCTTTTTCTTTGTTTTTTAGTGTGTTGTGCGGTTGTAATTTTAAAATAATTCGCAACTGACTATTTTTTATGAAAACAAAAACAAAATAATAATAAATAAATAAATAAAATAATTTTTTTCTCTTATTTGCAGTAGATACTTATTAAGTAAGACACTTTGAATGATATGTCCAAATAAATCCGCCAGAATTTTTTTTTTAAATTTCGTGATTGATTATTTCTCATAAAAGTAAAAGAGGAAAATTTTGTTATAAGACTTTTTTTATAATTTATTTATTTTTTATTTTATTTTTTATTTTATTTTATTTTATTTTTTATATTTGCAGTAGATATTTCTTAGGTAAAACTCGTGGAAGGATACATCCAAATAAAGCTGCCAGACATTTTTTTAAATTTCGTGATAGATTACTTATTAGGAAATTATAAAAATAAAATTTTGTTACAAATCAATTTAGTTATTTTCTTTTCTCATTCCAAGTAGATATCCGTTAAGTAAGATAAGTTGAATGCTATGACCAAATAAAGCCATATGATTTTTTTTTATTTCTTAGTTGATTTATTATTATAAATGTAGAAAAAAAGGATACAAGACATTAGTTTTCTTATTTACAGTAGACTCCCGTTATGTAAAACACATTGAATGAGCATGTCCATGGGAAGCGGCCATGTAAAGGAGCAATTATCACAAATGAAATTAATGGTATTCAATTTAATGGTATTTGCCGATTGACGCAATTAAACTTATCTACAAATCAAACTGTTTCCCAATTGTTTCTACTACATTTTTTATAAAAAAAAAAAAAAATAAACAGTGTTTCTTTTCCATGCCTGAATTCAATATGATTATTTAGCCTTCTTGTCTTCATTTGCAAAATATATTACATATAAGAACATGTAAAGTGGTAGTTTTCTGGAGAAATGTTCTATAATCGGACAGTTTTTAATTTTGTTAAGCGCAATTTACTGTTGAAATGTGTCAAAATAATTCAGTTACATAAATGTAATAACTAGACAGAAACCGAGCATTGCAATTTAACAATAATTAGCTGGCTAGATTGCGTTGCACAGCTTCTATTTATTTATTAAGATTTATCTATTTTATTAAACAGGTTTTTTTTTTCAGAATGTCCTTATATGAATAGAAATTTCTTTCATCTTTTGAAATAATCGTAATTGCCGAAACGTCAGTGAAGGCTTACTTTGGAGACACGAAAATTTTTTGTGTCTGTCTGTCTGTCTGTCCGTCTGTCAGTCTGTCTGTTCCGCGATAACTTCCGTAAAAAGCATCCGACTGACTTGAAATTAAGTGGGTATGTTAGTGAGGCACTGGAATTAAGCTGTATAGTTTTTGTTAGATTTGATTCATTCGATCGGAAAATATAGAATATTTTATTTTGCGCAATAATGCTTTTCTATGGCAAATCCAATGATTTTTAAATTTTTTTCCTTGAGAGAAAATGACACATTTCATTAATGGAATTCAATGTGATAAATGGATACTGAAATTTACCAGTTAAATTATTCGTATTGTTTTGAAATTTTGTCTGCGTATTTGTCAGATTTTTAAAGTTATTACTGTAAATTTTGGAGATTTTTTATGAATGTTTTCCAATAATATAAACTGATTTGTTTCAGAGATTTACTTATTTCAAATGTATTTATTTCATTTTCTTTATTTTCTCTTAATGGTTGCTAAGCAACCATTCATCCTAATCCTTATTTTTATAATGTTACAAATTTGAATGCGTGTAATTATTGAATGCAAAAATTTAAATTAAGTCAACGGCAAAACTGATGAATTAATGTCTTTGTATCTTTGTGTATAACTATAACATAGCCCAGAAAAAAATATAGGCTATGTTTTATTGATTTTATTCACATATTTTCCTTAATAATTCAATATTTCCTTCTTTTTCATACAGAATCAATAGCGATCTTTTAGATAAAATTTAACCAATTTCCTTTATCGTTGCCAAAAAAAAAAAAAAAAAATCAAAATCTGGAATAATTTGTCAACGGCAACAAGTCTCAATTGAGCAAGTTCCATTCGAAAAATTAAACCAAGAAAAAATAAATATGACGTCAAAATTAAAATAAAAATAAAAATAGTACTTTGTTAAATATTAAACACGGAAATTTGTTTCGTTAATAAGAATTTTTCTGACAAAAATGGGGGCATAATTAGAAGTAAAAGAAATAAAAAATAAATATATTTTTGACAAATATTTCACCTGATAAAATTTGACGTCATAATTGAAATAAAACAGGTATTTTATAGTAGTCGTTAAAAATATAAGAAACATGGATAGCAATAACTCATGAATAATGACGTCATTTTCGAAACTTCAGTGAAGGCTTATTTTGGCGACACAAAATTTGTTTTTTTCCGCCTGTCAGTCTGTGCCTTTGTCTGTGTGTCTGACCGCGATATCTGCCACAAAATGCAATCAAAACTTCTTTTTTTCGGAAACAAAATTATAAAACCCTAGATTACCGAGTTTATACATTCAAAAGTTCCTGATACATCAGATTTAGGTGTGGACAGGTATGTAGAAGTATGAGGATAATGAAAAATGCTTATTAAAACTGTTACTTATCCTTATAAATCCAAATGTATAAAGAAATACAAGATATACGGTAACCATTAGCAAATTGATAGAAAGTTACAAATTTAAGTTTAATGAGACTACGGGGGGTTCAGGGGGGGCGGAAGAAATCTACTATGTTATAATAAAAAAACAAAAATAATAGATCATGAAAAATATCCTAATAACTAAATCTTTAATTTAACGCTTTTGTTGGCTGAAAACTTCTTATTCCTATTTTATTCTTATAAATAATTACGTAATTTGAAAATTTTAAATTACAGTTTCCAGGAAGTTGATTATTACCCAAAGTGTGTTTTAAAAAAGAAATGATGTGCAAAGCTGACGTTGAGGCTCTTGATCTGCAGATTTACTAGTTTATTTATAGTTGCCAGATTTAATATATATCTATACTAATAAAAGAACAAAACGCTCTGTCTGTGCGGGCTAGCAAAATCTACAGTATGTACGAAGCTCAAAATTTTTTGAGAGTAGCCCTAAATCTCTCCTGTTGCCCCTGAGCATCAGAATTTCGAATTTCCAATTATTAACTGAGTAATTAATTAAAATCGAGAGGTCACTCTCATAAATAATCATCTTTTTGCCAATTTTTTTCTCTTTCGTTTGTTTACAGTTGGTTGGTTGTATAAAAATTTTCGCAGAACTAATAATAAAGCTGAGACAAAATTAAAGAAACCAATTTGAGATTTTGACGTTTCAAAAAATGACTGTTTTTTTCCAAATACCTTTAAAATCCATAGACTAGCAAAATGTCAGTTTAACTTAGGATTTTTGAGCTGTTGTACGTCAGATCGTTGGTACTTCGTACATTAGCGTGCATGTGTGGTTAGCTGTGTTGCTGTAAACAGGGCAACATCCCCAGTAATTGGCATGCACCAATGATTGACTCATCCTACAAACATGACCTAAAATAAGATTTATATCCAGACCTTATAAGACTATATACCAGTTATATGCTTATTTACGTTAAAGATTATAACTTTGATTTATGCTACTAGATGACAATAGTGCCTAGGAAAGAGAAACAATTATGGCTTGTATCAAATTAACCATTTTTGTTGTAAATTCTTCTTATTTGGCTTAAGGAAGGCATGCTTTTTAATTCATTATTATCTGATTTATAATATATTTTAAATTTTAATTGACATCGTTTTTGTGTAGTTTAAAAGGGTTACTTTAATTGTGTAAAAGTATTTTCGACACAAATATTTGGATTTCTGAATTAATGATAGATGCCAATTAAGGTGTTTTAATTTTGCTAGTTCCAAGTAATTGGCACCTATTCCAATTACAAGGAATTCGCAAGGAATTTGAGATTAAACCACTTATTTTGGAAGTATTTTTAAAGTTATAGACTAATTTTGTTTATCATTTGTTTTTATTTGAAAATATGAAATATTTTCAGTAATTGGAATCCATTAAAGCTTCACATGACAATTACTCGGGATAGCATGACAATTACTGAGTATTAATATAGGTATATTGTATTGTTTCAACGTGTTCACATTTCAGACTAACATGCTGATTTCTTACTCTCAAAAACCTGAAATATGGCAGCTTCATCTACAGTAAATTAATTTAAAGCGATTAAACCCAATGCAAAATGTAAAGATTTTTTAAAATATAAACATGTGCTAATTACTGGATGACAAGGTGTCATATATTTGTGCTCTAGGTGCCAATTACTGGTGATTTCAGCAACTTTTTACAGATATATTTTTATAAAAATACTTTTTCAATTTTTTTTTTTTTTTTTTTTTTTTTTTTTTTTTTTTTTTTTTGCTTTTAGTTGGCAAAATAAATGCACAGATATGCATTCTTTGATTTAAAAATATTTTCAAGTAAATATCTTATTTTTGTAATGAAAATTTAAGTAAGTTTAAAGACAAATTCTTAATGTGTCAATTACTGGGGATGTTACCCTATATATATATTTGTCTATACGAGGCTTTTTTAGCAGTTTTTTTTTAAATCATTGATTAAATTTGAATGCATTTTATTTAAGTTTAAATTTCATTATGAATTTAATTTGTTTTTAAAACAAAAATGAAATGGCTGTTTGACGTACATTTGTTCGAATCGGCAGACGATTCATACACAGTAATAAATTATCAAATAGCAAAGTAAATTATGTATCAAAAATAGTTACTAAAAGAATAGCAGCGAAACATAATGTTTAGGCGTATTAACACATAACCCGATCTCAACCAGAAAAAAATAAAATAAAAAGGTCACACTCCGATCCAAGCAAGACAAAAAATGACAAAAAATCCATGAGCATAAACCCGACCCGAACCTAAAAATTGCATTTGAAAAAACTATGGACTTGATATCTAACCCGAATCAAATCTGAATCCCTCAAAAATAACCAAATGAAGCATAACCCAATCCGATCAAGGAAAAATAATATTCGTGTATATGCAACCCGACCCTAACCTAAAAAGTTTCTATGAAAAAACCCGAAAAATAACCAGAACGCAATCTGAAATCGATAAAAATATTCCAAAGAACTATAACTCGATAAGAGCAAGACAAAATAATTTCCGTGAACATAAACCCAACTCGAACTTAATAAATTCCATTTGAAAAAACCCTGAAATTTTATGCAAACTACATTTGAATCCGATCAAAATATTCAAAAGAACCGTAACCGAATTCGAATAAGAGGAAATAATTTCCGTGGACATGAACCGATCCGAACCTAAAATTCAATTTGAAAAAATTACCTGAAATTTGAATCGAACCAAATATGAATCTGACAAAAACATTCCAAACCATACCCGGATCCGAACAAGATAAAAAATTTCCATGAACATGAACCCAATCCGGGCCTAAAAATTTCTCTGAAAAAATCTCGAAATCTGAACTGAACTAAATCTGAACCTTACAAAAATATTCGAGAAACATATCCTTATTCGAACAATGCAGAATAATTTCCGTTGATGCGCAACGCAACCTAAACCTAAAAATTCTATTAAAAACCCGAAATCTGAATTGAACGATATCTGAACCCGAAAAAAATATTAAAAAGACCCAAAACCAGACCCGAGCAAGACAAAATAATTTCCCTGGACATGAATGCAACCAGAACCTTAAAAATCAATTTGAAAAAATACCTGAAATCTGAATTGAACCAAATCTAAATCCGATGAAAATATTCCAAAGAAGTATAACAACATCCGAACACGACAATATAATTTCCATAAACATGAACCCAATCCAAACCAAAATTTAAAAAAAAAAATATCCCGAAATTTGAATCAAACCTAATCTGAACATGAAAAAATATTTCAATGAAATATAACCTCATTGGAACTAGGTAAAATAATTTCCATGGAAGTACAACCCGATCCGAACCTAAAAATCCCGTTTGAAGGGAAAAAAACCCACGAAATCTGAATTGAACCGAATCTAAACTGAACAAAAATATTCCAAACAACCAACCATAACCAGATCCGAAGAAGACAAAATAATTTCCACGGACATGAATCCAATCCAAACCTAAATTTCGGGTTTTCTAGAAAACATAATGAACAAAGTAGCGGTACAAAGTGAAATTAAGTACTTTGTAGCGCGTGATGGTTAAGATATTTTGTTTATAGTTAGTGTTATTTTGGAGCTTGGTTACGGTTAGGTAACAGTTAGGTTGCAATTACATTCCGATGAATCTTATGTTATAGTTAATTTCCGGTTAGGTGACAGTTAGGTCACGGTTAAGTTACAGTTAGGTTAAGTTGCGGTTAGGTTATGGCTAAATTATGGGTAGGTTATGGTAAGGTGACGGCCAGATTACATTTATGGTATATTTAAGTTACAATTAGGTTACTGTTAAGATACAGCTAGGTTACAGACAAGTTACGATTACGATGCAATTAGGTAACGGTTAGGATTTTGTTCACATAATGAACATTACAAAATTAACATTTGATTAAAAATATACTATTTTTTCGTAAAATAGCTCTGAAATTATAATACTACTAGCAGCCTTCGCCCGCTACGCTGGTCAGTTTTTTTTAAGGAAACTTTGAATCAAACGAAATTTTTATACCATAGTAATTTTTAGTTTTATATCGTATTTTAGTCTGTCTGTCATCGGTGAAAAGTCGTCATCTAAACGGAAAGTTCAGTGTTAGTCACCAATGAATGACGTAGCGCTCAACATGTTAACAGTTTTAATTACATAAAAGTTCATTCAACATTGCCAAATTAGGAAAATGTGAAGTTTCTCACGAACTAGTCTAGAATGAATAAGGAGCGAAATTTCACGTATGTATAGAATTGCTTTTTTTTTACACTTAGGTGGTACGGGCAGCACAAAACCCAAAGAAATGACACGAACAGGGTTAGAATACATTTATTATTCTAAGTACAGAAAAACATGCTCGGAAGTATTTAGTTAGTGTACGCGATACCAGATGTCTCTACGTAAACGGAGACATCAAACGACGTTGCCTGAGCATACTCAGTTGTTGCTGCCTCGCTTAATGGGAAGCTTCATTTCGCCTTCCGACTGAGAGGTAGTAGAATGGAACGGTTCACGAACGCCGAGTTAGCTGATATGCATTTGGCATACGGGGCTGCTAATTGCAATGGCAGAGCCACACAGCGCTTGTACGCCCATCGTTATCCTAGGAGGCAAACTCGCGGTCACGCCTACTTTGCGCGCTTGCACCAGCGATTGTCCGACAAGAGATCTTTTATCGGGGATACACAGGAACACTCGGGAACAGTCAGAATAACAAATAACGAGGAGGCTGTTCTGGAGGAGGTAGAGAACAATCCCAGTATGAGTATGCGCGAAATTGCTACTAATGTCGGTATTTCACATACGAGAGTCTGGCGGACTCTGAATAGCAATGACATGCACCTTTATCATATCCAGCAAGTGCAGTTACTGCAAAGAGAAGATTTTATGCAAGATTGGCTTTTGCACGGTGGTACGTACAGATGCGCACTGTAAATCGTTGTTTTCCACGCAGCATTCTGTTCACTGATGAGGCGAGCTTCAACCGGGAGGGAGTGTGCAATTTGCACAACAGCCATACGTGGTCGAGGGAGAATCCACATTCAACCAGAACCCGTGCAGTCCACGGCATGGCGTACGGTTTGCAGTAAATGTGTGGGCTGGCGTCGTAGGAGACCATCTGGTGGGACCATACCTGTTGCCGAATCGTATGCGTGGTCCTGAATATCTGATCTTCTTGCAGCGAGTATTGCCGCAGTTGTTGGTCGATGCCCACGTTCCCGCTGCCAGGCGTTCGACCACGGGGTTTCAACACGATGGAACCCCGGCCATTACAGCAATGACGTACGTCTGCACTTGAATGCAACGTATGGGCAAAGGTGGATCGGGCGGAGTGGTCCAGTGAATTGGCCCGCTCGATCGCCTGTCCTCCCTTGCCTCGATTTCTACGTATGGGAGTACATGAAGTCTCTGATCTACGAAACTCCCGTTGACAGTGAAGAGGAACTTGTTGCGCGCATAGTGGTTGCTGCTGGAGAAGTGAGGGAGAAGCCCGATATTTTCAAAAAGATGTGAAATTCAATGCGCCGGAGATGTGAGGCTAGGATCACGGCTGGGGGTCAGAATTTTGAGCACTTATTTTGATGATAAAGCCTCTTTAAGTTGTTTATGCCTTGTTTTGGCTGTACTTAGAATAATAAATGTATTCGAACCCTGTTCGTGTCATTTCTTTGGGTTTTGTGCAGCCCTTAACACCTAAGTGTAAAAAAAAGCAATTCAATACATACGTGAAATTTCGCTCCTTATTCATTCTGGACGATTCCGATTTTGAGATAAACATTTAAGTGAATGTTCGAACTTTGCTAAACATTCAACATAACTGCAAATATCCCGTCAAAAAATACTGGTTGTTCATTACTCCAAAGTTTGAAGAACGTTTTGCAATCGCCTTTTGCAGTAAAACCTTTCAATAAAATGTTTTGTATCACATTCACCTTTTGCTGATTTTCTGCTTCTTTCTGTTGCTATTTTTTCTGCTTCTTTTAATCATAACTCGCAAACAAAGCATTTCTAAGATTACATTCCCATGCGATTACAAGTAGTTTTTACATCCCTAACACTTCCTGCAAGTATGCTGGTCCGTTAGTAACACACTCAGGGATAGTGTCGATGAAATGTCGGAAAAGTATCGGCGGCGCCCTGTATCTAAAAAATGAGGGCACCAAAACTGTACGTCATTTTGAATAAATCAATTACTAAGAGAATGACCTGCACTCAAACCGCAACAAAATCGATTACTTTGCTCATTGAGTTTGAGCGTTTTAACCCCCCCCCCCCTTGTTCACAGCTCAATTTGCACATCTTAACCGTTTAGGATGATTCCAATTTTGTACTCAAAATTTATGTTAAGGTCCAATCTTTAGAAAACTGTTAACAGAATAAAAAAGAAATCAGTAAAACGTAGTTGTTCGTACTCCAAAGTCTACAGCGCCCTCTAGCGTCATTTTTTGAAAGTTCCCTTTAAAAAAATTTTTGGACAAACTTTCGATATAAACAAAGTTTACAGCGAAAACTGGAAATGAATCGACCTTTTTTTCCGTGTTTTATCATCGCTTGATCTTTTGGACGCCAAACTTTGATGCCCCCTGGCTCCTACAGAAGACGTTTGCGCCCCATGGTTTCCTATGTCCTAATGTTTGTCATCATACCTTCTATCACCCCTTACAATTTGTCCGCACTTCGCTGAAACACCCTGTATATATATAGACATACTAACCTTTTAGCTAATCATGGAGTATCAATTTCATTTACGGTATAGTCGGATTTGAGAGTGATATAATTAGTTTGAAATTCAAAATATTTCACCTGGGATAGCTATGTGAAAAAAGTATTTAGTTAAGTGACTTAACAGTAATTTTTAAGGATAAATATCAACACGCAATCCTTGGACACATATTCCCTCCCGCGTTTCCCATTGCAGTCATTTTGGGTATTTTTGCAGCTATATATATATATATATTACCAATTTTTTACACAGTCGAGGCCACGTATATAATATAATGTACACTGTAAAAAAATTGACCCTTTTGCTGCATCATCACTCCCTGTTTTTATAGAATATTTCTCTTTTGATCTATGAGAATGCTCCAAAATAGGCTGAAGTAATCATTTTCTATAAAAGCGGTGGAGTGACGATGCAGCAAAAGGGTAAAACTTTTAACATTATATTTACACATATTTCGAGTTAAAGATAAAGTCATAGAATTTTCAAGTTCATTTAACATTATTATTACGAACCCGGGCAACGCCGGGCGGGTCAGCTAGTATATATATATTTTTTAATTTTCTCCAGTTGAAAAATGCACTTACTTTTACGTGAATATTAAAAAATAAAAATAATAAAATTATTACACATGGAAAACTTTTATATGTAAAGATTACGCCATACATGAACTTTAAATGGTTTTTATTACATTACTGAGATGAAAAAAACTTCTTTAAACACCATAAAATAAGTTAACTGCGCAAGGCCTTTCGAAAGAACTTAGTCTTTCTTCGTCAGGCGCAAAAAAGACGTGCGTCCACAATGAATGTAGCGGCACGACTGAAGGGGAATGCGGGAGGGAGAGGGAGCAAGCAGAAGGAACAGCCAATAGGAAAGAAGAAGGCAACAGCCAATCACGGAAGAGCATAAACAAAACCAGATAGACAATGAAGGAGAGGAAAGGAAGAAGGGGGGAAGGGAAATGGGAAAAAAGCGGGGTAAATTAAAAAATTAACTAAAAGGAGAGATTAAAATGAAATAAAATGTACGCAAAAAATACATAAATTAGTAATAAAAAAAATTTAAAATTAAAATACATAAAAAATAATAATAATAAAAAGTTTACAATTAAAACACACATGAATAAACCTGAAAAATTGTATACATAATATATATATAAAAATAATAAAAATAATTAAATAATAAACTTAATTATGAAGCAGTGCTGAAAAGATTCTTCCAGGCAACGGAGAGGGTTTTAGAATCAGATTTATCATTAACAATAATATCTCGATTAATATAAATAGCTAAATTTTCAAGAAAGTCTAACTCAGAGGAACTATTGGCATTAAAAATAATTTTAGCAGTTTGAAAATTGAACCTATGGCCGGAATCCCAAGAGTGTTTAGCAACAGAAGATTTAGAAATTTCTTGATTAATGACATACCGAGAGTGTTCTTTTAGGCGTTTTTCGAGATTTCTTTTAGTTTGACCAATATACGATAAATCACAGCCATTACAAGGAACATTATAAATACCCCATTTTTGGAGGTCAGGGACAGGACATTTCATAGAAGGAAATTTTAATTTATTGACTGGTTTAAAGATAACATTAAAATTGAAAGTCTTAAAACTTTAGCTAATTTAAAACATAAAGGAGGATAAAAAGGGAGGACAACCAAATTATCAGGTTTACTTTTATCAATATTAGAAAGAGTGGAACTATTAGGGGGTCTATTGAATTTGCTCACAGCAGTATTAATGATAGAAGGATTGAATCCACGTTTTATAGCAACAGATTTTAAGTAATTGAGTTCATTCTTAAGAGATGCAAAATCGGAACAAATTTTGAGAGCACGATAAACATAGGTATAAAAAACACCGACCTTTTGATTGACAGGATGATTTGAGAGAGCATGGGGTGGATTAGAGACAGAAAAAGGTTTTCTATAAACACAAGTTTTGAAAGAAGAATCACATTTGGTAACTAAAACATCAAGGAAAGGGAGTTTATTACAATTTTCTAACTCAAAAGTAAACTGAATATGAGGATCAATAGAATTGACAGTTTGAAGAATTGTAGAAATATCAAATGGATTATCCAATAGGACGAACGTATCATCAACATAACGTATCCAACATTTAAAATTTATCAGATTTAATAATTTATCTTCAAAGTAATGCATATAAATATCACAAAGAATGGGAGATAAAGGATTACCCATACTTAAGCCTTCTAACTGTTTGAAAAATTTATTATCGAATTGAAAAGTAGTAAGAGTTAAGCAAATTTTAGTTAAATTAACATAATCTTTGACCTCAATATCCGAGAAATGAAATTCACGTAATCTTTTTTCCAAGCAAGAAAGAGCGCCTTCAATCGGGACATTAGTAAATAAAGATTTGACATCAAGAGAAAGCATAGAACAATTCGAAGGATTAATACTTTTTAATTTATTAACGAAATCATAAGAATTTTTTACAGCATGAGAATTAGCAATGCATAAAGGCGAGAATATGGAAGCTAAAAATTTGGCAAGAGGATAAGTAACAGTACCAATATTAGAGACAATAGGTCTTAAGGGAATATTGGTTTTGTGAACTTTGGGTAAAGCATAAAAACGAGCACAAATGGGTGCAGAAGGAATAACACAATGTTTAGTGTTGTCATTTAGAACAACAGAATTCTTAACAGCTTTAGTGAGAGTGGCAAGATGCGAATTAGTGGGATCTTTTTTAACTTCAATATAAGGACCTTCAGATAAGAGAGCATGAACTTTATCAGAATAATCATTTTTATCCATAAGAACAATTTGACCCCCCTTATCAGCTTTAGTAATAATAAGATTATCATTGGACTTAAGCTCATTCAGAGCAATATGGTGAGGACGTGAGAGATTAGGTTTATATTTAGAATCATTAGAAGAAATAGTATCAGCAAGAATGTGACGAAGGGTTTCTTTTTGAAAAGGAGAAACTTTACTATGTTTAAAGGAAGACTCAATAGGAGCAATCAATTTGGTGAGAGAAGGTTTGCAAGATTGAGAAAAATTTAAACCAAGATCTAAAATGCTTTTTTGCTCAGGAGTTAATGTATGAGAAGATAAATTTACAATATTGTTTTCATTAGAAAGATCCTTATTCAAAAATTGATACTTGGAATTCTTATTACATAATAAAGAGAACTTTTTATCAAGTTTATTTTGATGAGCAGATTGGAATGAAAGCAGAGAAGGCCAAAATTTGTTTTCAATATTACAAAAATTATCAAGATTTTTACTGAGAAACAAATGCAGATCATAAAGTTCTTCTTCAATTTTGGAGAGAGTATGCCGAACATCCTGAATGCAAGCTCTTAAAACTATAAGGTGTGAACGAAACATAGCTTTAGAAATTCTAAAAGAACTATTGACAGAACACTTAAGTTGAATAAAATTGGGGATAACATTATTTTTCTTGCAATTTTGAAGGAAATTTAAGTGATTGAGAAATTTAATACGTTTTCGTCTAAGTTTAGTAAACCTGTTTAATTGAGCAGTATACATAATAACGACAAGAAAATAAACAATATACAAGTACAGAAAAATAAAATATGAATAACACAAAAAAGTGAAAAATAAAAGGATAGATAAAAAATGTATAAATAAGATCATAAATGAAAATATAAAATGAAAAACAAATAAATAAGACACTAAGATAAAGAATAAAGATAAAAATTACTTACGACAAAAGTGGGGGCAAAGGTGGGCAGTTGAAATGCCAGAATCAGCACAAATCAATGTATAGAATTGAAGCTGGTGTAATATACAACTGAGATGAAAAAAACTTCTTTAAACACCATAAAATAAGTTAACTGCGCAAGGCCTTTCGAAAGAACTTAGTCTTTCTTCGTCAGGCGCAAAAAAGACGTGCGTCCACAATGAATGTAGCGGCACGACTGAAGGGGAATGCGGGAGGGAGAGGGAGCAAGCAGAAGGAACAGCCAATAGGAAAGAAGAAGGCAACAGCCAATCACGGAAGAGCATAAACAAAACAAGATAGACAATGAAGGAGAGGAAAGGAAGAAGGGGGGAAGGGAAATGGGAAAAAAGCGGGGTAAATTAAAAATTAACTAAAAGGAGAGATTAAAATGAAATAAAATGTACGCAAAAAATACATAAATTAGTAATAAAAAATTTAAAATTAAAATACATAAAAAATAATAATAATAAAAAGTTTACAATTAAAACACACATGAATAAACCTGAAAAATTGTATACATAATATATATATAAAAATAATAATAATAATTAAATAATAAACTTAATTATGAAGCAGTGCTGAAAAGATTCTTCCAGGCAACGGAGAGGGTTTTAGAATCAGATTTATCATTAACAATAATATCTCGATTAATATAAATAGCTAAATTTTCAAGAAAGTCTAACTCAGAGGAACTATTGGCATTAAAAATAATTTTAGCAGTTTGAAAATTGAACCTATGGCCGGAATCCCAAGAGTGTTTAGCAACAGAAGATTTAGAAATTTCTTGATTAATGACATACCGAGAGTGTTCTTTTAGGCGTTTTTCGAGATTTCTTTTAGTTTGACCAATATACGATAAATCACAGCCATTACAAGGAACATTATAAATACCCCATTTTTGGAGGTCAGGGACAGGACATTTCATAGAAGGAAATTTTAATTTATTGACTGGTTTAAAGATAACATTAAAATTGAAACGTCTTAAAACTTTAGCTAATTTAAAACATAAAGGAGGATAAAAAGAGAGGACAACCAAATTATCAGGTTTACTTTTATCAATATTAGAAAGAGTGGAACTATTAGGGGGTCTATTGAATTTGCTCACAGCAGTATTAATGATAGAAGGATTGAATCCACGTTTTATAGCAAAAGATTTTAAGTAATTGAGTTCATTCTTAAGAGATGCAAAATCGGAACAAATTTTGAGAGCACGATAAACATAGGTATAAAAAACACCGACCTTTTGATTGACAGGATGATTTGAGAGAGCATGGGGTGGATTAGAGACAGAAAAAGGTTTTCTATAAACACAAGTTTTGAAAGAAGAATCACATTTGGTAACTAAAACATCAAGGAAAGGGAGTTTATTACAATTTTCTAACTCAAAAGTAAACTGAATATGAGGATCAATAGAATTGACAGTTTGAAGAATTGTAGAAATATCAAATGGATTATCCAATAGGACGAAAGTATCATCAACATAACGTATCCAACATTTAAAATTTATCAGATTTAATAATTTATCTTCAAAGTAATGCATATAAATATCACAAAGAATGGGAGATAAAGGATTACCCATACTTAAGCCTTCTAACTGTTTGAAAAATTTATTATCGTATTGAAAAGTAGTAAGAGTTAAGCAAATTTTAGTTAAATTAACATAATCTTTGACCTAAATATCCGAGAAATGAAATTCACGTAATCTTTTTTCCAAGCAAGAAAGAGCGCCTTCAATCGGGACATTAGTAAATAAAGATTTGACATCAAGAGAAAGCATAGAACAATTCGAAGGATTAATACTTTTTAATTTTTTAACGAAATCATAAGAATTTTTTACAGTATGAGAATTAGCAATGCATAAAGGCGAGAATATGGAAGCTAAAAATTTGGCAAGAGGATAAGTAACAGTACCAATATTAGAGACAATAGGTCTTAAGGGAATATTGGTTTTGTGAACTTTGGGTAAAGCATAAAAACGAGCACAAATGGGTGCAGAAGGAATAACACAATGTTTAGTGTTGTCATTTAGAACAACAGAATTCTTAACAGCTTTAGTGAGAGTGGCAAGATGCGAATTAGTGGGATCTTTTTTAACTTCAATATAAGGACCTTCAGATAAGAGAGCATGAACTTTATCAGAATAATCATTTTTATCCATAAGAACAATTTGACCCCCCTTATCAGCTTTAGTAATAATAAGATTATCATTGGACTTAAGCTCATTCAGAGCAATATGGTGAGGACGTGAGAGATTAGGTTTACATTTAGAATCATTAGAAGAAATAGTATCAGCAAGAATGTGACGAAGGGTTTCTTTTTGAAAAGGAGAAACTTTACTATGTTTAAAGGAAGACTCAATAGGAGCAATCAATTTGGTGAGAGAAGGTTTGCAAGATTGAGAAAAATTTAAACCAAGATCTAAAATGCTTTTTTGCTCAGGAGTTAATGTATGAGAAGATAAATTTACAATATTGTTTTCATTAGAAAGATCCTTATTCAAAAATTGATACTTGGAATTCTTATTACATAATAAAGAGAACTTTTTATCAAGTTTATTTTGATGAGCAGATTGGAAAGAAAGCAGAGAAGGCCAAAATTTGTTTTCAATATTACAAAAATTATCAAGATTTTTACTGAGAAACAAATGCAGATCATAAAGTTCTTCTTCAATTTTGGAGAGAGTATGCCGAACATCCTGAATGCAAGCTCTTAAAACTATAAGGTGTGAACGAAACATAGCTTTAGAAATTCTAAAAGAACTATTGACAGAACACTTAAGTTGAATAAAATTGGGGATAACATTATTTTTCTTGCAATTTTGAAGGAAATTTAAGTGATTGAGAAATTTAATACGTTTTCGTCTAAGTTTAGTAAACCTGTTTAATTGAGCAGTATACATAATAACGACAAGAAAATAAACAATATACAAGTACAGAAAAATAAAATATGAATAACACAAAAAAGTGAAAAATAAAAGAATAGATAAAAAATGTATAAATAAGATCATAAATGAAAATATAAAATGAAAAACAAATAAATAAGACACTAAGATAAAGAATAAAGATAAAAATTACTTACGACAAAAGTGGGGGCAAAGGTGGGCAGTTGAAATGCCAGAATCAGCACAAATCAATGTATAGAATTGAAGCTGGTGTAATACACAACTGAGATGAAAAAAACTTCTTTAAACACCATAAAATAAGTTAACTGCGCAAGGCCTTTCGAAAGAACTTAGTCTTTCTTCGTCAGGCGCAAAAAAGACGTGCGTCCACAATGAATGTAGCGGCACGACTGAAGGGGAATGCGGGAGGGAGAGGGAGCAAGCAGAAGGAACAGCCAATAGGAAAGAAGAAGGCAACAGCCAATCACGGAAGAGCATAAACAAAACAAGATAGACAATGAAGGAGAGGAAAGGAAGAAGGGGGGAAGGGAAATGGGAAAAAAGCGGGGTAAATTAAAAAATTAACTAAAAGGAGAGATTAAAATGAAATAAAATGTACGCAAAAAATACATAAATTAGTAATAAAAAAAATTTAAAATTAAAATACATAAAAAATAATAATAATAAAAAGTTTACAATTAAAACACACATGAATAAACCTGAAAAATTGTATACATAATATATATATAAAAATAATAATAATAATTAAATAATAAACTTAATTATGAAGCAGTGCTGAAAAGATTCTTCCAGGCAACGGAGAGGGTTTTAGAATCAGATTTATCATTAACAATAATATCTCGATTAATATAAATAGCTAAATTTTCAAGAAAGTCTAACTCAGAGGAACTATTGGCATTAAAAATAATTTTAGCAGTTTGAAAATTGAACCTATGGCCGGAATCCCAAGAGTGTTTAGCAACAGAAGATTTAGAAATTTCTTGATTAATGACATACCGAGAGTGTTCTTTTAGGCGTTTTTCGAGATTTCTTTTAGTTTGACCAATATACGATAAATCACAGCCATTACAAGGAACATTATAAATACCCCATTTTTGGAGGTCAGGGACAGGACATTTCATAGAAGGAAATTTTAATTTATTGACTGGTTTAAAGATAACATTAAAATTGAAACGTCTTAAAACTTTAGCTAATTTAAAACATAAAGGAGGATAAAAAGGGAGGACAACCAAATTATCAGGTTTACTTTTATCAATATTAGAAAGAGTGGAACTATTAGGGGGTCTATTGAATTTGCTCACAGCAGTATTAATGATAGAAGGATTGAATCCACGTTTTATAGCAACAGATTTTAAGTAATTGAGTTCATTCTTAAGAGATGCAAAATCGGAACAAATTTTGAGAGCACGATAAACATAGGTATAAAAAACACCGACCTTTTGATTGACAGGATGATTTGAGAGAGCATGGGGTTTTGTTTATGCTCTTCCGTGATTGGCTGTTGCCTTCTTCTTTCCTATTGGCTGTTCCTTCTGCTTGCTCCCTCTCCCTCCCGCATTCCCCTTCAGTCGTGCCGCTACATTCATTGTGGACGCACGTCTTTTTTGCGCCTGACGAAGAAAGACTAAGTTCTTTCGAAAGGCCTTGCGCAGTTAACTTATTTTATGGTGTTTAAAGAAGTTTTTTTCATCTCAGTTGTGTATTACACCAGCTTCAATTCTATACATTTTATTACATTGTCTAAAATATAACTTTACTTCTATGTTAAAAATTATTGGCCAGAGCGTTTCTTTTCTTTCTTTACTATACTGTTTTACATAAGATTTTCTACAAATGTATGAATGATCTTATTTAATCAATCACGAAAAATCTATCATCTATACCGGCCGTCATAGATATGTCTTTGGAAACTAAAAATCATCCAGTGAAATAAAAAATGAATGGGAACCTAATTACAGAAAATCACCACTGAACGTTGGTAATGTTATGAGCTTTTCAATGTGTGTATATATTGTCAAATTTTTAGACAAATAAATTTATAAAATTTGACTAATTTAATAAACTTGCATTATGCATTAAAAATGTTAATTTTATAGCTGAATACAATTTCGAAATTATTGTAAGAATCTTTCTTCACCCTCTAATACTTTATAAAATACCTTCTTAAAGGAACTATATGTGCATTTATCACATTTTCTGATAATCTTTAAAATAATTATTAATTATCTTAATATAATAATATTATTAATTACATTCAATTATTAACATCCTAATAATTATTAATTCATCAGGCGTATTTATTAAACATACATAATTATTAGTTTATTGTACGACTGGACAAAGTAGGATCTCTGTGCCTTTAATCTAGAATTTTATGTTTCATATAAAATAAAACTTACTTAATTTATCAACGATACAGAAAGATTTTCTGTATATATGAATTTCATTTAATTAAAAAATATTTTATTTTTATGTACACACACTTCGATTTATCTTTTATAATATTCTGGCATTTTATATTACTGCTGAATTTTTCATCACTATTTTTTAATAACAGGTTAAATATAGATTTCCGATTTGGACTGAGTTTTCACTATCAAGTCGTATACTCGACTGATACACGAAAATATATTATATATTACAAATTAATATAACATACAAGACTTAGTAAGTATAAATATTACAAAACAATGTCATTTTTTTTAAGGACTAACCGTAATTTCGCAATGAAATATGTTCTATAAAGTTCTAATTTAAAAATCTGTTTAAAAAATCAATTAAACAAGTTCTTTAAATATTTTCATGATTCTTTTTATACGTAAATTTCTACCTGTGGTGGTTACTCGATAACCCCCCCATATGTTTTGTTTAATTCAATTTTATTAGCCATTTTATTTCCTATCACCTCCTTTTTATTAATGTTCTTAATTTAAATTTTATTTCGATTTCGTTTCTTTTCATATCGTCGCCTGTAATCTTTTCTTTCGTACTTTGCTTTCGAATGTTCCAAGCCGGTAAAATCCTGTTCGATGTCATTCCTTCCGGTTTAGAAATCTTTCGAGAACATTCTAGCTTGTTCTATGGGTGGAACTTCCGTTTATTCGGACACTCCCCTTAGCCTATCAGTTTAATTTCCGCAGGTGACGTATTTTAAGCCATTGAGTGCATGGCCACCTGCTTTGGCCTCCCTTCTTTAGGGGATTATCAATTCTGTTTTTATTAAATTCATATTTCCTCATTCTTTGTATCGTATCTTGGCTTATTTTGCCATCGCTCCCCTCTTTCGCTCGCTGCCAACTTGGCGCATCCCGGATTTACGATAACCCTTGCTCTTTTTCCCTCCTGACTCTCAGCAGTCAGCGACAGTCGCGCTGTTAGACTCCTGCCGTGATGGGTGCTGCTGGCTGATCAAAATTTAGCGGAAATTCCGGGGCAAGTGTGCGCCCCCCGTGACCGTTGGATGGAGCAAGTTTTATTCTGCAAATTTCCATGCCAGGATTACTCAGTTGATTTTTTAAGGCGGCGATGAGTAAGGCTACATTCAAAAGTATCCAAAAATTATTTTGTTTTGTTTTTTCTTTTTGGTTTCACAATTTAAATAAGGTGACTTCATGAATCTTCTGTTTGTTGCTCTTGTGCTAACTTCATAGCAAAAGTAGAGTGTCGTCATGTTTCTTCTAAATATTCTTACTCATCATCTTCTCGTCAAATAATGCTCTCTAACCAATTTATATTCTCAACTCTCCAAATAACGTTTAATGAGTTCTCCGTCCTCTGAAAAATAGGCTGAGGTGTGGAGTCTCTTTCATGTAGTGAAGGTATTTATTACGTAAAGTCTTTATCCCATAAGCTGTTTTCATTGTATAGATATTTTGGCCCAAGAAATATATATATTATATATAAATTTTTGAATATCACGGGGCGTTCCAGAAGAGAATATAGGTACAACTCTGTCTGGAAAAATTATCTGCTAATATAAATATATATTTGAAAATTACATGTACCTATGTGATGTTTTAGTTCATCCTGTGAAGATACATAAAAATGTGTTATAAAGAAAAATTTGTTGTTCCAATATATCAATTTTATGATTAACATCGTTTGTGAAATTATTGCTTCAAAATATATGATAAATTGATTAATGTGTACGAGAGCAAGAATATATATACTTGTGAAGAAATATTCAATATTCATAAAAAAAAGGTAAACAAGTTTTTCATGAAAAATAAAAGTATATTTACTTGCAATCTGTTTGCATTTAATTCCTGTGCATGTGTCTGTCTAGTATTATTCGTCGGAAGCCAAGGACTTCACAGGTAACTTTATTTCTTTTATCAATTTATATATTTTTTTATAATTTAACTTTGAAACTGTTGTCATCTTGATTTAAGATTTCTTTTATTGTTTTAAAAGAGGTAATGAAGGTAGCCATTTCGGGTCTTTTGCCGGCCCTCATTCTTCGCAATGTACATAATCATTTATACGATTCACTTGGCCTACTTCTGTGTTTGAAACAAAATAAAAAAAAAGTGTTTCTCCTCCCATCGTCTTCCTTTTAAAACACAACAGCATTCAATTTCCTTTGGTGCAATGACCAACGCTTGTCCATCATCTTCCCTGGCTACCATTGTATTTTTGTTATAGATACATATTTAAAAAAAAAAATATATTTTCAATTATCTTCAATTATTTTTCATTGTCTTCAATTATGTCTTCATTATCTTCAGTTGTATTTTCATTTTCTGCAAATTATTTCTTCATGCAATGATTAATATTTTATAATTATATTTTATTCAGTCTCGTAGAATAAATAAATGCAATATAGCTTGATTTTATGCTGACATAATATTTTTCTGGAGCAGTGCAGTAAATATATAACATAATTTATCAATATTTTTCTTGCCATGATATAATTTGTAACTAATATATATATTATTTAACGGAGGTGCAGGTAAATATAAATGATAATGCTGACATAAATTATTCTCTTCTCATAAATATAACAATATATGTTTTGAGCCATATAATAGATATTTACATAAGTTTTTGGGCCATGTTATTTTGATCACATGATAAGAAAGATATTTTTGCATTTTCTTCTCTTCGTCATATATTTGTTATTCTTTTTAATATATAAAAATGGTATATCACGTAAATGAAATTCGTCATTTTTTTTTTCTAAATAATGGGTCAATTTATATATATATATTATTATTCATTACAAGACCAGTCTATAACCAAACTTATCATGTCATTTATTGAGCTCTTAGATTAATTTTTTTTCATCATGCCACCCAAGTCTAAATTAAATATTGCCATTCAGCCATTCGATGGCAACCCTCAGACTGTGGAATTCTTCTTTGATCAATTATCTGATATACAAGAGTTAAATAATTTCACAGATAAAGAACTTTTTGTTCTCTTCAAATCCAAACTTGAAGGCACTGCCTTACTCTTCTTTCTTGAAATTCAGTCTCAGCTCAAGAACTCTAATTTCCAAGACATTCGAAAAACTTTTGTAGACTATTTCTTACCCTCAAAAAAGTCTGTTTCTCTTAAGTCCTTGCAGAACTTAAGTTTAGATTCAAGTGAATCAGTCAAAAATTTTGCTTTTCGACTGGATAAACAACTTCGGCTGGCTTACCCTAAATTGGATCCTCCTGCTCTCAATTCATTAAAATTCACTCATTTTCTTGAGGCTTTGCCTAAACAAATTAAACGAAAAATTCTTGAAGAAAATATTTCATCTTTTGAGTTAGCTCTTGAACGAGCAAATTTTCTTCAAGATATTTACGACTCCCCTCCTAAAAAATCTTACGAGAATTATAATCAAGCCTATTGTTTGGATACTGAAAAAGTCCACGATAATTCTAATAATGTTCTTCATAAAACTCCTATAAAGCATACGAAGGATAAGGTTTATCACAATTCTCAAACCAACTACTCTACTTTGCAAACTCCAAAAGACAATTCTCATGCTCCTCGTAATTTTCAAACAAAACCTAGAACATATTCGCCTTCTCCACCGAGACAAGAGGCTACAAATAAACGTAACAATAATTTTCATCAACGTAATTTTTACCGGAAACGTCCTTATCAACCCTCCTTTGACAAGTTTTCTCACAAAAAAAATTCTACATCCTTTTATCACAGACGAGATGTTGTGCAGTGTGCGTTCTGTGGGAAATTCAATCATCGTATGGACTCATGCTTCAAATTCAAAAACATTATTAGTAATTCTAATCAAAACTCGTCATCTCATTTTTCGTCTCACCCTCACAGAAGACAAAGCCACACCTCTTCTTCTGAAAATAAAAACAAGGTTTACCATTTAAACACATAAGGGAGACTGGTTCTACTGACCGCCTTCTCTCCCGTAATTCTCATTCAGGGTCAGTACTCTTTGACAACAAAAACAAACATCAACAATTTGACAAACGCTCTTCAGTTACCTTAGTGTCATCCACAGCTGTCCAAACTTCTCCTATGACAGCTAAACTTAACAAATCTTCCTGTTCATATAATTCGTTGACATCCAAACAAAATCTTGAAATTGATGATAATGTACAAGAAAGACATGTCATCTGCAGCTCATTTAATAATTCATATGTTCTTCCATGCATACTCATAAACATTCAACATAATGAAATTTCAACGTTAATTGATACGGGATCAAGTTTGTCTCTGTTAGATCAGGAATGCTTTAATAGCATTAAATCCAAGCTTCACTATAAATTCTTATCCCGTAATGTATCTGTGTCTACCATAAATTCCAAGGTTTTTTTCAAGGGATGCATAGAGGTTGCCTTTAAAATTGATAAATTGTTCTTTCATCATGTCTTTTACCTTACAAAGATACAAAATGTTCATTTTCAAGCCATACTTGGATTTGAGTTTATCAACAAACATTCTATTACCATATCACCCAGCTTTAAGTCTATTTTAATTAAAGACAAACATATTCCTTTTCACAGTTATAACGAATCTCCTACTTGCTATTTTATGAATTCTGAATATAATTATGTTAATTCAAGTGTACCATATTCTTTAGATGTACACAAGATGTCTTGTTATGAAGATTCTATGTCAAATAATCTAAGTAATGGTATTTATTCTGATAATATATGTGCAAATTATGATGACACAAATTTACAATTAGTCAACAATTATACAACCTATCCTTACAATTATAGTTTTCAAAATAATGGTTTGTTTACAAATAATGTTGCTAACACTGCTATGAATTTTCATAATCCTTATATTGATGGTAATTTTACTTATTTTTCTAACTGTTTTCCAACTGATTATGGTAATGTTGTCAACTATGTATCTACTAATGATAATATACCTGGCAAGAATTTTTCATCTGAAAATACTAATGATCTTAGTTATGTTGGTGAAAAGCAAACCCATTTAAATATTGGTAATAAAATTTTGGTGAATTCCAATATGGTACAATTACTCAATAGAGAATTAATTCCTCCTAATTCTTTTGTTTATTTACATGTTAAGTACTTGAATCCTCCATCTGAATATTTTATTTTCAAACCCAATTTAAAAAATAAAGGTCTTGTGTTACATGAATCATTGCACTCAAATTCTTCAATTCAAAATGATTTATTTTTGGTTGTATGTCAGAATATATCAAAGCTGGATATTCATTTAAATAAAAATTCAATTATTGGCGAATGTATCAATGTAGATGAGAAAGATATTGAGGAATACTCTTTTGATTTGGATTTTGAAAACTATTATTGTAATTTAATTTTACCATCTGAAGAGATTAAAAGAAAACGTATTCAAGAATTATCTCCAAATGACTTTGATTTAAAACATTTACCTCCTCATGAAAGGGACTCTTTGACCAAATTATTATGTAGTAAAGCTTTAGCTTTTTCAAAATCTCTTGACACTTTAGGTCATACGGACCTGGTCAATCCTCAATTCACCATGCTAAATTCTCATCCAGTCAAAACTCTACCTTTTCCTGTGCCACAGGCACTTGAGCAAGAAGCTCTTGACCAAATTAATCAAATGTTAAACGCTGGCATTATTGAGAGATCAAATTCGTCTTGGGCCTGTCCCATGCTTCTTGTTAAAAAGAAGAGAACTGATATGTCTAAACCTCAAAAGTATCGTTTGGCTCTGGATTTAAGATTGTTAAACTCCATAATAATTCCATCCTCATATCCTCTTTCTAGAATTCAAAATCTATTGGTGCAGTTATCAAAATTTAAGTATTATACTACTCTTGACTTGCCCTCTGCATACTGGCAGATTGCGGTACCTAAAGATATGCAAGATAAACTCAGTTTTACTACTCCATGGGGAATTTTTACCTATTTACGTTTAGTATTTGGCCTGAAGACAGCCGCCAGCACCTTCCAACAATTAATCGACTCTGTTATTCAATTATCTCAAATTGATTCCTGTTATGCATATCAAGACGATATTGTAGTGGGTGCTAATTCATTTGAAGAAATGTCCATGAAGCTCACAAAGCTATTAGACACTCTCATTGCTAATAACATTACTCTGTCTCCTGAAAAATGTGCATTTATGCAAACAAGTATTAACTTCTTGGGTTTCCAACTCACAGATCATAAAATTCTTCCTATTACGAGTAACATTTTAAAAATCACTTCTTTTCCAACGCCTAAAACCAAGAGGCAAACGAAAAGTTTTATAGGTTTGTGTTCATTTTATAGGTCAATTATTCCAAATTTTGCTAAATTGATTACTCCTCTCATTGAAGTCACCAAACCTAAAAATAAGTTTTCTTGGAAATCTGAACAAGAAAATGCATTTAAAAAATTACAAGACATATTCTTCCAAAAACCTATGCTCAATCTTCCTAATTGGAATGAAACGTTCTATGTTAATACAGATGCATCAAAGACAGCAATTTCAGCTGTTCTTATGCAGAAATTTGATGGTGAACTAAAACCCATCTCCTATTATTCCAAAACTCTATCTCAATCAGAAAGACACTACCCTGCCATCAAATTGGAACTTTATGCCATTTACAAAGGCATAACAGCTTTTAAATACTATATTTTTGGTCGACCCTTTATTCTATTATCCGATGCCAAACCTCTTAATAATTATAAAAAGGCTACATCTCCTGCTGATATTACTACTCGATGGATGTTAGAACTATCAGAATATTCGTACACATTCCAGCATGTACCAGGCAAAGAGAATGTGTTAGCAGATTTTCTGAGTAGAACACATCACATTCCTACTGAAGATCTCAATAATAATCCAGATCTTATTTCTTCACAAGAACCTCTACCTATTGTTGATAATCAAAACGATTTACATAATGACATTCCTCACTTTCCATGTGGTTTAATTGACAAAATCCACCACACATGTCATCTTCAAAGTGACTCTTCACCTCCAAATAATGATAATAATCAAGATCCATTATTAGAAATTCTTGATCACACCATCTTCTCTGAACAACAAAAAGACCCAAAAATTAAGCAAATTTATGAAGATCTTAAAAATAATAAGAAATCTAAAAGTTTAAATGGCTACTATATTAATCCAAGTAATGAGTTACTTTGCTACAATGGTCATTTTTCTTCTGAAGATATTGAGCTACACAAAGCTGTTTTACCTTTGTCAC
The DNA here is from genome assembly GCA_964019185.1 of Maratus speculifer. Lineage (NCBI taxonomy): Eukaryota > Metazoa > Arthropoda > Arachnida > Araneae > Salticidae > Maratus > Maratus speculifer. Next base: position 167,431,867 of record OZ025292.1, read on the forward strand.
TTAGAGCAAAAGCCTTAAGAATTGCTCATATTACTCATACTGGAATTCATAAAACCATTGTTAATTTTAAGAAAAGATTTACCTGGAAAACCCTTGTTTCAGATACCATTAATTATGTCAACTCTTGTGAAATTTGTTTAGTAAACAAAAATCATAAAAAAATACTGCTCCATACCTACCTGCGCCTCTTCCAACAGCTCCCAATCAAAAAGTCTGTATGGATTTACTCGGCCCATTGAGGAATCGTCAATATGTGATGACGGTCATAGATCATTTTTCTCGTCATTTAGAATTATATGCCTTGAATAATATCAGCGCTGAGTCTGTTACAAAAGCTTTATTACATTACATTTCCACTCATGGTAAGCCTGAATTAACGCTCACTGATCATGGCTCTCAATTTACTAGTGACATGTTTTCTTTCTTTAATAAAAAGCTTGGCATTAAATTAGAACACAGTTCTGTAGCCCATCCCCAGGCCAACGGATTAAGTGAACGAGTCAATTCTCAAATAAAATCGTCTGTGAATACAATGGCTTCACAAGGATGTGATATACCAACTGCTCTAAAAATTCACCAATCCATATATAATGCTACACCTCATCCAGCCACAAAATTCACTCCAAATCTTCTTCATTTTGGAAGAGAAATAAACGACATTTATTCCAATTATAAAACTCAAGTTTCATGGAAAATTCTCAATACTGCATATGAAATTCATAAATTGATGGATGTTATTGAAAAAATATACTATCAAGCTTACAAGAATAACGAATCGTCTAGACAAAAGGTGTACCAAAAATCCAGAGAAAAATTAAAGTTTTCCAACATCAATGTTAATGACATTGTTTACGTAAAATTTCCCACTGTGTTTAACAAAAAAATACAAGGCCCATACCTGGTAAAGAAAATAATTTCTCCTGTGCTTATTCAAATTCAAGATTCTAATAATAGTCACGCTTCACCCATGTTGATTCACACTAACAGAATCTTGAAGCTTCAAAAGAGAAATGAAGCATTGCAATATCCTTCAGTTTCTTCTAAAAGTGTATCACATGATCAAGCTCCTGTTGATAATGCATCTTCTACTCCTGTGAGACAACACTCTCCTACTCAAGTTTCAAATCATGATGCTGCTTGTAACACATCTCCTCCAATTCTTTCTTCTTCTAAGTGTCAACAAACGTCTTCTTGTTCAAGTAAATCAGTACTGTCACAAGCTCCTCCTGATAGCACTCATACTGGTGTTAAAAACAAGTCTACTCAATATAAAAATTATGATCTTCGCCCTCGCAATCATAAATTGTATAAAAAATAAACTAACCTTCTTTTTCCTTTTTCAGGATGACTCTTGAGTTGTAGTATAGTCAGTCAATGCTAGCTAGACTGATATTCCAGTAAGAAGAATCACTGTGTAATTTTTTTTTCTTTTCTCCAAGCTGCAGGCAGCTGTTGTTATTTTTTTTTCTTCTTTATCTAAGTCTTCTTCTCCCTGATACAATACAACAGTCATCCTCATGATGTATGTATGGTTTTCAATAGTTTTATTATTTAATGCATTTATCTCTAAGTCATAATTATTACAATAAATATATATATATAATCTCATGTATGCCATACTTTTAAATCTTATAAAGTCTTTAATTACAATAGTTGGTACTAAAAAAATTGAGAAAGAATTTGTCCTGTTATATTCTTGTTATAATGTTATGTCATTATTTAAAATTATTTTTTTTTGACAAATGTTTCATTCTAATAAGAAAGGTGAAATTGTAATTAATATAGGGTAAACATAAATTGGAGTACTCCTCAAATTATTTTCTCTATTGTGACTTCTCTTTACAATGCATGCATGCTTTGACATTTAACCTCTTTAAAAAAAAAAAAAAAAAAAAAAAAAAAAAAAAAAAAAAAAAGAAAGTGCATGATAAACTTATACATACTAATATTTCTTCTCTTCTTGTTGAAGTATAGAAGGTGAATGACTCACAATAAGTAGTATATATTTTTTTTATACTTTTGGGTATTTATACTTTGGATCCAAAGAGGTTGGTTGAGTCAATATATATATTTATATAAAGCAAATACTTGATATATGACAAATACAAAATTGATCACTTACTTAATTTTTTTTTAAAAAATGTTTGAGAATTACAATTAAATATGTTCAAGATATCTTTTATATCAAATTTTGACATAATTGATTTTTTTTGTTTGTAAGTTGACATTATCAAGTCATATATAAGATTGACATATTCATATAAGTTTCTTCCTTTTTTTCAGAATATTAAATATCTTAGCTTTTATGTTTATTTTGAATGATGTATAATATTAAGAGTATTTATGCAATTATTGTCAATTTATTTTGAAAGTGTTCAAGAATATTCCTTTATGAGAGTGTAAAGATTCTCTCTGTGAAAATTGTTATATTCATTTTGAAGATGTTTTTGTTGAAATATAATATCATACTTTTGCTACCAATTTAACATATACCATTCTTTTTGCAACTTATTATTTTATTTTCTGTGAGAATGTGTTATTGAATAATGCTAAGGTTATTCATTTAAGATTTATGGAAGGCTTAAAAGGCTATGTGGTGATATAAGTAAATTTTTATGAGAGCCTAACTAATCTCTCTGCACCATTTATATATATATTTTTTTGTTCAATTGTCAACTTACAAATTCATTCAATTTATCATGTGTTATTTGAAACCATATATTTTATATATAGTTATAGTATGATTCATATACAGTTATAGTATGTTTCATTTTGTTGACAACTAAGAATATAAATATACATATTATTGTATAATCAAATATTTTGACATATGCTAAAGCATTCTAGTGCATTTTGCACAGCCTAACAAGAGACTCGTCAAAGTTAAGGACTGTTGTTCTGCACATAGACATAGACTTTAAATTTTTTTTTGATATATGATAGATACTTCTGGAAGAAATTTTGTATACCTTCCATTTTAACATTTACTATAGTTGGTATATTTACATAAGGATTACTATCATAACAATAATTATTTTTTTTTTATTATTTAAACATCATATAAAACAATTATTTATATTCATATCACTATTTCTGATACATTTATTTTGTGTAATTATTTTGTATATTTGTACATGTGTTAGAAAATATTGTCTCGATAAAAAAATTGTTCATTTTTGTCATCTCACCAATATTTTCTTTTGGGGAACCCCGGGTAAATATGTGGTGGTTACTCGATAACCCCCCCATATGTTTTGTTTAATTTAATTTTATTAGCCATTTTATTTCCTATCACCTCCTTTTTATTAATGTTCTTAATTTAAATTTTATTTCGATTTCGTTTCTTTTCATATCGTCGCCTGTAATCTTTTCTTTCGTACTTTGCTTTCGAATGTTCCAAGCCGGTAAAATCCTGTTCGATGTCATTCCTTCCGGTTTAGAAATCCTTCGAGAACATTCTAGCTTGTTCTATGGGTGGAACTTCCGTTTATTCGGACACTCCCCTTAGCCTATCAGTTTAATTTCCGCAGGTGACGTATTTTAAGCCATTGAGTGCATGGCCACCTGCTTTGGCCTCCCTTCTTTAGGGAATTATCAATTCTGTTTTTATTAAATTCATATTTCCTCATTCTTTGTATCGTATCTTGGCTTATTTTGCCATCGCTCCCCTCTTTCGCTCGCTGCCAACTTGGCGCATCCCGGATTTACGATAACCCTTGCTCTTTTTCCCTCCTGACTCTCAGCAGTCAGCGACAGTCGCGCTGTTAGACTCCTGCCGTGATGGGTGCTGCTGGCTGATCAAAATTTAGCGGAAATTCCGGGGCAAGTGTGCGCCCCCCGTGACCGTTGGATGGAGCAAGTTTTATTCTGCAAATTTCCATGCCAGGATTACTCAGTTGATTTTTTAAGGCGGCGATGAGTAAGGCTACATTCAAAAGTATCCAAAAATTATTTTGTTTTGTTTTTTCTTTTTGGTTTCACAATTTAAATAAGGTGACTTCATGAATCTTCTGTTTGTTGCTCTTGTGCTAACTTCATAGCGAAAGTAGAGTGTCGTCATGTTTCTTCTAAATATTCTTACTCATCATCTTCTCGTCAAATAATGCTCTCTAACCAATTTATATTCTCAACTCTCCAAATAACGTTTAATGAGTTCTCCGTCCTCTGAAAAATAGGCTGAGGTGTGGAGTCTCTTTCATGTAGTGAAGGTATTTATTACGTAAAGTCTTTATCCCATAAGCTGTTTTCATTGTATAGATATTTTGGCCCAAGAAATATATATATTATATATAATTTTTTGAATATCACGGGGCGTTCCAGAAGAGAATATAGGTACAACTCTGTCTGGAAAAATTATCTGCTAATATAAATATATATTTGAAAATTACATGTACCTATGTGATGTTTTAGTTCATCCTGTGAAGATACATAAAAATGTGTTATAAAGAAAAATTTGTTGTTCCAATATATCAATTTTATGATTAACATCGTTTGTGAAATTATTGCTTCAAAATATATGATAAATTGATTAATGTGTACGAGAGCAAGAATATATATACTTGTGAAGAAATATTCAATATTCATAAAAAAAAGGTAAACAAGTTTTTCATGAAAAATAAAAGTATATTTACTTGCAATCTGTTTGCATTTAATTCCTGTGCATGTGTCTGTCTAGTATTATTCGTCGGAAGCCAAGGACTTCACAGGTAACTGTATTTCTTTTATCAATTTACATATTTTTTTATAATTTAACTTTGAAACTGTTGTCATCTTGATTTAAGATTTCTTTTATTGTTTTAAAAGAGGTAATGAAGGTAGCCATTTCGGGTCTTTTGCCGGCCCTCATTCTTCGCAATGTACATAATCATTTATACGATTCACTTGGCCTACTTCTGTGTTTGAAACAAAATAAAAAAAAAGTGTTTCTCCTCCCATCGTCTTCCTTTTAAAACACAACACTACCTTTGAATAATATATAAATTCAAAAACAACATATTTAAACAAGCATGTAAATTTTTAACTCTCTATACATTTTTAAAAGCGTGTAGCTACATTTGGAAAACTGAATTCTTTTGAAATCTAAAAAAAGTTTGAGACATACATACATGACATCGTTAGTTTAAAACTGAAATGTTCTATTTGGAAATTTTAAAGTTTGCGAAAATACATAAGTATTGTATTTTTGGATTTGTTTGTGTTACTTCTTAAAATTTAAACTAAAACACTATAGCATTTAATGTGCACATGTCAAAATTTAGTTCTTTAAGCGTTATTAGTTTTATAACTCGCATTTATGTCTTGAGTTAGTCATAACTAATAATTATAGTAATAGATAGTGGACAGTTGAACCCGAATAGCTGAACTCGCTATATTAGTAATGTTGAAAATGTCCGAAAAAGAAACGGAAATTTTAGAATAAGGATAATTTTGGAACGACCAACCTTTCAGCAACACCTTTCCTGAAAACTAATTTTCGGCGGAACTCAGATTTTGGGCTGAAGACGAATACGAATTCTCGGTTCATCCCCATATTCAAATTTTAAAAATCCCTTTTTTGTAAATTGTCAATCGAAATAGTACAATCTCCGAAAGATAAATCTCTGATAGAACTATGATAATTTTTGTTCAAATGTGAAACTTTTAATACCATTTTAAGGAATATAATTTTGTATAATCAGATAGCTGTTTTAAAATAGAGCATAAAAGCTGAGCGATGGCAATCACTTGTCGTAGAAAATAGAGCCGAATAATCTTTAAAAAAAAACAATGGAATAATTTGTATTCCATTTATATTTTCTGATATTTTGCTTAATCAAAATATTTTAAATTGATTTATATGCGTATTTACACATGCAATTTTTCCGGTGTACATTTAGAAGGATTTTAAATGATATGAGACAGTCGCCGAAATACAGAGTACCAAATTTCAATTTGCATAAAGCCTTAAAATATGATCGTTTTCAAATAATTACTTTCTTGTAAACTTACCGTAAGAATTGCATGAAAATTTGTATTTAAGGCTAATTGAAGGACGTAGAGCTAATTTAAAATGTAAGGACTGCTATTGGAAAAAACAAAATTTGGATTTGTTTTAATATGTAGATGGACTCCTAAGCAAATTTTATACAAATCATTTAAAAGTAAACTTTATTTCCGATTCTTTGGTACCTATAACTTTCTTCAATGTTATTTTTTGATGATTAGTAGGGGTGTTCTTTCCCACGACTGTATATTTTAATCCAATGAGATTTTTTTTAATGTACTTTTATTTTTTCATATGTAATATTTTGCAATTTTTTTTGTTCTACCAGTAAAATTAATAGCAAATGATATTTTAACTGTATTTTTAAGTATTACTAAGTAATTATTTTATTTAAAAATGTAAAAATTGTTATTTTTATAAAAGGTAATTGCTTAAGGAAATTGATTTTTGACTTATTTAGATCATTAAAAAAGTAAATTAGTTCTAACAAAAAACTCAATGTATAACTTAGCTGTATCTCGTTTAATTTCAATTTGAATGTTTTATGATTTTATATCATTTGAGTATAAGTTCGTCTAATAAACTGTTATTCTGTATGTTCGGCATGTTGATTTAACATTATATACTTTCCTCTAATGGAATTATTTTTAAAAATATTTCTTTATTTCCTTTATTAAACATAGTTTAATAATTTTTTTGTTTTATTAATATGGGAAATTATGCATTCATTGGTTTAATGTGCTTTTCAAATTCAAAATCTCATTTTTTCGAATATGCAATTATTTTTTCTAAAAGACAGATTTTTAATGAAATTTGTTTTAATTTAGATACATAAAAATATGCTTCTAATTAAAAGTACTCTTAACGTATTATTTTCATTAATCATCATTTAATGACTTAATTGATCTGTATATACATTAAAATTCGTATTTTTTCTTCATTTTGTTCAGTTCAATTGTAAAGGCTGAAAAAATATTTTGAAATTAGATATCTCCGTAATAAAACTCATTTTTATGCGTTTAAAAAATCTTTTGTAATAAGAATTCATGTATATTTTCATAAAATTTTGTTTAAATTCAAAATTAACCTTATCATTTTAATTTATAATGCATATTTTTTTCGATGTAAATTTGCTTCTGTTTATTTAGCATGGTTGTAATTGTTATGACATATTTTTAATTAATGGAACATGTTTTAATTTTTTTATTTTTAACCTTTCAATTTTCATTTTTTTGTATCATTAATATAGTTACTTTTAAATGCGTTTTGCACAACATTTTGTATAATTTAGTACATAATTTCATTATTTTAATTGAAGAATGCACGTTTTTTTATAATGAAAATTTTCTTTTTTAACTTATTGTAGTTATATTGTAGTTAGTGACACATTTTAATCTTATTTCTGGGGATGTGGACTACTAATATATGATCAAATAAAGCTGATTAGGTTATAATATGAACTTTATCATGTTCAGTTTTACTTAAAAGGCAATTAAAATAATCAAATATATACGTTACTGCACTGTAAAAAAACGGACGATTTTACGGAAATACTACTGGTAATCTAGACGGCAGTACAATTTACTGTTTTTAAACGAAAAAATTTCCGTAAACTCCGGAAAAATTTTCGTATTTTCCTGGAATTTACGGGAATTTTTCCGTTAAAAAACAGTAAATTGTACGGGGGTCCAGATTACTAGTAGTATTTTCGTAAAATTGGCCGTTTTTTTAATGTGTAGTTAATTTTATTTAAAAAATCTTAGTACTTTCAAGCCTTAATCAGGCTCTTCCTCAGAGAATAATTTTGTTTATTAATGCAAATACATGATATCGTTTTGAAAAGGAACGAAACAATAATTATCGTAGTGAAAAGTAGAAATAATTTTTTGTATTAAAGTTAATGATAGAAGATTATACATTATTTTTAATCGCAGTCCATTTACTTTAATATTTCTCTCTGTGTTGATTCATCACCCATTTTTAATTGTGTGGCTTGATGATTGAATTAGTAATGAGTGACGAGTGAACAGTTAATGAGTAACGAATCAGCACAGAGTGGAATGATAAAATAAATAGACTGCAATTAATAATAGATCTATATCTTCTCCCCTTAAGTTTAATCTAAAATAACTACTTCTACTTTCAAATACAATAATTATTGTCTCGTTCATTTTCAAAATGATATCATGTATTTGCATAAATAAACGAAAATATTCTCTGAAGAAGAGTGTTATTAAGGCTTGAAAGTACAAGGGGTTTTTAGATAAAATTAATTATTAACATATATATTCGATTATCTTATTCACTTTTTTAATAAACCTTAATATTTTAAAGTTCATAATATATATTTTGTGTTACAAACAAGGCAATAATTGCGTTCTGTCATATGTTTTTATATTCTGATTAGGTAAATAAAAAAAATGTATAAAAGTATTCTAATCGTACGTGCTTCTTTGCAAAGCTCACGGAGACGATGGACTGACTTCTTTTCTAATAGAAGATTCATGTCTTAAATAATCATGATAATATATCATGCACACGTCAATAAAGATTATTTAAAGATTAATAATGCATAAGACCAGGTTTACTCCAGGTTTTAACTGACATTAGCACTTTGGCGATTAAGAATTAAAACACATTAGCTGAATGTAGAAAAAAGTTAGCAAAATAGATTCGCCTTGAAACATTGAAAAATCTATGTTTAATCTATTTTTGTATCATATTGTTTTTTCAATTTGTTATTAAATAAACTTATTTTTTGTTACTGCTTATAAAACAGAAATTCGACAGTCTGCTTCAAATACTTAAAAATGAATACAATTTAAATTAGCCACTCCTAAATATGTAAATGTTTCAGATATTCTTTTAGCAGTCTAAATAAAAATTAGAAACAACGATTTTTTATTTGCCTATTGTGAAAATATACACAAAAGATGACACTTTGACTCCGGCGACTAACCGGCAGTGATATTTTGCATACAACTAATAAATAATGTGGTAAATGGTTAATTTCAACTTTGCATTCCAGCAAAAAATTTCTCTATTTGATGCTTGATGGAAACTACTGCATTGATAATGATAAATTGCAATAAGGAAATATTTATTGAATCATCCTTTCGATGTTTTTGGCTCTTGCTAATTTGAATTGATGTTTTCTCAGTACCTTTATTTAAATTAATGCATATGAGTAATATAAATGCCATGCTGTGATTTACCATAAAACTCAACATCAATTTTTCAATAAGACTGATTAAACTCACGCTTGTAATGGCATATACATAAAAAAGACGAAATTAAGCACTCAAAATTTGGCGAATATGGTTATTTGTTTACTTACCAAATGGAGCCTTTTGCCCTTATGTGGCGCACTGGCAAACGCCAGCGAGATCTCTGCATGTACCGTATATTTCCGTGTATAAGTCAAGACTTTTTGGCCATTTTTTTTACTCAAAAGTAGGGGGTCGGCTCATCCAAAATTATGAAAAAAATTCAAAAATTAATATTGTAAAAGGAAAAAGAAAACATAGTACATATATGAAACTTTGAAAAAGCTTACACATATCTATAAATATAATTAAATTTCATTCTTTTACATTGAGAAAAGTTTCCAATCTTCATTCATTATCTAAATCAATATCAGAATTTTCAAGCAACTCCTTAAAATCGCTAATTTTCATTGGTACATCAGTATGAATATCGATAGTGTTTAATTCATCGTTATCACAATTGCCGTCCTTTTCAAAAACGACAATTTACCCAGATCCATCCATAAAATCATTGCTGCAGCATATTTGATCACTTGATCGATTGATTGATCATTTTTGTGGTAATTCAATACAAAAATGGCATTTTTTTCTTTTTTATGAAAGAGCGAGTCATAGGAGAATGAAATGGATCAAATTATAAAAATATGGCTGAGTACTCCGAAGAAAATAGTAAATATCAATATTTTTGAAGATCGCATTTATTTTTCTATAACCTATGTAAAAAAAAACATGCTGTTGATTTTGTTCATTGAATTTTTTATCACTATTTTTTAACATCAGCTCATATATGCAACGGATTTCCATTTAAGGCAGATTTTTAACTGAAAACTCGTATATACGGCTTATGTACGGAAATGTACAGTATATTAAAAATTAATATTACATAGAATAATCACACCACCATAATTACAATCTCCACCATGCACAACCTATAAACTGTGAACGACTAAACGTCATTTCGCATTGCAATATTTTCTGTATAGTTCCAATTTAAAACTCTATTCATGACAATATTCAATTAAACAAGTTACTTCAATATTTTCATAATAGTAATTATCTGTAAAGTTCTACATAAGAAAATTATTTTAATTCAAAAACAGCATATTAGAACAAGGTTTTAAATTTTAAATCTTCTGATACACTTTTAAAAGTTTGTAGCTATATTTGGAAAAATGCATTCTGAGGAAAACTAAAAAAAGCTTTAGATATAAATATGTGACATCGTTGGTTTAAAACATAAATATTGTGTCTGAGGATTTTAGAGTTTGCGAAACGTAACATATTTATATATAGAAAATAACATATTTTTGAGTTGATTCAGATTGCATTATGCGTTATACGTTAAACTAAAAAATTGTAGCGTTTAATGTCTTATATGCCCGAAAGAAATGTGAAACTCTAATCTCCGTTTTTACGTAAAAGTGTTCCACGCAGTTATATTATTTCTAGCATTGGATATGGATTCTTTTATTATAAGATCTTAAAGATTATTTTTTTTTATTATTAAAATATCTTATAAGGTATTGATTCTATGCTAATTAAAGATAAATGGTTGTATATAGTTAAAATTGCTTTTTGATATATTTTTAAATCATGTTGTATCTGCATCTATTTGCAAAGATTAAAAAGAAATAATTTTATCACAAGATTATAGGGAATTTTTCTTGAATTCTTGTACAAGATTTTTGAGCTCTCTACAAAAGGGAACTAGAATTTATAAGCATGATATGGAACTATTTTTTCTTGAGTCACAACTTACATTCTAAATTCCCAAACGATACGTTTTTCTCAGTTAGTAAATTATATAGTTAGCCATCTCAGAAAAAATATAAAACATGAAAATTCTAACTCAATAAGTATATTTTTTACACATTTCTTGAAATTTTATTGTAACATTGTTTCTTGAATTGCACACATCTCAGTTTTATATCTAATCCCTTAAAACATGATGAAATTATTTAAACATGTGTAATTTTTAAATTCTGTTTGTTTTGCAGATATGAAGATGGGATTTTTTCTGTTTAATTTATGAATATATAAAGTAGACAGAAGCCAATCCCGGTTCGGTATGAAATTATACGTTATACCCGGCCATGTCAAGTCTTTGTCAAAAAGTAATTTCCGGGCATGACCCGACTCAAGAACGCAAAACTTAGACTAAAAGAGACAGACTTACCTGGACTATAAAAAACCTAAAGATGTGAGGGATAAAATTATGAAAAAACTTTTAATCGACTTGTTTTAAATAGGTGATGGACATTCAAATGATATACAAAGAAGGTGGAATTCCTGAAAGTTACGCTGAATAACGTATGTAAGAAACAGGAAGGAATTACTTACTCATCTACAACTTTTAAAGATATATTTAAACGATTTAACAGAAGTTAATCATGTTTTAAAACTTTAAATGCGTTTTTCTGCTTGATGTTTGTTTTACCTTTTGTCGTCTTTAAGTTATTATAATTCAAGAATTTCTAAGAAAAAGGTGTTAATTTTGTAATGCTTTTTGTTATTATTTTATACTAATTTTGTTTCGGTAAATGTGAAAAAAAACTTTTGAAAATATGGTTTTTCAATGAGTTTTAACATTTCAAAATATTTTATTTATTGCAAAAATCCTGAAACAAAATCAAATGGCTATTTTCTCATTTTAATAAAAGTAAAAAAAATGAAATTCGATGAATAATGTTTCATATTATAACGATCTCTATAAGTTTTAAAGATTTATTTAAACACTTTAATAGAAGTTTTTTAACTTTAATTGTATTTTTCTGCTTGATGTTTGTTTTACCATTTCTCGTCCTTAAGTTGTTATAATTCAAGAATTACTAGAAAAAAAGGTGTTAACTTTGTACATGCCTTTTTTTATTGTTTTATACTAATTTTGCTTCGGTAAATGTGAAAAAAAAGTTTGAAAATATGTTTTTACAATCAGTTTTAACATTTTAAAATATTTTATTTATTACAAAAATCCTAAAACAAAATCAAACGGCTATTTTCTCATTTAAATAAACGTAAAAAATGAAATTCGGTGAATAATGTTTCATATTTTAACGATTTTAAATTATTCCACTAAACATTTTTTTTTTTTTTTTTTTTTTTTTTTACGCTTTATGAAAAACTTTAGGATGTGATGATTTTTTATTTGCCATCACCAAAAAGTTTTAAAAAATGACAATTTTAATTCAATGACTATATTTTTTACATTTTTCATAAAACTTTTTAAGCAAGATATATTCTTGGGTTGTACATATTTCAGTTTGTATTTAATCTCGTAAAACCTGGCGAATTAATTAAACGTTCATAGCTCTAAAAGTTTTATAGATATGAATATGGATTTTTGGTGTTTACTTGAGGGGTGAATAAAGAAAATTTTGCCAATTTTAAATCTTTATCCTACGGAGTATGGATCAAAATTTAGTTTTCATGTTTATTCAAACTCCCCCCGAACGGAATTAGAAACTTATCTCATCACACTTTTCATTTTCTTTTTACAAAACTTTTAATTAGAAGTATATGTTTAAAGATAATATTTAAGGAAATAGCCTATTGCTTTCATCTCTATGAATCTCTCTCTATTTGAAGCACCCTGTATATTGTAAAAAATTTGTTTTATAAGAAAAGAAAAAGAAAACATCTAGAATTTATTTCATATATTAAAAGTATCATAATGTTTACATTTTTGATAGTCCGCCAGTCGACCACACAAAAGCTAAGTCATGAAGCACAAGAAAAATTCCTTTATTTTATAGAAAAGTAGTAATAGAAGAATCTAATGATCCATGTCTGCCGGAGGCGGAGTGGTAAATAAGCTAAAAATTAATAGCACTAGTGGCTCACTTGTACGTTTATCATTGTGTATCCCTGATCCCTGTTTTTCCATGCTTTCATACTTTTGATTGTACGACAAACACAATGATAAGTCTACAAGTCAACCACTAGTGGTATTAACCTTTAGCTTTCGGTCAAGTGAAATGTAAAATATCCTTTTACAACGGGAGAACTGACGCGATTTCATCCCCCTTTCTTAATGACCCTTCACTGCAGGTGACCAGAAATTGCTGTTATCATTTGGAACATGTGTTAAAGATTTACACGTTCTTGAGAGGATAGGGAATTTTGTTCCCTGAGAGAAAGCTGTTTTTGTTTACTTGTCGGCATAGAAAGTGATGCTTTAGGTTCGTTGAAAAGATGTAATTTATAATGATAAAAAAGATCTTTTTCTGTAAAGTGCGTGTCATTAAATAAAACATATATTACTAGTAATTGAGCGGTCTTTTTAAAAAATAATTAGAAAACTTGATGGATGTTTATTGAATGTTTTAATACCATTTGATTTCTTGAAGGGTATAATCTAAAAATGAAGGTTTGTTATAGGCAAAATTACTATAAGTGTATATGATATTACAAAAATACATTATTTTAAAAAGTGCTAAATTTTCAAATATTTAAATAACACATAAGTGATTTCTTTAACATCTTACTTACGTAGCATTGTTAATATTATTACAACGATTTAAATTAAAACAGAAAATGAAATTTCAAGATAAGAAAAAATTAGAAATTAACATATAAGGAATCGTTAAACAATATAGTAACAAATAAAACGAATATTTACGAATAGTACTACTTTAATTTAATCTGTAAAATAATTAACCGAATATTATTATAAAGAAATATTATTATTATTAATATTATATTATTATTAATATTATTATATTTTTATTAATATTATTATTATATTTTTATTAATATTATATTATTACTATTAATATTATGTACCGTGCGATAGTCAGGGCTTTATTACGTGACATTAATATTTCTTTCTTTTTTATTTTAAAATGCCCTAAAAGTAAGCAAATTTCCTTTAAAGTTTTTTTTAATGACATGTATTATTATTATTATTATTATTATTATTATTATTATTATTATTATTATTATTATTATTATTATTATTATTATTATTATTATTATTTTTAAAAATTCAGTGATTTACAATAAAATTACAAATAGAAAATGAGAGGTACAGTAAACTATATGAAAATATTTGCATACAACATATAAAAAGTTTATCATTTCCAAGGAATCACACTTTCTTCTACAAACCAAAGATTGGCAGTTTGGTTGTGTTTATGACGGTCAATTATGAACACGAGGGATAAGTGCTCTTAGGGTGGAATGCCCCCCCTTAAGAGGATTTTAAGAAAACCTAACCCGTATTTAAACGAGGAAATCCAAGTTTCGTAGAAAACCACGAAAAACTCCGAACAATTGGTTGATGGGCGCGATTGGGTTTGAACCCAGCACCTCCTGTCTAATAGTTTCGAGGGAGATCTTCTTAGCCATTGGTGGGGCATTTCAAGCTAATAAAATATAGCAATTTGTTTTAATTTTTTAAAAAATTGGCTTGTTTTTAGCTTTTATCACGCAGGGTTTTGTACAAATTTAACACCAATTTTTGTAAAATTGGCAAAATGTAGTAGAAATAATGTAGTGCAATTGAAATATAAATATATTAAATATTTTATAAAATATGAGTAGTACTATAAAGTATTTTTTTTAATCTGCGTACGTGCGAATGGTTACAACAATCTTTTTACATGATTTAATATTTAACTCTATAGAGCAACTCACAAAAAAAAAAAAAAAAAAAAAAAAAAAAAAAAAAAAAAAAAAAAAAAATCCAGCCAAATATTAGAAAAATTCAGAAAGATATCGGTGATAGAAGTGAGCTGATTTTTAGTTCTCTCTAAAAGCAGGTGAAGGATAGTGGTTTTTTCCACAAATTGTAAATTTTAATTAGCCGAATTTTAAGAAAAACTTAGTTTTTATTGACTATCAAGATTGTGTATGATGAGAAGATTTGGGACAAATCTTCGATTTTGATAATTCTTTTTATTATGCAACAGGTTTGCTCTAGTAGCTATCCAAGAAAAACTAAAGTATTAATAGAAATTTAAAAATATATATATTAAAATTGAAATTGAAAGTTTTTGGAAAATTACTTATCATTCAGCTGCTTTTAGATTTAATAAAAAATCAAATCATTCCTATCGCCAACACCTTTATGAAATTTCACGATATTTAACTTTTTTTTTATGAATTGAACCATAGAGTTGACTATTAAATTATCTTAAAAGAGCTTTGTTATCGTTTGCACATGCACAGACAAAAATTATTTTATACAACTACTCATATTTTATAAAATGTTTAATTTATTTATATTACTATTGCCTATGTTTTTTCAACTACATTTTGCCAGTTTTTCTGAAACTGTCGTTAAATTTGGTTGAAAACCATGTATAATAAGCTAAAAAACATGCCAGTTTTTTTTGCACTTAAAAAAATGCTATATTTCCCTGATTATACTCTCTATTTATGCAAAAATCAGTAGAAATGTTGTGCAATATCCATATATTCTACTCTGCATCGATAGATCGTTTCGTATAATTTAATGTACAGTGGGATCCCAAATATTATAGTTTTTCTTTTTTTTTTTTCCCTATCGGCTTCCTAAGTTTCCTTCTTATGAAATGGGCATTCATAAATAAAATGGGCATTCATTCTTTTTTCTGCGAATGAAGTGTGGAGCTGGGGAAAAAAGTACGAATTTAAAAGTACATTTTTTTCTCTATACAATGTGTAAAAATTTAAAATGTGCGATATTTAGAAGTGTAATTGCAATAATCGAAAATTGCAAAACCGAATTTGCATGGAAACGCATTTTAATTTCTTTTCTTTTCTTTTCTTTTCTTTTCTTTCTTTCTTTTCTTTCTTTCTTTCTGCTTTTTTTTTCTATTTCAAGAGAAAATGGAGTGATTCTGTTGCTACAATCTCAAAAATGTTACTGGAAACAAAAAATAAATTAATATCTCAAAATTAAATTGAGATAGTTTTAAAACAAATTGCACTTAAAAGTACAATTTTCTTTCTATACAACAGTATAAAAATTTAAAATGTGCGATGGTTAGAAGTGAAAAAATTTGTTGTAGTGAGCATTGCAAAACCGAAATTGCATGGGGAAGTGTTGGCATTGGCAAAATGACGTACATGTTACGCACAGATATGTTTCGCTTTTATAATATAGATACATATTTATGAAATTTATGGTATTTTTATTTAGAAACAAAGAGATTGTATAGTATTTTCTATTTTTCCGTAAAGGCAAGACACTGTGAAAGAAGCTGTAAAAGTTAGCTTTTTAAACAAAATTTACCAATGAAGGGGAAAAAAGACATTAATTATATTAATTTATGTGAAATTCAGACTTTTAAACCATTCTGTGTTAGAGTAACAGTCCTATTCAAATTAAACGAGTGTACCGCAGAAGTTTTGAAGAAATTCAAACACTTTCTAATTTTTTAGACTTTATTATTATTATTAATTATACCTTTTGCTTTTACTTTTAATTTAATTATATTATTATTTATTATATTTTTTAACAATTGTTTCGCCATGAAAGTTTTTAATAATTAAATCATTATTTTTTGTTTTCCCTTGTTTTATTCGAGAATAATAGCTGTATAAATAATAATAATAATAAAAAATTTTGTGGTTGCAACATTCTAGCAAAAAAAAAAAAAAAAAAAAAAAAAAAAAGAAAATAGAGCTACTTTATTTGATAAAAATCGCTAAAAATTAAATATTTTAAATGAGTTTATTTATTTTATTTATTTGTATTGTTGTATTGTTATTACATTTCTAAAAAAAAGCCTTGCAGCAATTGTCATGAAATTTAAATTCAATCCTTGACCAATTGCAGAGAATAATCTTTCAATGAAACAAAAAAAAGGCACATGAATCAGTCGAATAGTTTCGAAATAACTGATAAGCGTACAAAACGACAACAACAACAAAAAAGTGCTAAATTGAAACTTCTTCCTTTTCTTTTTGGTGTCAGATGAAAAATAACAGAGAAATTATTAATACAATCTATATTATGGTTTGCATAAATAAAAATTATTTCATTTGAATTTGACGGTGAATAAGTTATTTAGAAATAATGAAGAATACTAGAATACGACGATTTTCTGAAGCAGATAATGCATAATTCCATTCTCAATTATGTAAAAGGTATTGTTGCGCATGACTATTTAGTAGGCTGTGACCAAAGAATCAAGCTGGTTTCTAATGTGAAACTTTCTGAATAATTCTTAACGTGTGGCATCAAATTGTCAGACCTGACAGGATAGGATTTTGATAGAATTGGGAATCGAATTCAGTTTTTCCATTTTGTTTTTGTTATAAATAAATTACTTATTGACATTACCGCAACAAAAATACAACCAGCAAATTTCCACCTTTCCCTAAATTTCGCGATCGGAAATTTTGTTCAAAACGCCAAATTTTACATTATTTTCAGAAATGCTTTTGCCTTTATTAAATAAATTAAAAACGCCATTCAATTATGTAATTTTTTAATAATAATTTCACGTCTCGTTCATATGTTTCATATGTTAACAATTTCGTATGTTTTTGAATAATAAAAATGAATTCAGAAAAGCTTCAAAAACTAACTCCTTTGGGCTTGAGAACAATCATAAGTTCTGTAAATATAATAATAATTATAAACATTTGATTTTTTTTTCAATTCAGTGCGTAAAAGTACGTACGTAATTTCTAATATTTAGTGCGTTAGTAAGAACGAAAAAAAATAATAATGCTTCATTTTACATTCTAAGAGTAAACGTGTAGTCAAAATTAGCAACGCTAAATCTCTAAAACTACTTGCTAAATATAATCTATTCATTATTATGTCTCACAAGCAAGATCTATCTAAAATACCTTGTAGCCACTGGGGTAGAAGCAGCTTTACGTCGTCTGCGCAAACAATGTTTATTTTTTTGCCAAGTTTTTTTTTCCCGGCATTTCCCTAGGATAATTAACATCCTCCCTACAGAAATTCCCTAGCTCGATAATCAGTCGGACCCCTATTGAGCGAAACGGCCTTAATGATTTCTTTTTCCGCATGTTGGAGGGGAAAAAGTTTTCGGGATAACGATAATCCCAACCCCGTATTCTTCAACATTTATTTTCTTGGGACTACGGTAATCCCCCCGGAAGCTAAAGGTTAATTTTTGGATTATGCACCACTTCGCCTCCGTCAGTCATGGATAATTAAATTCCTCTATTATTACTCTTCCATAAAATAAAGAAATTTATCTTGTGCTTGATGACTTAGGATTTTGTGGGGTCGGCTCTTGGACTATAACGTACAATGCATTTCCATTGAAAGTTTTCACACTAACATATTTATATTCTTACATTGAAAGTTCACTTTTTATTCAGAGTATTTTAGTAATAAATATGTAAACATATTACTTTCATTATTAATTTTTTTTAATAAAAATAATCATTTTGCTCTATTTTTTACATGTGCGAAAAATTAATTATTTTGATACATCTATTAATTAAAATGAGAATGAAAATTTGCAATTAAACAGTTTAAAAATTCCAGTACAATTGAAATAAGGGTCTCTAGAATGCTCAAAATAAAATTCATTAGTTGCCTTTATATTAATTAGCAAATTAATTACCTGCCATTAAATTCTACAAAGAATCCTACAAAGTACAACAAATTATTCACTTAAAATGAGAGAAACAATACCCAACAAATTACCGAGTAATTAAAGAGAATTAAATAAATGTGATTTTTTTTTTTATATGATCATAGAATTTAGTTGTGTAGGATCAATATACATGGAAAACGGGCATTAAATAAATGAAAAAACAATAGCTTGTAAAGAAACAATCTAATTCATTTTCAGTTGCATGAAAAAGAACAGTATCTGAGTGAACACTGCTACAAAAACTAATTAAAAAAAACTAGTACCTTTCTGATTACTTCATTGTTTCTCCTTGATAAACATGAAAATAAAATTTCATTAAAATAAATGAAGAAGATTTGCATTCAGTTATTTTCCAAAAATCTGATATTAATTAATGCGAATGCTTTTACATATTGTACCAAAAAAAATATTTTATACTAAAAATATAATTATTTAATTTTATTTAATTAATTAATTTTATCAAGGTTAGTTTTCAGATTACTTAAAAAAATATTTTGTAATGTTGAAAAATACAAATCTTTGAACAGTTTAGACTAACGATATATAAAAATATATTTTTCAACATTTTAAATATTTAAATAAATATTTAAAAAATATAAAGTCACAGATAACTTGTTATATCCAAGGTATTAATATGTATTTTTTTTAAGTCTTTATGTATGATACCGGCGAAACATCCACTAGCTTTTATTATACCATGAAAAAAAGAGAACTGCATTGATATAAGAATATTTACGAAAATTTTCGTTAATACAGCGTCGTTCTAATTACCCACAACTGCCAAAATTGCTTCTTTATCTTTTGAAACCTCAGAAAATCTCTCTTTCCCAGATGTAAAAAAAGAATTTTTGAAATAAATATTGCTGTAATTGCCAGTAATTTTCGAAATCGTTTTCGAGTATTTTGAACATTGAATTGGTCAGTTGCTTCAACCCAATTTCAACATGAAGTCTTTTTTTTAAACATATATTTAAACATAGAATACCAATAAAATAGTTTTCTTTTTATGGTGTTAATTTAACATATTTTTCTCGTGTGCTTGTTTGTTGAACAGAAAAATGTTTATATGAGAATTGAAAAAATTTAAAAAAATACTGGCATTTATATGGAAATCGTGTTGAGATTACTTACTGAGTGAACTTACACAAAACGCTGAGAAATCTTGTTAAAATTATCTTCAAAATTATTTTTTGAAACAAATTGATCAAGCCATACCCATATACCGTGAACGCATTTTCGTGGAAGCATTTAGCTGCGGTACGACTATGTCTCCGTGATAGTGTTCTCGCTTCGTAAAAATGAAATGGCTTGTTCGAATCCATCGTCTCTCTCTCTTTCTCTTTTTCCCAACTTTCCTCAATTGACGGATATTTTACCGCTTGCAACGAAAATAAAAAAACAGGTACTCCTCAATTCAAAGAATCACACCGGCAACACTGCTGTCTATAGGTTTTCCGTGAATTGAAGAAAGTTTTTTTGAGGGAGTTTATTGTTGAAATGTATATACGAGAAATTTTTTTTATTCATTTTATTCAAAAATAATGTTTTTCGTAATGTTTCGTATTTTAAACTGATGAAATAAAAAATATATTTTTGTGACAAATATTGTTTGTTTCGCAACCCATATGTTAGGAATCTCTTCATTAGGATACACATGTCATGTTTATGTAAAATCACACTGAATTTCAAACAAACGAAAATTCTGCAGTTCGAGTATGAAGCGTCTTGGAAATCTTGGCGTAGAGACACATTTTATGTTCACTTTTCTTTTACCAACATGTGGGTGGCGCGTCATTATAATAGCAATATATCTAACATTTATCATATCTAAAAAAAAATTTCTCACAGAAATAGTGAAGGTATAATGTTAGCTTCTTTAAGATTAATTACATAAATTCCATATACATGTTACTTTGAATATGATTGTGTTTCTTTAAACTAAACATCCCAAATTGACACCTAACTGTACTACAGGGAAATACTGTTTTTCCATATGTTTGCTATGGCATACTCTTCCACTGGCGATTTCTTCTAGCAAAAGCAAAATTCCACAGCTAAATTATCAAGAAAATATAGCTATTTATCTTAATCTCAAAGTTATTGTTAATGATAAATCTGATTCTAAAAGGATTTTTACAGCCTGTAAAAACATTTTCAACACTACCATATGATTAATCGTGCGTATTAATTATGTGTATACATATATATAATTATATATATATATATACAAATATGTGCATGTGTGTGTATAATTATATATATACATATGAACATTCTGCTTTTTCCTTCTCCTTTTTCACTGTGTCAATTTTGATTATACTCTTTCTTGCGTGATTGACAGTTGTCTTGTGCTTTCCTACGGGTTGTGCCTTCAGTTTGTTTCTTTACCGGCCTTTTCATTTCGGTCATGCTGCTGGTTTTATAGTAGATTCACGTCTTATTTTCGCCTGAAGAAGACGGAATATATATGTTTTCTTTAACTTTCTTCATTTCTTTCTTTTAGGTATTAAATTAAAACTCCCTGGAATAATAAAAAAACTGCCTTAAAGAAACTTCTTTAATAGAAAATATACCTATTTGGCAAAATGATTAAATACATTTTCTAAAAAATATCCAGCATTAGTTTTGTTATTCATTCATTAGAATCAACTTTGAGATTAAAAAGCCTGAGGGTAGAAAAAGCTGCACATACAATTTTACCTTTATAACATTTCACTTTTTGGCAACTATTCAAATCCCACAAAGTATCAAAACTACAATTAGGAAAGTCAAAATAACATCTGGCATCAGTAAATTGTATAATGAAAAGAAAATTTTTAGTTTCAGTTATGTATTTAAAGGAATAATTTAAATTTCTTAAAAAATATTGCTTAAAGAAATAATTTAATCAATATAAAATGATTATATTTATTTTTAAAATTCTCTTTTGAATTAATTTCTGCATTGGATAAGTATTTACATTTTATTTAAATGCAATTTTTAAATGAAATATTTTTTTTTAATTAATTGTAAATGGGAAACTTTCTATAAAAATAAGCATGTATTTCAAATTTTGAAATACATACTTATTTTTAAATTGTATATTTGATATTGAAAAAATAAAAACATGAAATTATAGTAAATATTCCATGAGTTTGATATTTTTAATACCGAACAGAATTACAAATAAAAGATGATAAATATAGTTTCACAGAATTTTTAAAACCAAAGCGTAATCTATATCAAATGAAGTTTACCAATTAGATATACCGATTATTTCTAGAAATAAAAACCAAAACCTAAAACACAGACAACGGTAACACGTTACTGTGACGCAATAAATTATTACAATAATACTGACATAGCTAAGACCATAACAATTTCTCTTCTATGTAATATTGACTCATTTAAACCATTTCTACATTTTCTTGTCGACCGGGAGGAGGTAGCACAGACAATCACCTCATCGAGTTCTCCGCTAAAATTTCAGAATTAGTTAAAACTCGATTCGTATATTTTAACGCAATACAGCTGCCGTAACTTCGTGGAAAATACCTGACAACTCGATCTTAGCAGTTGACTCAGTTATTAGTTAGTATTTGAAAATGATTACTTGAAAATGGGCAGGATCCGAAATCCTGATTTTCCGAGTAAAGAGATCTGATTATTGCATGATAAAAGGTACGACTGCTGAAAAAAAATAGTAATTTGATAAACTGTTTTTTAAATTCTAAAAATATTTTCTCTAAGGTTTCTAAAGATAAAAACAATTTCGGAACCGTGGATGACATGGAATAGGTTATTACATATTTGTGTTCGTGGTTATTGCACGTTTTCGCATATATTCCGTTACATTACCACCAAAAAGAAAAATAGTTTAAAGTATATTTCAATGATGTTACACTCAGTCGAATATAATAAAATTGACATGCATCTATGAAATTATATAATACAATAAACATTCTGTACAAACAGTTGTGCAAAGAATATTTTTTATTAATTCACAGGATTACACAATAGTTTTCCATTTCTTATTTTTAAATGGGAAACATTGTTTTGCATTCGTTATAATAATATTAAACTTTTGCTCATATGCATTGCTGAAAAACAACACTTTTCAACAAGTTACTTCTTGTATAACATAAAGTAATTGTATGTTTCAGAGTCATACAAAAGACTTCTGTTACCATATTGTATCAGAAGTATTGTATAGTAGTACATCAAGATTTGAATATTTTTATCAAACTTTGTTTTAGTGATAACTCACCTCATTTGCAACGTTTGATGTAAAATTTCCGGTTTTTATATAATTTCGTTCGTGGTTATTGCACACTTTCATAGATAAAGAAACATTTTTATTTTTTTACAATGTATGATTAGCACGGAACTTTTTTTGAAAATATGTGTAAATTATATTAAGGTATTAAATTAGTAAATATTCTTTTCAATATCTTTAATGAATTTTCCATATTTTTTTGTGACAATGAAAATGTTTTTTTTTCTTTGTTTTTTAAATTTCTTATAGAAGATGTCACGTAATAGAGGCTTTAAATAACCTAGAAAAGAACTTTTAAAAGCACGCGATCTGCATATCAAATATATAAAGAAATAGAGTAACACTTCAGAATACATAACAAACTTTTTCAAAATAAATATTCGCATATTCCAGATTTCAAATATAAAAATTTCTGCCTCCGTAAATTTATTCAGTACTGAAACAAAGTTATTTAGACAAATCTCGTCTTTAAATAAAATTGAACATAGACAAAACGAAATTTTCTATCTTCAGTTTTAAAGGATATTTTAGCTTTATCCATTTTAGGATAAATTTAGAACTTCATCGTTGTGAATAGAATTTGGATAATATTACAAGATTTAATTAGGTACTGTACAATAAAGTCCATTCCTTGACTGTTTCTTACCAATATTGGAAAGTTTTAACAAAATATTGTCAAAATATTTAAATGTTTAGTTTTTAATCTTCTAATGAAAAATAGAACAAAATACTTTATCATTACTTTTTCAATAATTCAGGTTAAGACTCCACACTATTGATTGAAAAAGACTCGGATGATAATGTAAAATCTATGGGAGCGTACTTTTCAAATATCTCGCTCGAATTTTAATATTTTGACGTGATTTTTTTGCATAGGATAACTGAGAACGATCCACAACCGGCCTAGTTTTTACTTTTTCGATTTTGGTGTCAGATTTTTTTTAAATACTTTAATTTTCAGAACCGGTTTGAACCGGTTAGGAGACTGAAACTATCCTAATGTAAAAAGAATGTAACCAAAATCAAAAAAGTAAAAACTAAGCCGGTTGTGGATCGTCCTCAGCTATCCTATACAAAAAAAAAAAAAATCACGTCAAAATATTAAAATTTGAGCAAGACATTTGAAAAGACGAACCCATAGACTTTACATTATCATCCGGGTCTTTTTCAATCATCAGTGTGGGCTCTTAAGCCAATATTCTTACAAATTTCTCGCTATACAAGAATAATTTGAATTAATAAAAAATGTAATTTTAAAGCCAATTCACATGAAACAAATTTGAAAAGAAGGTGATTTTTTGTTTCAGCGTAAATACTTCTAATAAATCCAAAATGTCCCAAATATTGATAAGCAATGTAACGGTAATACATTATTAATTGTTTATGCCACTTGTTAATCATATTTTGAAAATTTCATTAGAGTAGGCTAGGATAGCAGCAGCACAGGCAACCACCTCATCCTTTTCACGACTAAAATTCCAGAATTAGCTAAAGTCGATTCGCATATCGATCTTCCAAATCATATCTTAATGGTAAACACCAAAAGCCTAATTTTAGCTGTTGACTTGTATTTTAAGCGACATATTGGTAAACCTACGAATGAACAGCGAAAATTGGATTTTCAGGTATTTTATACCAATAAATGACTTACCAGTCCGATTGCTTTTTAATATGCTAATCGAGCTTTAACTATTTATGGATTTTCAGCAATCAATTGGAAGAGGGGACTGCATGTGCGGCCGTTTCCCGGTCTAACAGTTAAGTAAAAAAAAAAGTTTTTACAATAAAAATGTGTATTCAATGTATAAATTAATTCAAATGTATAAAATGTGTAATTCAAATGTATAAATTAAGTTAGGTCTTCCATATTATATTGACAAACTTCTGAGTTCACTCCATGCCTCTAGTCAATCAATCACGGTAGTTTAAAAAAACGACAACAATCTTTCTTTAAACTCAAAAAAGAAATGAGATAGATAAAGACAGGTGATTTAAGTACATATACTATATATATCATTTCTCAAAAAAAGAAATCTATATAAAAATTTAGTTTTTAAAAAGGTTTGAAATATTTTGATCAATTAAATGAAGTGTAAATATTTCTAAATTATTTAATTTACGCGTTATTAAAAATTGACTAGAAGTCAAAATTTCTATCAAACGATATCCAGAACAATCTGCCGCAGTCAAGCCTCCACATAGTGTCACTGTTCACGTATAGCACATAATTATTTAAATCCGATACTCCTTAAGAAAACACAGTGAATTAAAATGATTGCTTCGAAAATTTTTATGTTAAATGCCAAATTTCTTATGTCATACTAAATTTTAATGCATAATTTTAATGGAAATATCTATAAAATTCCACAAAAATAAAGTAACATGGCTTAGTATTCAATATATACAGTAGTTAAACAAGTATGCATAAATCTCATAATCATTTGTATAAATATTTTAACAACATTCTAATTTACTGCTATGAAGATAAGACTTTCGCATGCATAGAAATCAATCGCAAGGTATTTAAAATGAGAAATTTCAGAACTGAGTCCTAATCATAAGTATTTGAATTAAAGTTCTTTCGGACAATGGTGGTTGTAAAAGTGAAGTTTATTTAAATTCTTCTATTTTGGGGTAACTTGAGATGATATGCCGTGTTTATAACACGCCGTATGACGTATTTTTCATATGTGGTGTAGGGAAACCCCGCATCGCTCAGTTGTAATCAAAAGGGTTCTCTATTAATGCTTTAATTTCCGTTTGCTTGGTTTTTACAAGTTTTTCAGTGGTGCTTTTTTATTGTTATTTTGTCTTTATACTTCTTGAAAATGTGCAAATTCCTTTAAGTGACTTCTCTATTTTCAAATATAAGTCTTAGCTTATATGCCAAAGAAATAAATCTGAAGTTTTTTAAGGTATTAGTGCTTGTCCTTTCTGCAAGCATAATTGGACACCGGATACTACTTCATAACATCAGTGGGGTGACCGGTGCCTTCCCGTTGGTCATGTTATTTATATCTTGGGGTGAGATGACGAAATGTTGGCAAAAGGGACGATCAAACCTTTCAATGCTTTCCATAACATCTGTAAATTGAAATATGTTTTAAATCATACATAATACTGCAAACGTTAACTAGAAATCAATGAATAACAATTGGAATAAATAGGCGATTTTTAAAATAATTAAATAATAAACTATGACATCTTCACCCAATTTGCATTATCAGGGAAACTCTTAATACCCAGACTTGCTCATTCATTACAATGACGTCACAAATAGTGGCTAGTCGCTATCAACGACTTACAGATATTTGTTAAGAATGATTGGCGGAATGATTCTCCGGTTTGTACCAATCGTTATGCGTCATTGATAACATTCAGCCACCATTTATGACGCCATGGTAAAGAATGAGCGGGTACAGTGTCTTGGATTGACCTAATTTTACTACTTGAGTAATATATAAATAACATTACACGAATCTTAAATATAAACTGCAGTAATCTAAGCATTCTAAATATTCAGAATGATATATTTTTTAGAATTATATAGAAAATGCTGTTCAGAAAAAATACACACATTTAAAAAAAATACAATTAATATGTAAATATGAGAATAATCCTTTATTAAGTATATTTTTGTAATTCTTGCTCAATGCAACTGTTTATTATCATTAGTAGATAGACAAAATCGGCATTGAGCCGGTTTATTACTGAATTGAAATTTAATAGTTGGTAGCCCAGTTTGTAATTTTATCCTTCTATTTCTAACACTTTCGAATATAATTGATAAGTTAAAGTAAGTATTTGCTGTAAGTGAATATATGTTATGGTGGTTTTCCATAAACGATTCTCTACTGACATTTGAGTATGCTGGATTTATTTTTCATTTTCAGGGACTAACAAATAATAATACTTTTGTCCATCTTAATATTAAGTTCTTTTAGAAAATCTAAAAAAATATCTATGTCATCCAAACTTTGGTGCTACT
Source organism: Maratus speculifer (assembly GCA_964019185.1). Classification (NCBI taxonomy): domain Eukaryota; kingdom Metazoa; phylum Arthropoda; class Arachnida; order Araneae; family Salticidae; genus Maratus; species Maratus speculifer. The sequence goes on from OZ025292.1 coordinate 167,458,928, forward strand.
TTCATAAGAACATGGCATTTTTTTCACTTTTTTGAGACTTTGTGGTTTCTTTGATTTACAAATCACTATTGGCGGCAAATTTTCTGATCCATCCACATAACACATAAACTCTTTTTTTTTTTTTTTTTTTTTTTTTTTTTTTTTTTTTCTGTGATCGATACTATGACACGTTTTTTTTATGAAATCCTACGTTTGGATTTGTAAAAGACGATAATTTAATCTGTTTTATCAAGGTTAAAAGTATTCTTATCATTAAAGTTTTGAATTAATGTTGGAAGAATTGCGATCCATTCATTAACAGCTGAATCTGAAACAAATTAGCAGCTCTTATTTCTCCGAACTATTGAATTAAAAGGGTTTCTAAAATCTCAGATTTTCTTTTCTGAATTTTTGATCGTTTCGTTGCTTGTGTTGAATATTCACTGTTCGTTTTTTTTTCTTTTTTTTTTTTTTTTTTTTTTTTTTTTTTGTCGAATTTTTGTTTATTAAAATCTCTCTGCGCGTTAAGTCAAGCAAATCGAATTTTCGAGCTAAAATTATTTTAGGATCATTTTCTGTTGCTCGTATTACCTCCATTTTGAACGAAATTGTTATTTTTTTCTTTTATTTATTTTTATTGAAAAAAAAAATTCCAGATGCTATTGTAAAACTAAAAACAAAAAAGAACACGCGCATAGCTTGATAAAAATAAAAGGTAAAGAAAGGAAAAAATAAGCCATTAGAACTGAGGGGTAAATATGAAAAGTTAATTTTAACAACCAATCTTCCCTTTCACAAGTGCTTTGCTAAACGGTCTTTGTAACTAGACACCCGTAGAAATTTCTTTATAGATTTAAAAAAAGAAGAAAAACTTTCGCATATAATTCATAGTTTGTGAATTGCGTTGTTATTTCTGAGTATAACTGAGAGAGATAATTGAAAGTTATGCCTATAAGTGAGAGATTTACAGCATTATTTTTCTATTCCTCGCGGCGGGATCTTACGAAATTCTCGTAAAACAGAGAGATGCGTATTACTCTTAGGTACATAAGTGAGTGATGACTGTCTATATAATGTGCGTTTTTTTAAATAAGGGCTTCCAAGTACAGAAATGTTTTAGGCCTTCCACTAATAAAATATTTCGACACACATTTTTTTTCTATTATGCTACTTTTAGAAGTAATGTATATAAAACATGCATCACTGAATGTAAAAATATAAAAGAAAAACCTAAATCATTTTTAACAAGAGTTTAATTATTATTATTAACACAAGTACGAATTTTTCGAATAATCTTCAAGTAAAATAACAAACCATACATAAATGCAAAGAAATAAGAAATCAATAGGACTTACTATGAACGTCTGGAAATTTTGAATATACAGTAGAAAAAAATATGAAAGCTCTTACATTCGTAAAAAGAAAACACTTATAAAATTTTCATAATAAAAAAGAAAAATTTTAATGTAAATTTTGCAAAGTCATAAATTTTCTTTTTTCATAGTCAAATAATTCTTTTAGAAGTTCGTTGTAGCAATTTTCTCGTGGTTACTGTCAAATGTTATTAGTATTTTTAATATTAGTATTATATCAAAATTATCTTATTAAAGGAACAGGTGATTTTTTAAGAAAACTATACTTCAATATTTTTAAGTAGAACAACAAGACCTAAAAAAAGGAGGTCTTTATATCTGTGGTCAAAGGGCAGCTTTTGATAATGGAGCACCGCATCTATGCAGTTGTGAAACATTCTCCCGGTCCATAACAACACATGTGTTTTCCCTATAATTCTCGCAGCAGCATTATGATATGTAAAAATTATTTTGTAACTAATCAGCAAGTAAACGTTTGCTGAAGCCAAACAACATATTCATCAGTCTACTTATCTTAAAATAGTCGAAAAGTGTATTTATATTAATTACCAGAAAAAAAAAATATTCAAAACTAATCAAAACTGACAGTCACGTATTTCCTTTTCGTGAATAGCAATTTTCTCTCTGAAATTTAAATATGTCAATTTAAAATTTGGAAAAAAAATACTTTGATTATTTTCAAAATACAAAATACATTTTAAAAGCATTAGAAAATACATTACAAAAATCAAAAATACTTTCCTGTTATCGGTTTAAAATACAAAGTGCAAAATTCAAATGTATTTTGAAAATATATTTCAAATATTTATATATTAATTATAATAATATATAATAATATAATAATATAATAATAATAATACATAATAATATAATAATAATAATATATAATAATATAATAATAATATAATATAATAATATATAATAATATATATTTCGATACTGCTCAACTCTACATAATATTTTGTATTTCTAGGGAAAAAAAAAAAAAAAAAAAAAAAAAGAATGATAAAAATTATTGCCTAAACAGCCGCTTGTCGTGATAGAGCATTAAAATCGATAATGAAATACTATCAAAAATATATGTCCAATAAGAACAAAATATACTTGGTATTTTAATGCATAGCGAAACAATATATTTATTAATAACGTTATAGAGTCATTTATATTCAATATCTGTATCTAATGCTTTTAACTACTTAACATAATGTACTAGACAGAAATATATCATTTTTATCTTAAAAGTACTAATGCGATAACATTATATATTCTTTTAAGATCAGATTAGTATGATACATTGTTTGGCTTCCATATTTTCCCCTTGATGTTATGCTGTTTCGACCCTTATTATAATGGGATTATATGGTTTCAAACAGATAATCCTCTAACTAGGAAAATTCTTGTTTCTTAGAGGTTTTAGTGCATTAGAGTTTGTAACAGGTTATTAAAAATATGTATATCTGGAATCTGAAAAATTTGTTCCCTTTTCGGAGAAAAATATATTTGAGTTCTTTAAGCAGTCTTACAGTGTTTTTCCCATACGCGCACAAATATATACAGGGTGAGTCATAAATATCAAAACAACAGGCTATCTCCTTAAATATTGCCCTTAGACCCATACTTCCAAATGCAAAAATTCATAAAAGAAGGTGAAGTTTTTGATAAGATAAATTACGACTCCATGGTGTGTCTAATTGAAAAAATACAAATATTAAATTTTTATACGCCCCCCCCCCCCCACAGGACAAAAATTCCAATTAGGAAAACTTTCCTCATTCAGTCCTGAATAAGACACAAAATGTTGCATCTTCATATCTTCAAAACTTGCAAAGTTATAGCCGTTTAAAAAAATTCATCAGATTTTAAGGGATTAGACACAAATTGAAATAAGCTTAATTCAAAAAACAATGTTACTTTAACAGTTCTAGAAAACGTGTAAAAAGTCTATTTTTAAATTAGAATTTTGATTTTTTTTTTCTTTTTTGGGATGGTTAGCCTTATAACTTGCTAAGAAAATCACATCCTAAAATTTCTCATACAATTTTAAAAAGTTTCATGTGGTTAGTACTGTTTTAAATGTGATAATTAAACATCGTTATAAATCGTAACATTACTTATCGGATTTCAATTTCTTTCCGTTTAATTAAAAATGAAAATCTGATTTTAGTTTTGTTCGAGCATTTTTGTTTTTTAATAATTTTAAAACTATTAAAATATTTATTGACAAAATAATATAACTCTAAAAAAATCATTATTTCAAAAGTAAATATTTTTTTTTTCAAATTTGCCGAAACAAGAATAATGTAAAAAAATAAAAAATGACATGTTTCAAGTTCTTTTTTTCTTTAAAAATTCCTTACATTTAATAATTTAACGGCAAGAAATAGTGGGGAAAAAATTCATTATGAAGAAAAACGAAGTGTACTGTTTAAATGTCCGTCAGTTATTTAAAAGAATGCTTTTTCTAAGATGCAGATTAAGTCTCTTTTTTTAAATTTAGATCTGACAACTTCAGACTTTTTCTCGTCTTGGAGATTATGCTAAAAAATCTGTATTCTGGGCCCAGACCGGGACAGGACAGAGTCGTTGTTTTTTTCTGAAGACTCGCCAGGCCGGGTCTAACATATTTTTCATAAAGGAGGGGACTATTTCCTCTTTCTTATGTGTAAACTGGACGAAATTTTCAATCCCAGTCTCCACAAAACTCGTTTCAAACTCACTGTCTCTGGCTGACTTAATACGTGCATAAAATAAATAAAATTCGGCTCAATCAAAGTTTTTACGAAAAACACATAGATTTTGAAATCTTTATTTTATAAAAAATAAGAAAAAAATAAGAAAAAAAACTTAAAACTTCATTTTTTTAAAGAATAGTATATTCAAAGGCTAAAAAATAAAATACAATAAAACCAGTGAAAAAAATATGCCTATGACGGAATTCTGTCTTAAACTGAAAATATGTTGATCCATGCAAAATAAATACAGTATTATCGGAGAAAAAAAACCTCCAATTACTCCTCCTAAGAAGGGCATCTTTCTATAACATATTTTTTCTTTCCTCTGTGATTCCGCCTTAAAAGGTTTTACTGCATAATATTTTTCAAAGTCTCCAAAGCATGGGATTAACGATATGGATTAACGATATATAAGTGAAATATTTTTATTTAGAGATTCATTGATAAAATAAATATATTACAGAATTTGGCGCTTCTTTAATAAAAAAATGTATAAATATAAAAAACGAAAAGCTATAAAAGGAATTTTTGATCAGAACTCCTCCATACGAAACAATTTTTTCCCACATCGAAGTAAAAAACTATGTAAAAATTTGCGGCTGAACCGAGCTATGAAATATACTATTTTCCAGACCTGTCGGGTTTATGATTTTAACATTTTCTCAGACTGGGCCCACTTTTTTCCCTATGGACCCGTTTGGGACCGAACCTACATATTTCGATTCATGAAGACCTGTCGTGCAGACTACCGACGAGTTTAGATTTTATTCAATACGCTGTTTTGTTTTAGTCCAGGAGCCGACCGTTTATTTTCCTATGTATCGAGTACAAGGACCGGACATACATCAAAATGTAGGTTTCAATGTGCACATTAAGAATATCACTGGCTGCCAGGCCCTATCCTGTCAGAACCCTAGGCAGCCTCACTTTTATGACGTCAATTTTGAGTGTTTACCTATGTATCGAGTACAAGGACCGCACATACATCAAAATGTAGGTTTCAGTGTGCACATTAAGAATATCACTGGCTGTCAGGTCCTATCCTGCCAGAACCCGGTGGCAGCCGCACTTTTGTGACGTCAAATTAGAATGTTTGCCTATGTATCGAGTACAAGGACCGGACATACATCAAAATGTAGGTCTCAATGTGCATATTAAGAATATCACTGGCTGCCACATACATCAAAATGTAGATCTTAATGTGCACATTAAGAATATCACAGGCTGCCAGGTCCAAACATGTAAGAACCCGGTAGCAGCCGCACATTTATGATGTCAATTTTGAGTGTTTGCCTATGTAACGAGTACAAGGACCGGACATACATCAAAATGTAGGTCTCAATGTGTACATTAAGAATATCACTGGCTGCCAGGTCCTATCCTCACGGAACCCGGTGGCAGCCGCATTTTTATGACGTCAATTTTGAGTTTTTCCCTATGTATCGAGTACAAGGACCGGCATACATTGAAATGTAGGTTTCAATGTGCACATTAAGAATATCACAGGCTGCCACATACATAAAAATGTAGGTTTCAATATGCATATTAATAATATCACTGTCTGCCAGGTCCGATACATAGGTAAACACTCAAAATTGACAAAAAAATGAGTCTGCCACCTGGTTCCGGCAGAATTGGACACGGCAGACCATGATAATATTAATGTGCAGTTTTAAACCTTCATATTTATTTATATATGGTCCTTAAATTCGATGCATAGGTAGGCATTCAAAATTGATATCATAAAAGTGTTGTTGCCACCTTATTCCGGTAAAATGCGTCATAAAAGTGCGGCTGCCACCGGGTTCCGGCAGGATATTACCTGGCAGCCAGTGATATTCTTAATGTACACATTGAAACCTACATTTTGCTGTATGTGGCAGCCAGTGATATTCTTAATGTGCACACTGAAACCTACATTTTGATGTATGTCCGGTCCTTGTACTCGGTACATAGGTAAACACTCAAAATTGATTTCATAAAAGTGCGGCTGCCACCTGGTTCCGGCAGGATAGGACCTGGCAGCCAGTGATATTCTTAATGTGCGCTTTGAGACCTACATTTTGATGTATGTCCGGTCCTTGTACTCGATACATAGCCAAACACACAAAATTGACGTCATAAAAGTGCGGCTTCCACCGGGTTCCGGCAGTGTAGGACCTGGCAGCCAGTGGTATTCTTAATGTGCGCATTGAGACCTACATTTTGATGTATGTCCGGTCCTTGTACTCGATACTTAGGCAAACACTCAAAATTGACGTCATAAAAGTGCGGCTGCCATCGGGTTCCGGCAGGATAGGATCTGGCAGCCAGTGATATTCTAATGTGCACATTGAAATCTACATTTTGATGTATGTGGCAGCTAGTGATATTCTTAGAGTGTACATTGAAACCTACATTTTGATGTATGTCCGATCCCTGTACTCGAAACATAGGCAAACACTCAAAATTGACGTCATAAAAGTGCGGCTGCCACCGGGTTCTGGCAGAATAGGGCCTGGCAGCGAGTGATATTCTTAATGTGTACATTGAAATTTACATTTTGATGTATGTGTCAGCTAGTGGTATTCTTAATGTGCACATTGAGACCTACATTTTGTTGTATGTCTGGTCCTTGTCTCGATGCATAGACAAACACTCAAAATTGACGTCATAAAAGTGCGGCTGCTACCGGGTTCCGGCAGGATAGGACCTGGCAGCGAGTGATATTCTTAATGTGTACATTAAAATATACATTTTGAGGAAGCAGGACGTTTCGGTCCCGCCATTTCGGTCCCGCCGTTTCGGTCCCGCCGTTTCGGTCCCGCCGTTTCGGTCCCGCCGTTTCGGTCCCGAGACATTTCGGTCCCGAGACGTTTCGGTCCCAAGACATTTCGGTCCCTGGCCATTTCGGTCCCGAGACGTTTCGGTCCCGAGACATTTCGGTCCCGAAATATTTCGGTCCCTGGCCATTTCGGTCCCGAGACATTTCGGTCCCTGGACTTTTCGGTCCTCAGACATTTCCGACCCTTCTCCAGCAAACTGAAATTTTGTGCACGGGAAATATCTGACATAATTTTATAGGGAACATTTTAGAGTGTTGAATTCAGGGGCGGATCATTCCCCCCGGAGCTATCAAATCTCCCCCCCCCCGGAAATTGTGAGATTTTGTGCTTTCAGTGATAAAAAAGTGTAGTTCTCCCCCGGTACACTATTGAATCCCCCGCCCCCGGAGCCACAGAAGTCCCTCCCGGAGAAAAGTGTCTGAATTCAACACTGGTTTTTTAACTGAAAGCCGCATAAAATTTTAGTGTAATGCGATTAATTAGAAGTAACAAGTACCGAAAAACCGCTTACACGTATAACTCGGATCCAAACTCAAACATATTCCAGCGGATCCAAACGCCATGCAAATTTCATATGGCAGAAGTAGTGTTCTGTGGATTTATATAAAAGTTCCTCTATCATAAAGATCCTTTTTTTTTTTTTCTTTAAGGGATCTTAACGTGGAATTGTGATAAAGCCACATTATTTTTTAAATTCTGCATAGGGACTGACTAAAACTTTTTTATTTTTTTTTAAATAATTATTTTATTTCGCTATTAAAAAACTATTTAAAAGTTTGCGTTAATCTTTTTACATATAACAATTATTGCTACGAAATATTTTTTTACGTCTAACAACCTTTTTACATATAACAATGCAGGTATTACAAATCATTTTTAATACATTAAAGACTTTTTATGCTTATTACATTCAAAAACTGCGAGCGAAATAAACACAAGTCAAATCTTAAAAAAAAAGTATCATTTGACACCACTAGAAATAGTGTTAAACAAATGACTTATCTGTAAAGAGGCTACTTCAGTCAAACAAAAAGGCCCGCTAATCCTTTGGTAGAAATCTTTGAAGGTAAATTTGCTGCATTTCAATATTTTTGAATGATTTTTTTTTTCAATGTATAGCTAAAATAAACTTGTACAAATACTATTTTTTTATTTTTTTACCGATATTTTTAATGAAGACACTTTTATTCTCGGAACTGGTTTCGAAAATGAAAACATCCCCACAAAAATAACCTGCAATCAAAGTTAAAAAGTAAAAAACGGTCGGCATACAAATCGATCTCAGCTATTCAATGCAAAAAAGAATTGTTTAAAAATATTGAAAGCGACCAAGAAATCTTTATAAATTTCTTCCATAGGATTAACATTTGCGATAGGGTCTTTAAACTTCACTGAAGTAGCCTCTTAAATTGGGATACAAAGATTAAAATTTCTAATGAACATAAACTGTTCATTTCGCTTTTAAAATTCTACTAGATGGAACCCGTCAAAACTTGACGGCACCACAGAAATAAAAGGTATTTTCCAGCTATTAAAGGATTTTTTAATGACTAATCTTCAGCAAAAATTTCAATAAATAAAAGAAAAACCTGCATTTTACATCTAGGCAAATGACCCACAATTGGCAGAGTTACATTCAAACATGCTGTAGAATTAGAATCTCTCTCATTTGATAATTTTCCATTTACAAATACAACACCAATAAATTGTACATGACATGAATAAATCATAAATTACCGTCACTTCTCATTTCATACAAAATATACATACTTCACTTACTTCGCAGCAAAATAAGACTGAATTTATAGTTTGCCATTTAGCAACAACTGTAACAATGATCCTCTCAGTGGTTAATTTGTTTTTACATTACCCACCCCATTCAACAAATAAACATTTGCATTTTGAACTAACTTTTCTATTACATTTTCATAAATCAAAAATACATGTCAATTTCACATATTAAAAAAATTAATGATATTTATTCTGGCTAGGTGAAACCCGTCAAAACTTGACGGCAACAATATGAAAGAACCAAAGAAAAAAAAAGTATTTTGCCGCTATAAAAAAATTAATATTTCTTAAAAATTTCAATATGCTTTTCCATTTACCAACGTAACACCAACATGACATGATCCCGGGCGCAGAATCGGTGCAACGCTGCGAAACACATCACAAACTCTTGAAAATGTTTGAAGATTATTTTTCTACTGTTAAAGTTTCTTTTAAAAAATGCTCGAAATCATTTACTATGTACAAAAATTTGTCTAGGTACCATAAAAAATGCAAATTTTGGCAAATAATAACAAAAAATAGTTATTTTCGTCAAAATACCCCCCCCCCCCCAAAAAAAAAGCATCACCCGGAAATTTTGTAAATGGATGTGAAAAAAAAACAGCAAATTTTGTCAACAGATTGCAAAAAATAACAAATTTTATGAAAAGATCTCTAAAAAATTTTTCAAAAAAATGCAAAAAAAAAAAAAATTGTCTAGGTATCCCAAATAAAACAAATTTCGTGAAAGTATTGCAAAAAATCAAAATTTTGCGAAAACGTCTAAAAAAATTGGCAATTTTCTAGAAAAAATTTCGAAAAATAAAGCCAAATTCCACACAAAAAAAATCCCTAAAAAATGGCAAATTTGTAAACATATTGTGAAAATAAAATTCAAAATATTGTAAGAAAACAAAAAATTTTGACAAATCATTGTGAGTAAACAACAAATTTCGTCAGATTGAAAAAAAAAAGCAAATTTCATCAAATAATCACAAAAAAAGTAAATTTCGCAAAAAAACCCCAAAAAATTTTGCAAAAAGATCTTCAATAAAACGGCAAATTACATCGAAAGATCGTGACAAAACGACAATTTCATCGAAAGAACTCGAGAAAAACGATAAACTTCTCCGAAACTGTCCAGGTATCATAAATGACACGAATTTCGTCCAAAGATCTCAAAAGCACATAAATTTTGTCTAGGTAATCGCAAAAAAAGGTAAATTTCGCAAAAAATAGCAAAAAAAAAAAAAAAACAAATTTCTCAAAAAGATAACAAAAAACGACAATTTCTCAAAAAAATCATGAAAAAAGGATAAATTCGATAAAACGGCAAATTACATCAAAAGATTGTGAGAAAAGAACAACAAATTTCAAAAAACAACTTTCATTGATTGCAGGGGGAAAAGATGCAACATTTCTTTGTTCATCAGAAAAAAAAAATCACAAAATTTCTCGATCCATCACATGAAAAAAAGAAAAATTTGTCAATCAGTTGAAGAAAAAATACAAAAATCGACAGTTGGTCATGTGGGGTAGAAATTATAAAATTCATTAATGAATCATGGATAAAAAGTCATTTAGTATGTAAAAAAGCCCACAAAAATCTTGTGATTGATCGAGACATTTCAGAATGTTTTTTCTGGGTGTCTTACGATGGGCATACTGCAGTTCAGTGTACCATTGAACTGTGTGCTGAGTGACATATGTTTATTCCCTCATTCTATAGGCAATTAAATATATGTATGGAATTTTTTATCGCAACGTAATAAGTATATTTTTAACATAGGATCAGAGTAAATTAGTCTTTTCAACAAATAATCTGGTAAGTGAGAACTAACTTTTTTATTGATAGGCAATGTAATATCGGGTCGATCGAGTTTATTTTGATTTTGCCCGTGTTTTTGAAGGACATAATTTAACCGTTTTTTCTATTGCATAACACTTCTTATTTTGTTTTCAATCTTTTTTTTAGTAATTTCTTATTGTGATCCTCATTTCTGTCATGTGAAAAATTCATTTCTATTTTGCCTATAGCATTTACATAATGTTAATAAATTTCCAAAAAAAAAAGGATAAATTCGATAAAACGGCAAATTACATCGAAAGATGGCAAGAAAATACGACAAATGTTACTGAAAATCCCTGAGAAAACAAATAATTATTTCCTGGTATCATAAAAGACGTGAATTTCGTCAAAAGATCGTGAAAATACTTTAAATTTGTCTAGGTACTTCAAAAAAGGCAAATATTGGTAAACAGATTGTGAGAAAATAACATATTTTTTCAAAAGATGAAAAAAAGAGGCACATTTCATCAAAAGATCACAAAAAAAGTAAATTTTGAAAAAAAAAAAGACAAATTTCTGAAAATAACAAAAAAAAACAACAAATTTCACGAAAAAAGGAATAATTTGATAAAACGGAAAATTACATTGAAAGATGGCAAGAAAAAATGACAAATTTCACCGAAAATCCCTGAGAAAACAAATAATTATTTCCCGGTATAATAAAAGGCGTGAATTTCGTCAAAAGATCGTAAAAATACTTTAAATTTGTCTAGGTACTTCAAAAAATGCAAATATTGGTAAACAGATTGTGAGAAAACAACACATTTTGTCAAAAGATGAAAAAAAGAGGTACATTTCATTAAAAGATCACAAAAAGTTAAATTTTGCAAAAAAAGGTGAAAAAAAAAAAGACAAATTTCTGAAAATAACAAAAAAATGAAAATTTTCACAATAAAAAAAGATAATTTCTATAAAACAGCAAATTACATCGAAAGATCGTGAGAAAATGACAAATTTCACCGAAAATCCCTAAGAAAACAAATAATTTTATCAAGTATGAAAAAAAAACATGAATTTTGGCAAATAATCACAAAAAATAACAAATTTCGTCAAAATAACCCCCCCCCCCCAAAAAAAAAAGAACACCTGGAAATTTTGTAAATAGATGTAAAAAAAAAACAGCAAATTTCGTCAACAGATTGCAAAAAACAACAAATTTCTTCAAAAGATCTCTAAAAAATTTGTCAAAAAACTGCAGAAAAAAAATTTGTCCAGGCATCTCAAATAAAACAAATTTCGTAAAAATATTGCAAAAAATCAAAATTTTGCCAAAACGTTTAAAAAATTTCGAAAAAAAAGCAAATTTTGACAAAAAAAATCTCTAAAAAATGGCAAATTAAACATATTGTGAAAAAAAAAATTCAAAATATTGTGAGAGAACAACAAATTTTGACAAATGATTTTGAATAAACAGCAAATTTCATCAAAGGATTGAAAAAAAAAGCAAATTTCATCAAATAATCACAAAAAAGGTAATTTCGCAGAAAAAAACAACAAATTTTGCAAAAAGATCTTCAATAAAACGGGAAATTACATCGAAAGATCATGACAAAACGACAATTTCATCGAAAGAACTCGAGAAAAACGATAAACTTCTTCAAAACTGTCCAGGTATCATAAAAGACACAAATTTCGTCCAAAGATCTCAAAAGCACAGAAATTTTGTCTAGGTAATCGCAAAAAAATGTAAATTTCGCAAAAAATAGCAAAAAAAAAGACAAATTTCTCGAAAAGATAACAAGAAAAGACATTTTCTCAAAAAAAAAAAAAAAATCACGAAAGAAGGATAAATTTAATAAAACGGCAAATTACATCAAAAGATTACAAGAAGAAAACAACAAATTTCAAAAAACAACTTCCATTAATTGCAGGGAGAAAAGATGCAACATTTCTTTGTTCATCAGAAAAAAAAAATCACAAAATTTCTCGATCCATCACATGAAAAATAGAAAATTTGTCAATCAGTTCGACAGTTGGTCATGTGGGGTAAAAAATATAAAATTCATTAATCAATCATGGAAAAAAAGTCATTCAGTTATGTAAAAACACCACAAAAATTATCATTCAGTAGAAGTCCCCACAAAAATCTTGTGATTGATTGAGACATTTCAGAATGTTTTTTGCATGTACAAATTAAAAATATATATATATATATTTTGTAGCTGCAGATTTAAAAAAGTAAGTTATTTATAAGGCATCTATTTTGACCTCTTATTATTTTGTTTATTTTTTGCAAGACCTATGTTTATTTAGTTGAGTAATACGAATTTAGAATTTGCAATGTTTTGTCTTTTGTTATTTTTTATCAATTTTTAAAATGATAATGCAACAAATGTAAATGCTATAGGCAAAATAGAAGTGAAATTTTCATATGACAGAAATGAAGATCACAATAAGGAATTACTTTAGAAAAAAGAAAAAGATTGAAAACAAAATAAGAAGTGTTACGCAATAGAAAAAACGGTTAAATTATGTCCTTCAATAAAAACGGGCAAAATCAAAATAAATAATATTATGAAATATAAAATTATAATATTATGAAATATAAAATTAAGCATCGATCGAAAAAATACTATCCGAGAAAAGATTTCGCGAACATCGTAAGGGGGATATTTTACTTCAGTGTACCCATGGCAGAATAGAAATGTATTTTTCATATGACAGAAATGAAGATCACAATAAGGAATTACTTAAAAAAAAAAGATTGAAAACAAAATAAGAAGTGTTATGCAATAGAAAAAACGGTTAAATTATGTCCTTCAATAAAAACGGGCAAAATCAAAATAAATAAACTCGATCGACCCGATGTTACATTGCATTCAAAAAAAAGTTCTCAATTACCAGGTTATATTGTTAAAAAGACTAATTTAAGCTGTAATAGATTACTCTGATCCTATGTTAAAAATATACTAATTACGTTGCGATAAAAAAATCCATACATATATTTAATTGCACATTTTAAACATATGTCACTCAGCAAACAGTAGATCCATTGCAATGACCTAACGAACGAACGCGGGCATACGACGCTAACATTTAGAGACAGTAACTATCTCTTCTCTCATTGGTTCTGTTGTCTCAGAAGCTCAATGCGCAGAGAGCACTTTGAGTGTGCTGAATAACTGAATAGGCTTTCTGTGCTGAATAGGCTTTCGTTTTAATATATAGATATTTCAAATATTTCCTTATTATTTATTTGACTTAAATACATAAAATTTAAATAGCCTACCTGTTTTAATATGATAAATAAAAAGCTAAAATTAAAATATAATAAATAATATAGAATCTCAAAATATTAATGTGTAGTGAATCATTTTTACGTAAAATTCCATTTAAAATGGAGAAAAATTATAATTTTATTTTAATAAAGAAATCTTGTCACGTAGAGACCATATGTGTTTAGCATACATCTGTTATATTTTCTAAAACCAGTTTAATGAAACTAATTACAAAATTATTAATGTAATGCGTATTGAAATTTGCCCTTTCATTTAAAGCTGATATTATTATATAAAATAATTATTTTTAACATTAGAATATAAAAAGTCGCATAAAAATTATGAAAAAAAAAGCCTTCTGTCAAAGTAAGTTAAATTAAAAAGTAACTTAAAATATTATTTCTAGGTGGTAAATATCTTATCTATCAATCTCATTTAGTTATGTTATAAGTTTTGAGTATTTCAATGTCATTCATAAGCTGTAATAATCAGGATAAAAAATACTCCATTCTACTTTTTATATTGCTTTAATTGATACTAAAAACGTTTGAAATGAAGATAACAGCGAGAGGAATAAAAAACACCGAAAAATGCTGTTCTTTTCAAAACATTCATATTTCTTCTAAAAAATGCGAGCGACATGTCGGAGGTTCGTCTGCATTTGAACTTCAGAGTGAAAAGGACATTGTATAGAAAATAGAATGAGGGATTTCATCTGACAAGTGTATAAAGATCAAGATAAGTAGAATAAAGCTTTGTATAAAGATGACCATTTGTTCAGATGGGCGTTGACAATTGATTGACATGCAGAATTTTTGCTTAAAAGAGGTTAATAATAGTACTTAGCTGGTACTTATATGCATATATTTCAAATTTTATAGGAACACCAACATAAAAAATTATAAGTGTTTAAAAATTCCCGGCACACGGTTTTGATTTGTTATTTACTTAATGTTATACATTATTTTATTAAATGATTAACATTATCTTAGAAAATTTGAAAGCATTAATACCCGTAAGACATGGTGACGTGACTGCAACGTCGTTGTGAAGTCACATTGTGACTTTGTGACCATCGATTGTCGATGTGACGTCACGTGACGTCGATGTGAAGTCACAGTGACTAAAATGTGAAGTCGTTATGGCCGTTTTAGAGCTTTTTTGTGACGTCACATTGTGACCACTTTGCGACATCACAATGTGACCAATTTGTGAAAAGTGTGTCATTTGTGACTACTTTGACATTAACATTGTGACGAACTGTGAAAATTTTTTTAGAAAGTCACATCTTAGTCACATTGTGACGTTGTTGAATGGTGGCATTTTCGTCACAGATGTGATGTGACCAAAGTGACTCACAGTGACGTCATTGTGACGTCACTGTGAACATGCATGCTATGAGGGTAATTATGTTGTTAAATAAAAAAACTCTCAAAAATTAAATTATTTTTATCAAACATATTTATTAATAAGAATTCAAAATTATTTTAACTATTAATTGTTTAAGTGATTTATTTATCAATTACTTGTTTAAAATCTAGCACAAGAACTATATAGAAGTTAATATAGCAAAAATGAGAAAACATATTTTTTAAATTTCAGCTACTACAATGTTATTAGGTTCATTAGGATGTATAAAAAAGGTAAGGATTCTCAAAATAAATATGTTATTTATTCATTTATTGGTTCGTTTATAATATTTTTCTTACTCTTTAAATGTAATTAATTAATATATGATTGCTTTTTGCGAACTGTAAATTATAACTTTGTTTCAGAAAATTTAAATCTGCATTTGGATAATAATGTTATCTAGCACTGTTAAGAAATATTTTTACGCATTGTTACAGTGTAGCATTATTGTGTTTAATTAATTATTACGTTACGTTACTAACTGATTTTTCAAAAAAAATAAAAAAAAAATAATAATAATAATTTCCTTTTTTGAAATAATTAACAATTTTTGAATAAGAACTTATGGTGATGAATAATTGCTATAAATTAAATCTCAAAACAGTTAGTGATTTTAAAATGAAAATTAAATTAATATTTTATTGAATACATGTATTTTTAATTTAATGAATCTTTATTTAATTAAATTGGTGAAATTATTAATATGCATTTCGAATTTTACTTTAAATAAACTCAATAAATAATCTGTTTTATATTCTATTTATCATTATGTTTTGTAGTAGTTATAAACTGAAGCTTATTGTTTACCTGTTTATTTATTTTATATTTAAAATTACTGAAATTTAAAACTATTAATTCAATTAATAATAAAATTAAAATAAGAATTATCGTTTTTTTTCTCTGTGAAAGTGGGAGCGAAAAGGTAATGCAAATAAATAAATAAATAAATAAACGATAAATTAAAAACACTTAGTTTTGTCAGTTAAAAATTGAAAATAAAATTATTTAAAATTATAGTTACATTATTATATAAAATTAAAAAATAATCATTTTATTACAAAGAAAAAGATAGGCCCACTTTCAACAAAATTAACTTACAAAAATTGCCTTCATACAGTGAAAAAACTGTAAAAAAGAAAAAAAAATTGCAACCAATAATTATTACATAAAAAAAAGATCGTTGGAGCATTTTTTTTTTTTTTTAAATTTTCGTAGCACGCCTAGTTACGAAATCACTAATTTAAAGATTCTAAGAAAATGTGCGAAAACATTCAATAAAATATGTATTTTAGTTTATAGTATAGATAAAATACCTAATACAAAGAATATATGATAAAACTTAAAATATTCATTCTGTTAAATAATAATAATAAAGACAGTTTAAAATTTTATAACATTATTTAATCAGATTTTCAACTTGCTGTGATTTTATTATCACGAGTTACAGTAAATTAAACTTATTGAACTATTATACTCAGCTTTGTATAAAATTTGAGGGAAGGGGGGGGGGGGGGGGTAGGAGAATAAAAATATTTAAAAAAAGCCCGAACAATGTTGAGCTTACAGCGTTTAGTGGGCCTTCATCAATCAGAAACCAAGTTATAAGGTGGCCGTTAAAGAAATAACAAGGGACCGAAATGGCAGGGGACCGAAATGACTAAGGACCGAAATGGCCAGGGACAAAAATGTCTCGGGACCGAAATGGCCAGGGACCGAAATGTCTCGGGACCGAAACGGCGGGACCGAAACGGCGGGACCGAAACGGCGGGACCGAAACGGCGGGACCGAAATGGCGGGACCGAAATGTCGTGTACCCCATTTTGATGTATGTGGCAGCCAATGATATTCTTAATGTGGATACTGAAACCTACATTTTGATGTATGTCCGGTCCTTGTACTCGATACGTAGGTAAACACTCAAAATTGACGTCATAAAAGAGCGGCTGCCTTGGGTTCCGGCAGGATAGGACCTGGCAGCCAGTGATATTCTTAATGTGCACATTGAAACCTACATTTTGATTTATGTTCGGTCCTTGTACTCGATACATAGGAAAATCGACGGTCGGCTCCCGGACTATTTTTTAGAATTTCAGATTTTAATATCTCTGTCAGGTTTTTAGATATTTAGATGAAATTTTTTTTTCAATTTAGGAATTAATAAGGAATAATTTCTTAATTGGAAATTTTGCCCTACGGGGGCCGTTAAAAGATTTAATTTTCGTATTTTTTTAAATACACCCCCTCCCCCATGGAGTTGTAACTTATCTTATCATACATTTTACTTTTTTATGAAATTTTGCAATTGGAAGCATGGGTCTAGGGGCAATATTCAATGATATAGCCTATTATTTCGATATTTATGACTCACCCTGTATATATACATATATATAAGCCAATTATAACAAATTCCGCAGCAGTATTAAACAGTCTATAATGTAAAATCATACCTATAATAATAATTAATATTTATGTAGGTAGAACTTTCAATTTATTTTATTTATTTAAATAGCATTTCTCGCAAGATTTTTTTTTGTGTGTGCTTTCTTTCAAATACACAATTTATTGACATTTTCATATATTTGTATCTTTACAGAACTAAACGCTTCACATCAACTATTTTTTTAAAGTGCTATTTAAAAAAATTTTAATATTTTAACATTATTATTTTAATAGATAATTCAATTTACAATAAATTAACTGTTAATTGAAAAATTGAAAGAGATGTTATTTTTGTTTTTACAAATTAACAACAGCAGCAAAATAAAATCCTAAATATACTTAAATTAATTAAAAATATTTTAATTACATATGTGGAAACATAAATTTTATTCCAAGAAAAGGTGTTTTTAATTCATTAATGTAATCCTAATCGTTATTGAGCATGTTAAAAAAAACATTTATGGTAAATTCTGAACAACATTTATCATATCACTCTCATATTTTAAAAATTCTGTTTTTAAATATCGCATTTATATTTATTTTCTAACTTTATATTGAAAATATTAACTGCTAAAATTCTTATGCTAATAAGGTATCTCTATCAATTCTTTCTGTTTGAAACATTTCAACCTAAAATATAAAAATCATTAATTAAAAGTTTCGTAAATACTGTTTTTTTGCTTTTTAAATGATATGAAGTAAAAAATAAACATTCATCCACTTGTTAATGATTATATCTTTCATATATCTTTCATTATATCTTTCATATTCCACTTTCATTCAGTTGAAGTTTTCATGTATCGTATTCTTACAATATGGAAACCAAAGTAGGTTGTGAAGAAAGTTTCTAGACACAGTTAATATCGTCCGCGCAAACAGTTGGAATGTTGCCTCATATTTTACCAAACCATTTTTGGCATTTGAAAAAAAGAGACTTGCTTTGTAACACTGTGTTACGAAATTTGTAAATATATATATACATATATATATACAATCCCAATTTCATGAAAATATTTATTAAGCACCAGGTGCATAATGTATAAATATATATATATATATATACCGGGTGTCCCAAAAATGACTGATGGATTTTAAAATTCAATAACTTGCAAACGGTGACAGCTATTAAAAATTTTTTTGCAGGAGGGCTATGTATAATGTCAGGAGTTTTTTTACCGCAATTCTTGATTTTAGTTCAAATTTCAAACAACAGATGGCGCTGATGGCGGTTGGCGGCCAGTCGATGCCGAGACTTATTTCATTCAGCTTTGATGCAAAAGAAGGAGATTAAGGCTATGGAGTACGTCTCATTCTACAGTACAGTCTTGCTCTCAGGATCCGATTCTGGACTCATTCGATATGATTTCAATGGAATGCGTTGTTGCCATGGAAATAACAGATTGTTCGATAGTGGAATACAGCGTTCAGAAGTGGGCATAAATTTCGCAAGCAGTATTTGAGTTTGCAGTAGATTTTCGTTTAGGAAGTTTTATTTTCCCGGATTAAATTACTTTTTTATGGCACGATTTTAAGGATTTTTTATGCATCATATTTTAAAACTAGATAAAGAGATTTCTTTAATTTGATAATTTTTGTTATATTCTAAGAAATTTTAGATTGATTTAGATTGTTATATTAATGCTCAATTTTCAATATTGTATTTTTCTATAGAAGAATTTGTTATTTCCATGACAACAACACATTCCATTGTAATCATATCGAATGAGTTCAGAATCGGGCCTCTCAGTGTTAAAAATCTACTGCATTTTGCTTTATACGCACTCCGCCGCTTGTATATAATATCTCTTTTCTGACCAATAACAATGCTTCATAATACAATCAAGTAACCGTTTCTATACAAGCGGTGTCCGTATACAATAAAATGTAGCACATTTTTATAGTGTAAGAGCAAGATTGTAGCAAGATATCTTCACCTACACTGTTGAAAATTGGAAACTTTTGGTGCATCGTCACTCCACTGCTATTATAGAATATCTCTATTTTGACCAATGAAAATGCTCCATAATACAGTGAAGTAATCTCTTTCTATGAAAGTAGAGGAGTGACGATGCAGCAAAGTTTTCAAATTTTTAACAGTGTAGTTTTAAAATACGGTGCCTAAAATATTCCTTAAATCATGCCATAAAAAGTAATTTAATCCGGGAAAATAAATTTTGATTAACTCACATTTATTTTATTTTTTTCTATTTTAACCTCTTCAGTCCGAAGAAAAATCTGCAGCATAGAAAAATTATTTTATTAGCAAAATATGGTGCTTTTAGGATTAGAGAAAAGAAAAGAAAATTAGTTTTTTATTTTTTAAATTTTTAAATAGTTAAAATTTACGTACCCATATGGGTACATCAGGTCGCAATTGAGTAAAAATGTAATTTTTTAAACAAATAATACCAATTTTGTTTTACACAAATGAAACTATTTATTGTTTAAAAGGTATATCAATTTAAACAACTTAAATGATTTTTTTTTCCTAAAGCTATGTATTGCGCAAAAATATTATACACATCTTGTAAAAATTGCAATGCATATCTTGCTACTATACATCTATCTATGAATCTGATGTATCTGTGGCTTCCAGTAATAACCAGGTATGGCACATTTTTGAAAAAAATTGAGATAATTTGGGAAAATGTAGCTTTAAAACAGTACTTTAATGTGCCATATTACTGAAAAAAAAATTGAATACTTCCCGTCATAGGGCGACAATAAATTTTCATTTAAAATTGAATTTTTTTTAATTGGTTCTCAATTAATAAAAATATTTTTATATAACTATTTTGTCAAAAAAAAAAAAAGAGAAGCTCTTATATCCTAATTGAATGTAATGGAAATTATTAAAATCTAATCTATTTTATAAAAGTAATGATAAAAAGATATTTAAAAACTTTAAACGTTAATTACTCAAAATATTAAAAATGTGCCTTACCTGATTATTACTGGAAGCCACAGATAAAATACACATACTACTACACATACCACTATACATATACTATATACCTTTTAATAATAATCTTCTAATAAAGTATCATTTATTATAGACTTTTTTTGACTAATACATGCGGGCTTATACAACTATACAACCTTTCAAAACGTGTTAAAATTTTTTAAAGTTATTAAAAATTATGACATATTTTAGCAGTAAATTCAGTATATTACTTCATATTATTTAAAAAAGTGAAAAAAGTCCTTTTAAATTGTTTTGTAAGACTAAATTAAATAATTTATTCGTTCCTAAAATTTTTTTTTAATAACCATGTGTACACAAAAGTTACGCAGAAAATTAGTTTCTTTAGCTGGAAATGTATAGTTAAGACCCATTGTACCCAAATGGGTACAACATATTTATAGATGTTTTTCACATCCATGCACATATGAACAACATTTATAAACAACTCCAAATCATTCTTGAAACATTATAGTTTATAAAAAATGCAATATATTGTTTTTAATTCACACGAAAATTTGTATTATTCACATAATCTGACGTGAAGTCGTTGGAAAATTGTTTATGTCATCCATCTTGGAAATGTTCCATTTTCAAAGTCACTTGGTTTCTCCATCTTTAAACATATAGCACATTTATTGGTAATATAGGACACTGTGATGTATTTGAAGAGTGCTAGCAGAAATCCATGCATTTATAAAAAAATTTTGGGTGTAATTTTGGCTTTTGTTTTAATGTACCCAAATGGGTACTCCAGGACTGAAGAGGTTAATGCAACGATATACTAATCCTATTGAAAATGGCTAAACAAGGCAACTTATAATATTTGTCTTTGGTAGTTATTTTACACAATAATGTACTATCAACAGTTTTCATGATTATTTTTTGAACATTCATAAAAATCTACAGACGAATTTTCTTAAAAGATCTACAATTTCTTAAGAATATAACAAAAATCATCAAATTGAAAAAAATCTCTTTATCTAGTTTTAAAATATGATGCATAAAATATTCTTTAAATCGTGCCATAAAAAAGTAATTTAATCCGGTAAAATAAAACTTCCTAAACGAAAATCTTCTGCAAACTGAAATACTACTTGCGAAATTTATGCCCACTTCTGAACGCTGTATACAATTATCGAACAATCTGTTTTTTCCATGGCAACAACGCATTTCATTGAAATCATATCGAATGAGTCCAGAATCGGGATCTGAGAGCAAGACTGTACTGTAGAATGAGACGTACTCCATAGCCTTAATCTCCTTCTTTTGCATCAAAGCTGAATGAAATAAGTCTCGGCATCGACTGGCCGCCAACCGCCATCAGCGCCATCTGTTGTTTGAAATGCCAACTAAAATCAAGAATGGCGGTAAAAAAAACTCCTGACATTATACATAACCCTCCTGCAAAAAAAAATTTTAATAGCTGTCACCGTTTGCAAGTTATTGAATTTTAAAATCCATCAGTCATTTTTGGGACACCCGGTATATATATATATATATATATATATATATATATACTAGTGAAAAATTCTCCAAGGAGCAGTGCAAAAGCAGAATATGATTTTAATTGAGCATTAAAAAGTAATGGACATGTGCTTCTGTTAATTACTGAGCATGAGGAAGGATAAGGGATCCCTTCTTGGCTACAACTAACTTCAATGCCAACTTTGAAAAAATCATATTTGCGCTTTTTCCATACAAAAGAAATTTGCGGTTCTTTAGTAGAATTTTCCACCGTGCTTTAGATGTTAACCAGGGGTGTAGTCATAAAAATAACATAAGATATATGCTCTAAGCAGAGGGATATTCTAGAATGTATATACTATAAGCTTTCTTGAAAAACAGAGGGTATATGGTGTTCTATTAAAAAGTCCAGAAGGTGTACGGCGTATAGCCTGTACTACGTCTCTGATGTTAACTGCACTGTTCACTCTGCACTATACTACAAATCAATTTTCTGTGCAATTATACACTTAGGGTATGCTTGGTGGCAGTGCATGAATGTGATACCTGCAGGAACTAGGTATCTGGCATTATGTCGCCTTCCTTTACATTTATGTCTAATTAAGCTGCATCTTTACTGGTTACGTCTTTACACTATACATTTTTATAGTAACTGCGACTGATTTGTTTTCACGGAAAAAGCGCAAATATGATTTTTTCAAAGTTGGCATTGAAGTGAGTTGTAGCCAAGAAGGGATCCCTTATCCTTCCTCATGCTCAGTAATTAACAGAAGCACTTGTCCATTACTTTTTAATGCTCAATTAAAATCATATTCTGCTTTTGCACTGCTCCTTGGAGCATTTTTCACTAGTCCTTCTATTTTTCCATATTCCACTGGGATACTGCACAACTTGTTTTGTATTTTATATATAGAAATAAAAAATGTTCCCGGGATAAAAAGTTTGTCTTTTGTTTAAAAAAAAAATTAAGTTTTTATCTTTAGTAGTTTTCGAGAAAAGTGCTGTGACACAAAATTTTTGTCCGATTTTCAGAATACTCTACAGTACACCTACAGTATGCCATAAAAAAAATAATTTTTGTGCTATGTTGTGCTCCTTGGTCAGACGAACATTTAAAAAAATCATCAAAATTGGATAAGTATTTAGTTAGTTATTGCAAAAAGAAAAATTGAAAAATCCGTGTTTTTTGCGGTTTAGCAGTATTCTTAAGCATTATCGCTCAATCATATTATTGTTGCGCGCTGCCGCGTTTACAATGATTCCAACCAATGAGAAAGCGCCATTTCACGGCCAAGTAACCGTTTTCTATACAAGCAGGAGAGTGCGTTGCAGCAAAATGCAGCAGATTTTTAACAGTGTGCATATCCTTGGCGCTATAGTTTACAGGAGTGGTACCTTGTTCAAAATTTGAAACTTTTGCTGCATCGCCACTCCATCGTTTTGATAGAATATCTCCATTTTGATCAATGAGAATCCTCGATAATGCATTTAAGTAATCATTTTCTACTTATCTACTATATCGTTATCTACTATATTTATTTTTTCAATCAGCATCAAGGTGCGCACTTTATTAGAAGATGCGCTCTATTAGAGGGCGCATTCTATTAGAATAAATACGGTATATACTTATAGTAAATACACTTTGTTAAAGTACAGGGCCCCAATATTTGACAGGTATGCCAGGCATTTTTGCCATTGATACCATTGTGCTAAAAACAAAATATAAATAAATGAAAAAAATGGATAAAATATAAATTTGGTATGGTGCAAAAAATTGCCTAATTTAAAATTAAAAATCAAATTTAACAGCCACCAGGGCTAGACACCGTGCATAATTATTCAGTAAATGATTCATTAAAAAATGACAAAAATCAGCATGTCAAAAATTTCAAAAAAATTCATAATTCGTTAAAAAATTAAGTTAAAAATAAGAGAAAAAAATGCATTCTGTATTTTTTTATGCTTAATCGAATGGTGTAACTGGTTTTTCTCTCCGATGATCACAAGTACCTTAGATTGATGACTGCCATTCTTTTATTTCATCTTGTAAAAAAACTGTTTAACGTAAAGCTATGAATTTTTGCAGGATTAATTAGCATCGCAAAATCTTTAAAATAAACTTTACCGCAACATTCTATCTGCAATAGAACGTTAGATATACCCATCTATGACCAAGTTTGGAAAATACGCAATTTCAGAAAAACCGCCCAGCGAAATAACGTTTTCTCGATGACTACCCCGGGATAAAAAGTTTGTCTTTTGTTTAAAAAAAAATTAAGATTTTATCTTTAGTAGTTTTCGAGAAAAGTGGTGTGACACAAAATTTTTGTCCGATTTTCAGAATACTCTACAGTACACCTACAGTATGCCATAAAAAAATAATTTTTGTGCTATGTTGTGCTTCTTGGTCAGACGAACATTTAAGAAAAAATCATCAAAATTGTATAAGTATTTAGTTAGTTATTGCAAAAAGAAAAATTGAAAAATCCGTGTTTTTGCGCTTTCCTATGCTTAAGCATTACCGCTCAATCATATTATTGTTGCGCGCTGCCGCGCGCACAATGATACACACACATATATATATATATATATATATATATATCAATACATTAAAAGTATCTACAAGGTGTCTGAAATAAAACTATTACGCTACGAAATTAGAGGTAAAATTTATTGCAGACTATGCTACAAGATAAGCAACAAAACTTTGTAAAATCACCATAAAAAGAAAATTAAACAGGACGCGTTTCGAGCTTCAAAAATACAGCTCGTCTCCAGCATATCCAAACACGTGTCATAAGGGACAGAGTGAAAATAAAAGTGAAAGAAAGAGGGAGGAGATCACAAAGAGTGCGAGAGGTGGCGCTACCTGATAGAGCCAAGGAGGAAGAGAAAAATAAAGATAAAATTAAAGAAAGAAGGGGGAGTTACAAAGAGTGCCACAGGTGGCGCTGGCTAAAAAAGCCCAGGTGGAAGAGAAAAATGATGATAAACTCATAAAAGAGAAAGAAAACAGTGGGGAATAATAATAATAAAATAAAATAAAATAAAATAAAATAAAATAAAATAAAATAAATAAAATAAAATAAAAATAAAATAATTAAAATTATAATAAAAATAAAATAATAAATAAAATAATTGTAAAAATAGTAAATAAAATAAATAAATTAATTAAGAAATAAAAATTAATAATAATAAAAAAAAACTACAAAAGTAATTTCCATGCAGGAGAAAGGGAGAGGGATGATGAGAGATCATTGACGAGAGTATTTTTACAAATAAAAAAAGCCTCGTGGATATCTAAATGAGAAGGAGAGGCAGGATTATAAATAATTCATTTCCATGGCCAGAATTATTTCTAATCCTGCCTCTCCTTCTCATTTTGATATTCACGAAGCTTATTTTATTTGTAAAAATTCTAATACTCTTGTCAATGATCTCTCATCATCCCCCTCCCTTTCTCCTGCATGGAAATTACTTTTGTAGTTTTTTATATTATTATTATTATTAATTTTTATTTTTTAATTAATTTATTTATTTTATTTACTATTTTTACAATTATTTTATTTATTTATTTATTTATTTTTATTATAATTTTAATTATTTTATTTTTATTTTATTTATTTTATTTTATTTTATTTTATTTTATTTTATTATTATTATTATTATTTCCCACTGTTTTCTTTCTCTTTTATGAGTTTATCATCATTTTTCTCTTCCACCTGGGCTCTTTTAGCCAGCGCCACCTGTGGCACTCTTTGTAACTCCCCCTTCTTTATTTAATTTTATCTTTACTTTTCTCTTCCTCCTTGGCTCTATCAGGTAGCGCCACCTCTCGCACTCTTTGTAATCTCCTCCCTCTTTCTTTCACTTTTATTTCCCCTCTGTCCCTTGTGACACGTGTTTGGATTAGCTGAAGACGAGCTGTATTTTTGAAGCTCGAAACGCGTCCTGTTTAATTTTCGTTTTGTGGTGATTTTACAAAGTTTTTTAGCTTATTTATAAATTTATCGCCAGTGATTTCGGTGTTTCTGAATATGTTTCATAATGTCAACTACAGAATGTCACATAATCATGTGTACAGCTATAGGTACTTTTTTTGGCACAGTGAAGGTTACCGAAATTTCAAAAACAGGGACTATAAAATTCAAGAAGAAAATCTCTCTGACTGACCTACTCATGGCGATGATGCCAACCTTCAGGAACACTTGAAAGATTAATATTCAGCCACTCGAGCACTATAATAGGATCTTTTACTACACCCGCGATATAGCCCTGACATAGTTCCTTCAAAATTTTGCATTTTTTCATACCTGCAACTACCTCTTATTGGTGCTATCTTTAATTCAGTGCATATCTCTAATATAAATTAATTCATATACAAGCTTTTATATGCTTTCATAATACGAATTAATAATGTTCCTTTAAAAAATGCCAGAAATAAAGGAAAGTACTTCATAACCTATGCTTATCGCAATATGTTCCTTTTCTTATACTTTTTTTAAAATTCAAGTTTTATTAATTGTGAAATATTTATTGATCAATTGATTTTTATTTTTATTTGGCCTTTTTCGATTACGATATGTAAACTGCGTAATAAATACTTTAACAAAATAAAACATTTCTCTTCCTTTCACGTCAAAAAGCAGACCTGCATAATAAGCAATGAACGAGCCCTTTGAAGCGAAAAGCTAGGTCACAAATGTTACTTCTTCCTCCTTATTTTAATTTTTACAAAAGTACTTGTTTCCGCGATTTACTTACAAATGTGTGTTTGAGAATATGCCAACTTCATTTTAAATACAAGGTTCTGTAAATAAATATATTTGCCAAGAAAATCTAAATTTAGCATCAAATAGATAAGATGCAAAGTAATCATTCAAAACATTAAACGAAATTTCATGCAAATTTTCTTCTTTGCCAAATGTAATCACTTTTCTCTTTAAGTCAACACTAAGCATGTGAGTGAATTTATGATAAATTATTTTGGTTAACAAATTTTTAAATATTACTCATGTTATAGTGAAAGTTTCTTTGAAACAGCTTTGAGAATAGCATTTAAAAAAAAAAAAAAACTTTAAACGGTTTGCCTATTTCACGAACACAAGTTAAACCAATCGTAGAAAAAATATTTTTATCCGAATTCTAGTTAAAAGCTAGTACACGTAACATAAGATATAACGTGTATTTTTAAAACAACCTGTAAGAAAAAAATTAATTAAAACTCACTTTTCCCCAACGTTCTAAAAATAGGGCACCATGCATGAGGGATTTTACATAAATTCTTTTGAATAATTTAATATAAAATAAAGACGATTTATTATTAAAACTCACTTAACGTTTTATATTTGCATTTATCATAAGTTTAAATTAACGTTGAATATATTTTTTTAATGGCAATTTCGCCAATTTTCTTATTTTAATTTTCAATATAATTTTCGAAGCCGAAAAAAAACACAAATACAGGGTGAGGCATAAAGATTTCCCCAAATTCCAACTGGCAATGCGGCGGCTCTAGTGTAGAGGGCATGTCCGAAGTAGCCCTGTTATATTTCCCTGTTTATGCTATTCTAGTTGACCGTATGTCTTGGAATAATGAACATCGTTCGTTCGTTGTTGAAGCTTACTTTAAGAATGCGGATTCCATCATTCAAACTCAATGATTATTTCGTAGGCACTTTGGATTAAGCAGGCATTGAAAAACTACCCGACAGAAAACGATATCTTAATAGGTCGCTAATTTTAGAAAAACAAGTTTATGCTTAACACGAAAGTTGCTCGGTAGACCACGTCATTATCGAACATCACGACATGTTCAGAGACTTATAAAGAACGAAGGAAAACATTTAGACGGTATCATTTTTCGTACAATTAAGCCTCAAAATTAATTAATAGTAAAAATTGTTACAGATTGTAAAAAATAATAAATGGCATAAATTATTCTTTACGAATGTAAATATAAAATATTCTTTTACAATGCTCCATATTATTGACCTCTTAAAATGGGGAGATCTTTATGCCCCATCCTGTATAAATTTACAGTATTGCTCCATACTTTTTACTAGTAAAAATAACTTTTTCAAATTAATTATCTAAGACAGCCAGTGGTTCCCAACATGGGGTATTCGGCGGAACTGAGTACTTTAAAAGAATACCGGTAATGTCGGAAATGACAAAACCGTTTAGTCAAAAAACATAAAAAAATTATAGTATAAAATTACAAAATTATTCTCATTTATAAATCCAAGATGTTACACAAGATGAGGGGAAAAGTCCATTATAACTATTAATTTTAAGAAAGGAATGTCTAGAACTCCGTCCATTTTGCTTAGGATATTGCATATTCACTTATAATACACAATTTTCAATAATTTCACAAAACTTCAATAAATCGTTATGCAACATTATTTCCTCACCACTTTTTAAGTGCGTTACTAATATCTTTAAGTGCGCAACTATAGTCGTCATTTAGTCTATTCGTCCGTCTGTCTGTCCGTCATATAACAGAAAAAAAGCTTACCCAACTGAATCGTTTGAAATGAAAACTGTATAAGTATTGCAAAATTTTGTCGAATCATTTCAAATTTTAAGAAAATTGGAAGCTTAGTTTACTTACAGCGACATTTAAAATATTCCATTATGGCCAATGGTAAAAAAAATAACTTCAAATGCATTTTAATGATGTTACAGCCTTTCAAACATTATAAAACTGATATGCATCTGTGAAGTATATTCTAAAATATACATTCTGTACAATTTGTGATGCAAATATTTGCCATTAATTTACAGGGGCGCACAAAAGTATTCCATTACATAATGGTACAGCGGGAAACATTGTTTTGGGCACTATCCAATTATATTAAACTATTTCCCATTTTCAAACTTTAAGATGCATATGTCATATGTCTCCTAAAAACACTATTGATGCCAATTCTGAACATAGATAATGCTTGTAGGATAATGTTAGTAATGCAGAAACCATTCGGGTAAATAAGATCCTTTTGGATGGTTATAAAACGTTTTTGTGATAAAATATGCTTAAATTAAAAATTTTGAGAATTTCGTTCGTTTTTTGTTGTATATTTTAAATGATACATTTTTGTCATAAATGTGCAAAAATTTCTATCAATTTTTCAATCCCACATGATTGTTTTTTTTTTTTTTAAACTTAGTTCGTACTTTAATATTGTATATCTGTCGTCTATATAAGGCTTAATTTTATAGTAAAAGTAACAACTTTAGTTTAATAAAAAGCTGCGTAGTATGTATAGAATTAGAGTATGTATAGTCTTAAATCAATTTGAGTATCTGTTTTTCTTCACGATGCTTATACGATACAAACTTGCACAAAATAGAAAGAAAATTATTTTATTAAATAATCTGAATATTCAGAAAGCAAAATTGGTAATCTTATTTCTTTGTTCTAGTTAACAACACAAAGTTAGCCACTTGGCTTATTAGTTGAAAATTTTCTATTAAAACTAGACGTAACTACCGTCGTCTGGAAACTTCTTTTAATCAATA
Source organism: Maratus speculifer (assembly GCA_964019185.1). Taxonomy (NCBI): domain Eukaryota; kingdom Metazoa; phylum Arthropoda; class Arachnida; order Araneae; family Salticidae; genus Maratus; species Maratus speculifer. Next base: position 167,488,476 of record OZ025292.1, read on the forward strand.
AACAACATCCGCTCAGTTTCAAATTACAAAATTTTATACTATTACTAGAAAGAAAAGATACGATATTTAATTTAAACAAGCAATAGAATATATAGAATTAATAATATATACATATATATTGTTCTAATAATTATCGCTTTTTACAAAAATTGTATTTTTAGAATAATGTTACTGTTGTATTAAATTTCAAAGTTTTAAATATATATACCGGGTGATCCAAAAGTCAAGACGAACTTTAAAAATGAATAATTCGAAAACGAATAAAGATACAAAAATACGGTTTGCTACGAACGGATGGAGAAGAAACCGGGTTTTTGTAACAACGAAAAAAAAATAATTTTGTTGGCGCCCAACAAATGGCGCTATAGTGTTTTATTGCACCAAAAGATGATTTACAAATGAAAAAATGTTGATAACTTACAAGTCAGCTTAATTATAGTTAATTAGTACTACAGTATGTTCAATGTGCTGTCCATCATTCATAAGTGCAGCTGTGGGACTAGGCACCACACCATTCACAGGATTTAGTAGCATTTCTTGCGTTATGTCAGACACATTTTGTCGGATGGCATCTTTCAGTGCTGCTAGTGATGCCGTTGGCCGCCAAGAGAACTATATTTTTTCGTTGCCACACAAAACCCGGTTTATTTTCCATCCGTTTAGTGCAAACCGTATCTTTGTATCTTGATTCGTTTTCGAATTATTCATTTTTAAAGTTCGTCCTGACTTTTGGATCACCCGGTATATATATATATATACATTTAATTAAAAAAAAATTATGGTTTCTATAGCGTTTTAAAAACGTTTTAGACTTATTTATATCCATGATATATTTTTTTAATGCATCGTTTTAAATTTAAGTAATAAAGGTACCTTATATAAATTATTTTAATTGTGTGCTGCAGTCTAAATTTTCGTTTAAAAAATACCCCAATTTTTTTTCTTTCTTGTCTGTTATTAGCTTATATTTTCAACGAAGCATGTATATGTAGTGAGTGGAGTTAACTACTCGATAAATTCATCATGCGGATTGAATATTTCCAATTGAACGTAAAATTGTCCCAGACGGCTTTCGCCCAGTTAGCTTAACAGGTAAAGCATTGGCCTTGTAAGCCAAGTATCTGGATTCGATTTCCGGCCTGGGCAATTTTTCGCTCAGTTAGAAATATTCAATTCGTATGATAAATTTACCAATCATTTTGATTGTGTTAAAAATAATAGTATATCTACGTATCCATCGTTATATGGAGTTTCATTACCTGCGATTTATTCTGCCGAGCTGTCTAAATGGCCGGCCAGATGTTATGACCAATAAGGTTATCTGAGCGAAAAGTTTCGGCCGGCGATCGCCTAGTTAGGTTCACAGGTAAAGCATTGGCCTTGTAAGCCAAGAATCTGGTTTCTATTCCCGGCCTGGGTAATTTTTCGCTCAGTTGGAAATCTTTAATTCGTATGATGAATATACCAATGAGTTTGATTGTGTAAAAATAATAGCGTATCCATCGTTATATGGAGTTCCATTACCTGCGGTTTATTCTGCCGAGCTGTCTAAATGATAGACCAGATGTTATAACCAATAAGGTTATCTGAGCGAAAAGGCCCAGCCGGCTATCACCCAGTTAGTTTAAAAGGTAAACCATTGGCCTTGTAAGCTAAGTATTTGGGCTAGATTCCCGTCCTGGGCAATTTTTCGCTCATTTGGAAATATTCAATTCATATGATGTTGCATTAATTCTTGAGATTGGGCTTTTGTGAAAATTGTGACAAAAAGGAACATAGCAGCGCCGCCTGTTGAGCGATATATACCAAAATATAAACAACGTCAATTCATGTCAAAGGCTAACTTAATCTGAAGTTTTATTTCAAATCTGAGCCATAGTTATTAAAATTGAGCTGTTGCGTAAATCACAAAAAAATGCAGCAAAGAAACACCACCTTTTGATCTATTTACACTAAAATCTAATCAGCATTAATCTATATCAGATACTACCACAATACAAAGTTTTACTTCACATGCACCTGGTGCATTTGAAAGACCTGTCTCACGAAGTTTGAGAACTGATAAAATTTTCTGTTAAAATCATATGTATTTTTTTATATTGCTGTTACATAACTTTCTGAAAATGGAATGTTCGGGACTTCTTATCGGATTATTTACACAGATATTTTTTAAGCATTAAAAAATACAAATTAGTGAATATTAAAGATAAAATATTTTCAAAAGTTTAAAAAATGATTCAAGACTAACGATTCGGTTTTAAAATAAGGTATTTGTACCCCATATGGTTGGTTGGTTGATTTTTGACGTCCGATTATCTACGCTAGGGATATAGGACCAGGGGGGGAGTGCCCTTCGTGGGGGTCTTTCTAAGGGAACCTAACCCGTATTTACGCAAGGTTCGAAGAAAACCACGAAAACTCCGAACGGTTAGGCCGACAGCCGCGATTGGGTTCGAACCCAGCACCTGCCGTCTACCAGTTGAGAGGTCCGAACCTCTCGGCCACTGGTGGGGCTACCCCATATGGACATGGCTCTCAATACGGACACCCCTAATATTTTTAAATTTAAATTGATTGAGAGATGGCTCAACATTTTCGCGAAGAAAAGCAGTTGAAAAGATAATTAAGACTTGAAAATGTAAAAAAGCGCGTTGTTTGCCATTTAGGAGGAAACTTGTTGTTTCGAGATGTGCTGAGCTTAATTACTTGTAATCTTAAATTCTTATTAGATATGATAAAATTACATTAAATGTTGAAAAGTGGAGTATTTTAGAAAGATAATAAAACACATTTTCGATTGCTCGTGCGTATTTTGCTTAAAAATATTTTCCTTTTTCATTTGTTACAAGATTTAGTAAAACTACGCCCAGTTCCCAATATGGACAGCTTATGACCCCATCGACTACAACTGTAAGAAAGAAGAAAATTCAACGTTGCCAAGCAATAAATTGAAAAGGCATCAAGTAGTAAAATCTTTATTCAACAAGATGTTATTTGAACAATCTCCCCAAATATTTTCCTCCAAAAAACCCTTGCACAGAGATAAAAAGAAGCCCCCCTCCAGTAGAATATCTGTTGGCGAAATCGTAGGTACCAATGGTATGCCTTCCTCAACAAAGGAGAGCTAGTACTGCTGTTTGTGTAGTATTGATGCTTTTTCAAACATGCGGCCATGCATCACATGTGGCAAATATGTTCATGAGGATTATGTGGGACCTACTGCCCAAGGTGAAAAAGTTTCTATTTGTCCATGCTGTGAGGACTGAGTAATAACAGATGTAAATTCGCAGACAGATGCAATAAAGCTAAACAAAACTAACAATATTATTTCATAATATTTACTAGTAACTGAGAGGCATGGGTATTCGAAGGGTAAAAACCGAGAATGACCCCCCCCCCTTTCTAAAATGCATGTTCTGAAGATATTTACTGTTCCCCCTCCTCTTCCGAATACTTTAAGATACATTTTTTTTAATTCCCTCTCTTCTAAAATCCCTTAGAAAAGTGGCTCTTCCATACACACTGTGTAGAAAGTGAATAAGGAAATACCTGTCCATAATAGGGACAGGTAGTTCCTTATATGGACACTTGTAAACATTTTTTTTGTTTTTATTATTTAAATTAAACCGGAATAATTACAAGGTCTCTAATTTTTGTAATGATAGCCAATAGTCCAAGGATAGTGGTCATACATTTTTGCAGTCCTATGACGTGTGTACGGGGATGAAAAAAATTAATTTTCCTTAGGGTGTCCATATAGGGTACAGGTACTATATTGTAACATTATATTTACATTTTTAGTAGGGAAAAATTTGGTGTTTTTTTCTTTCTTTCTTTCTTTCTTTTTTTTGCTATTGTTTGTTTCTTTTGAGAAACATCATATTTTAATTTTTATAGGTACATTCTTTAAGTTGAACTTTCCGGCAACCCTTGCCAAATGTCATAGCCGCATGCCTTGTGTGAGAAGTAGTTTGGATTTCAGTAGAAATTGTAATGTTCGATCATATTAGGCCACTAAACTTTTTAATTGTATAACAATATTAATTAACTTCACGATTACTTTTATCAAAAGACAATTTAGTATACAACATTTAAAAAAAAGTGGCATCTTGTAAGTAAACTTACAGATTTTTTTTTTTATTTCTGTACAGTGCAATATATATCTGTTAAATGAATTTTTGTTGATGCTGTAACATGAAAAGTTCCAGGAATTCCATTTCCTCGAAAAATTTTAGTCGCTTTACACATGCATTTATTTAGTTGCTTAATGAAACTCTTTTAAAAGAAATTTTTAATAAGGATTAAAAAATGAATTAAAAGTCATAAAATCATTACGAAACTAAATTTCATTCAACATATAAACGTATTTCTTTTATATGAATATAACAAAGATTTTGAGTACGAAAGCACATGATTTCAACCCCCTCAACTGCCAATGAAATCTCAGACAATCTCCATTATCATATTTATTTGATTACATAGTTCTGAAATTTAATAAAATGACGATTGGTTTTCTGAAATAACAAAATGAAAATTCACTTAGGTGAGCAGAATGTTACAGATGTGCAGAACACTCTCTGCTGGTGAAAAATGGTGCCCTGACAATTTGACATTTTATAATATAATGAGTCATTAACGAAAGACGTATGCATAAGCAAACGGAAGTTAAAAAATTAAAAACGCAGATTTTTTTTCAATATTTAAAATATGAGTGAAATAACGTTAAATTTATTGAATGAGTACATAAATTTTATCTTATTTTAGAAAGCAAAATATATTTCCTCTACATGCAACTTGTTAAAAATTTACACTATGCAATGTTAAATTTCCTTTAAATCATTTTGACATTTAAATCTTATGAAACTTTCTGCATTCTTAAACCGTCGATCTTTAATCTTAATAAATAACTCTATTTACTTTTCGTTCAGAGATATCAAAAAACTACATTTATCTGTTTTTTTTTTTCTATGTTATGTAATTTACTTCACAGCCAAAATTCTACCTGAAATAAACTGCATTTGGCAGATTCTTAACTTTTCTTGCGATGCAAGTCTTTTTGATTTTTACGAGTTAAACATTTCAAGTGTCATTTTGAAACGTTTCCAGCCATACTTCTAGCATTTCAGAAAAGAGAAAACGAAAAAAAAGAAACTCTGAATGTTTGCCGAAGATGAAAGAGGGTGAATAACTTCAACGCCTTTCGCACTTTTCCTCAGGTGTTCGGTACTTAAGATTTTTTCTTTCTTAAGTCTATTTGAAAGACAAATTCAATTAAATTATCAAAGATAAATATTCCTGTAAGAGAAATATAATAAATAATATTGAAGAATATATTAAATATGCAACAAATTACTTTTTACATGTTTGATATAAATCTGTTTTGTTCGATGTATATTAAATTTACATAAAATGTTCTAGGAATCTTAGTTTCCTGGAAAAATTTTAGTAACTTTACAGATTTTTTTAATAGAACAGTTTCTTTTGGGAACTCTTTTAAAATAAATTTTATTGGATCATTTAAATCATTATGAAGCTAACATTCATTGAATATACAATAACCATATATCTTTATACATGAATATAACAAAGATTTTGAGTACAAATGCACAAAGATTTTAAAATTATAGATTTTTTCTTATTTTAAATATGAATTTAAAAAAATGTTAAATTTGTTGAATATGTGTAGAGCGTTTATCGTATTTTAGTTATATAATTATATTTCATCTAAATGTAGCTTGTGAAAGAGTTTACACTATGCAATATTAAATTTTCTTTAAATCATTTTGACATCTAAATTTTGCGAAACTTTCTGCATTCTTAAATTGTCTATCTTTAATATTAATAAACAACTTTATTTACTCTACATTCAGAGATATCTAAAAACTCCATTTATGTTTTTTAGTATTATTCTTCGCGTTATGTAATTTTCTTTACATCCAAAATTCTATTTGAAATAAACTGCATTTGGCAGATTCTTAACTTTTCTTGCGTTGCAAGTTTTTTTGATTTTTACGAGTTAAACATTTCAAGTGTCATTTTGAAACGTTTCCAGTCATACTTCTAGCATTTCAGAAAAGAGAAAAAAAAAGAAACTCTGAATGTTTGCCGAGGTTGAAAGAGGGTGAATAACTTCAACTCTTTCCTCAATTTTCCTCAGGTGTTCGGTACTCAGGATATTTTTTTCATCTTAAGTCAACTATTTGAAAGACTCATTCCATTAAATTATCAAACGTAAATATCTCTGAAAGAGAAATATAATAAGTAATATTGCAGAATCTATTAAATATGCAAGAAATTACTTTTTACACGATTCAAATAAAACTGTTTGGTATAATAAACATTAATAATATCTGATCTGGTTTAAGTTTTTAATAGACAAACGTATTTTTTACTAACAAAGTAGATCAAAATTACATTATTTAAAAAAAAATATATTAGTACAGATAAAATAGTTTTTTCTCTGACATATTTGTGGTTTTTCATTCAATTTTGGGAAAAACTTTCGTTTTCGTTTTGGCTCTATACATGAAGATCCAATGAGTCTCTCAGCAGTAATGATTTTTACATTATTTTTAAAGGACAAAAAGGGGGACATTTTAATTAAAGGAAGATAAGCGAGTTAAATTTTTACTTTCTTCTATTTTTACAAGAATAAAATTTTAGATTCGTGAAAATTTTTGATTTTCGGTTTTTAACGAATTCGTATATTACCACGTTTTAGGATCAGAGATTTAAAAAAAATGTTTTTACAATATGTATGTTTTGGGTCTGAGGTTCTGTCTGTTTGCCTTATATATGACATAAATTTTGTGTGCACTCTATCTCAAGAACTAATGAATGGAATTAAATAAAATTTATTCTGATGCTATGAGAGCTAGCTGTGAGCAACACCAAAAAGTTTCGTTATAAGAAATTTTTGAGAATCTGTGAAACCTACAACTTTTTATACAGGGTGTCAATTCTCACTGGTTGCCAATGGGTAATATCTAAACTGTTAGTGTAGATTGGTGCAGTCTGATAGGGAAAACAAAAGCGATAAGGCGAGTTTTGGAATTCACATTCCCAATTGCATTTAGACATACGTTTTATTTTGTAAGAAAATGAAGCTGTTTCTATTCATTTTATTCTGTAAAGGTGTTTTATTTTACTAAACTTTTATTTTACTTTTAACGTTCGCATGTATGGTTCCTAATTCAAATTTTGTATTCAAATTTTAACTCACTTCCAAGTATCTGATCGAAGTTAAAGTCGCATACTTATTTCTAGCCAATAACAATGTAATATTAGTACGATTTAATGTGCGTTCAATTTATTTATTTTATAAGACTACACCAAATTCGGTTATGTTAATTAATCTATTTTAAATATGAATCAATTTGTAACGAATTGTAACTGTTGGTTATCATAATGTAATTTAACAAAATATCTGTTATTTTTCACTTTCTTCTATCTTCAATAGAAGAAAATACTGTAATCGAATTTTTTTCGACTTCCGGTTTTCGACGGATTTATACGTTTTAGGGGTCAGGGATGCCAAAAAACATGTTTTTACAAAATGTCGGTCTGTCCGTGTGTCCGTATGTCGCCATTCTACCACCAGAAAGTGTATGAAGTTATGCATAGAACTGAACCAAATTTTTTGTGAATGTTTTTGATTGTAGCAAGCAGGTCCTCCTTCAATTTTGAAATATGCCGCCGGAAGGGGTCGTTGGAATCACGATGATTGAGAAATTTTCAATATTGTACCAACCAAAAGCATATGAAGTTATGCATCGAATTTAACCATTTTTTTGTGTATGTGTATGACTATGACTAGTTTGTCCTCCCTGAATTTGAAAAAATCCGCCGGAATGAGGCACTGCAATCGCGATTTTTGTGTCATTTTCAATATTGTACGGCCAAAAGTATATGAAGTTATGCATCGAAATGAACGAATTTTTTTTGTGTAAGTGTATGGCTATGCCTAGTTGGTCCTCCCTGAATTTGAAAAAAAAATACGCCGAAAGGGGGAGCTACACTAGTAAATTTGATGCCACTTTCAATATTGCACTACTTGAAAGTGTATGAAGTTAGTCCTAGAACTGAACTAAAATTTTTGTATATGATTATATTTTGGTATGGCAACTAGGTCCTCCCTGAATTTGAAAAAAATAAATCTGCCTATCATTCTATTGTCCATCGGCTCGTGCAGAGACGGAAATTCGTTTTTTTCCGATTAATTGACTGAATCAGAAATTTTTAGATGAAAACCAATGTTGGTATGGTATTGAATTAAAATTTTTAAAACATTAAAATGAGTAACTATTTTTTAAAAATATTAAAATGTACGTATGAGATAGAAGATAGTTTTGGGATTGGCATATCCAACTAGTTTTACTTATATTTTTAATTCAAGTTGTATGATTTACTTTAATATGTAAATATCATCATAAATTTAAAAATGAATTTGTAAAAACTATTTTATTCTCAATGTTTAATGTTAAATTTTATATATGACGTTTTCTTTTTATTTTCAGTAAATTTGTGACTGACCCCTATTTTGCAGCAAAAAAAGATGCTTCAACTTTAAATAGCTATTATTCAGTCAGTTTTAATCAGAGAGCAGTGGAACATTTTTTTTTACCTTACTTGTTAGAGAAGTTGTAAAAATTTACTAAATATCACTTATAGGACCGTGGTTCCGTATAAAAATTTAATTTTCGTAATTTATAAATGATTTTTTTTTTACCTAAATCACTTAAAAAATACTTCTTTATCTTTTTTAAAACATTTTTGCAAACAATAATTTAATTAACTCATTCCGGATTTTTATAAATAATTTGTAAACATTATTAAACTTATTTCTATTTTTATCAAATGTATATATTAATAGGTTTCATCATTAAATGTTTTTGACAAACCAAAATGCATTGAATATATTTGGTTGTGCTTATATGTTTGGTTATATCTTTTTCCTTAAGAGGCCAGTCTTAACTTCAAAAAGTTGATATGTTAATGGTATTATATCAATGATTGTGGACGATAAGGCAGATGATATTAATTACAATTTTTGCTTCGATGTATATTGATATTCATATTGTTGGATGTCTTCTATTTCTTTGCATTTTACATATAAATGCATCACCTATGAACGTTCCGTAGCTTATTTGACCCTAATCAATCATTTTTTCATGTTTGAGTAGAGGTTACTGTTTCTAAAAATAAAGTTGAACAATTTATTCTTTGTAGACGCCACAAAAACTTCAATTCAAGCAGTAACATGAATAATGGACTTTATTTATAATGAGATAAATTGTATCAGATTAACTGTGAGGATGTAGGTAAAAATCTTCATTCCCTATTTTAAATATCTAAATTGAATAGTATTAAAACAATTTTTAATAAAAAAGAATATTGCCAGTTATACTGATGGCATTGAGCTCACAGGCTACGCATACTAATTGTACATTACAGCCTTATATTTTCAAGGGTTAATTCCGTTGGAAAGAAAAAAATTAAGAAAAGGAAACAGCTCTCTCCTTTCCTCTTTTTTATACTTAATCATTAAACCTCCTAAATTATCAAGAACTTATTTTATCATATAAAAAATCTATATCCAAAATTCAGAGCAAATCGGATAATTCTTAATAAAAACCCATTTAACATTTATATAATTTAAGAGGAGCTATCCCCCTCTTTTATATTTAACCATTAAACTTCCAAAACTATTCAGAGATTTGAACGAAATTTGACAATTTTTCTTGAAAAACCCTTTTATATCAATTAAGGGGAGGGGCATTAGAGCCCCTGTTCCCCCTGTTTATACTTATTCAATGAACACCTAATAATAGTCACGAAATTTCCTCATCAAAATGATCCTATATCTAAATTTTTGAACGAAAACTGTTAATTCTGCATGAAAAACCCATTAAATCAATTAAGGAGAGGGGCATGAGCCCCCCGTTCCCTCTCTTATACATTTCGAATGAACACCAAAAACTAATCAGAGAAGCGCCTTATCAGGATATACACATATATACAAAATTTCAAGTGGATCCTATAACGATTATTTCGTTATATATTGGTTATTTTCTTAAATTATTCCTTTACACCCCCCGTCTCTGTTCAATTCAAAAATTAGTTTTAAGTTGTCCTTCATTCCTTTTCCATTTTTCTTGCTTATTAATTCTCTAACCGAAAATCGGCAGCTGCTTAACTTTATCTGTGAGAAATACACTCACATATTAATCAACCGTTTAAAACTATTTCCAGATGTCTGCTTTTTCCGATCGAAGCAATTCTGCATTACCTTATAAGGAGATCATCTCTGTTTCGCAGTTAAAATTTATGCTTACGCTTCTTTTTTCCTTTCTCGACAAAACCCTAAAAAGAATTTAACATCTGCGCAGTAAAATCTGATGTCCCTTCGGTGTGCTTCGTTATTAGACAAAACAACACGTGTAACAATTTATCGTTTGGCAACCTTTTCCTTTCCCATCCCAGCTGGGAAACTAAATTGAATTCTGATCTTGCTGGCTGCATTTTAACTGTTATTTGGCGTATACTATCCATTGTGCATGGGCGAACTTGTGTATGTTGGCGATTTTCTATCATGCCAAAAGTGGCGGTTTGTTGCTATGTACGAGGCCACTTGACTCCCTGCTCTTGTCTAGTAAAGTTGCTAAAAACTGTTCGGAGATTTTTCTCCGAGTACTGTATGTGTGCCCCCCTAGTAATACATGTCTGAATAAAGAATAACTTAGCAATCATTGTGGGGTTTTTTTTCGTACATCCGAATCTGGACTACTATACGTAATCACGCTTCTTCTAAGTATTCTAATAAAATTAGCAGCTGCTACCAAACTACGCTGCAAGAATCTCCATTACAAAAATAACTGGTACCGTTTGACTCTTTCGTTTTTCCCCACATAAAAAAAAAAAAAAAAAAAATAATATGGAGGGGGGTACAATCAACTGCGACGTTCCGGCGGATGTGATGCTTTTTGTTTCTTCTTTTTCTTCTCTGCATTCCCCGGTAGAAAATGCTATTAGTCTGGCCTGCTAAGTGTCAACCGAAAAAGTACAGAGCTGTTCCCGTCCTGAAATTCCTTAGCTGGACACCCCTTTTCCTCCCCTGTGTGCTCCATCTCAACTGCTTTGGGATGTCTCCCCTGCGGCCAATTGTCACCTGAGCGCTGGGCGTTCTTTTTTTTCATCTCCTCGCATCGTCTGTGTGATTTATGTGTTTTCATCGCCGGCAGATATCGAGGGCTGCGTGTGCTTCGTCAAAATTACAGAATATGCAAGATATAAAATTTACGGGCAATAAAGTCCAATTTGTGTGTGATTACAGTGCTATCATCGACTCATTCATAATGTGTGTTGCATATTTACTCAACGTATTCTACTGAAATCTCATAAAGTCTCATAGAAGATTTTTGTGGGTGTAATAAGTGTGCATGTCTACTTAAGCATCGTAAAGTCGTTCATCGTGCAAAAAAAAAAAAAATAGTGATTGTCTTCAATTCTGAGAAAATCCATCAGAAATAATTCATCGTTTATATCAGTTAACAGTGCACAAAATTAATAAATAAATAAATAAGAGAATTACAAAAATTCTCTAAATGAGGTGTCACCACCTTTGATAAGTGCATATTCAATTATCTGATTACAATATAAAATTTCTGCTAGTCTTCTGTGATAAAAAAAGAAAAAAGTGCACAACAACGAAAATCAACTTCGAAATAATCTACATTTTGAACGTGAGAGCAGATCGTGCCCCATTTCCCTAAGTTTTTGTGTTATTAAATTAGTAATCATTTAATTATTTTTTTAAAACTAAATCAGTAAGTTAACCTCCCTACTTTGTTTATTTCATGTTCTGCTTTCACATTCAGGACACAACGGTCAAAATTTATGTTCTGTGTAGAGCATTAATATAATCCTGTTATTGTGTTTTTGCAAAGATTTTTAATTTGCGAAAGCACGGTAACTGTTGTCATTTCTAGTTATTATTTTTGCTGACATTTTATGCAGTTTTTATCAGTTATTTGCATTTATGTGCTATTGTTTCATATTTTACGTCCCACCCCTTTTTTTGTTTTTTTAATTTGTATTTAGATTCTCTAATATGCTTAAATGTGTTTAACCAGTTTTGAACTTTAATTACAAGGTTAAAATAAGAACATTCTTTTTCATAAAAAAAATATAAATAAATCAGAAGGTTTTAAGTTACAAAAAAAGGAATTTTTTTTCCTTGAGTAAAGAAGTTAAAGGATTTTTTTTTCTTGCTTGCTAACAGTTTTTGCGGTTTTCTATAGAGTTTTCTTTGCTTTATTATCTAAAGTAAGTACTTTGTTAAAGTGAAGGAATATATAGATATATGTTTCAAAGTGTAATTATTTTGCCATTTTATTTAATTTATTTTCTAAATGTGTTAATTTTGTATGTGCTTCCTTGCTTTACTGTCATAAAAGGTTCAAATAAGATATCTTTAAAGTGAGGTATATTTTTTTAAAGATCTATTTATTTTGCTAGTTTACGTAGTTTACTTGCTAGGAAATTTACTTGTTTTCAATGTGCTTTAGGGTATAAGTTCGGTCTGTGTAACAATTTCTCTAAAACTTGTGAGCGTAAACAAACAAAAAAAAAAAACTAATCATGGCGGCAAAACAAATTCCGATAAATATCATTCAATTTGATGGAGATCCAGATTTACTTAAATTTTTCTTTGATCAAGTTAGAGTCTCTGCGGAAATTAATAAGTATAACCCACAAACAACAATTGCAATCTTAAAGGGAAAGTTAGTTGGGCCTGCACAAAAATTTCTAGCACAGAACCCCGACCTGCAAAAGATAACAGACCTCGATTTGCTGGAAAAAGAATTTGCGTCATTCTTCGCCCCCCCCTAGTAAATGTGTTGCCTCTGTTGAGTTGTCCAGTTTAGCACTTATGCCTTCTGAGACGATAAAAAATTTAGCCCATAGACTAAATGTTCTTGCGGCGACAGTTTATGCAGATATCAACGACGAAAATGCACGCAACACTATCAAACTCATGAAATTTCTAGAAGCCCTTCCTTCAAATATTAGAATAAAATTACAGGAAGAAGGCATTAATGATTATAAAACAGCAGTTGAAAGAGCGCAAACCCTTCATGAAATTTTAAGGAATGAAAAAATTTTACATTCCTTACCTTCGGTACACAGACCAGAAAATCTTATTGAATCGCAATTAAAAGAAATCTCTGAGAAAATAAATGCATTATCTTTTGCCCCTCCTGATACTAAAACCGAAACTGAGCAAAAAAATTTCCAGACTAGACCAAAACATTCCGCAGGTGTTTCACGCTTCAAAAAAAATGACAAAAATCGAAACTACACTAGACGTTATTCCCCACACAAGTTTTCACAAAAAAAACCAGTTGTTTGTCAGTTATGTGGACGAAACAATCATGACGCTCTCTCTTGTTTTAAATGGAAAAGAGCAAATACTCAAAGGAAAAACAATTACACAAACTCCACGCCCCAATTTCAGGAAAACTGAAACAGAGATACAATTTTTATGCTGATGGTGTTGTGTCTCAGTCTAATACTTCTACATCAGCAACTTTTGTTTTTGACCCTGTTTTACCTAAAATTTCAAGTTCGAGACTAGTTAATTCAGTAGGTTCCCAAACTTTTAACTCCATTAAGATAGCAAATAACACCAGTACACAAACAGAAAGTGATAATGTTCAGATAATTTGTAGTGTAAACACTATGTCACCATCCCTTCCTCTTGTTAAAGCCACTATAGCAAACCATGATATTACTTTATTGGCTGATTCTGGTAGTAGTATATCTTTACTTTCACAAAAATTATTTAATCAACTTAAACCTGTCTTAAAATATAAAAGACTGTCCACTGACGTCAATATTAAAACTGTCAATTCTGATGTCTCATTTTCCGCCTGCATCAGAACATCCATTAAGCTAAAACAAAAAGCGTTTTCACACCACTTTTATATTGTTGACATACCCGAGTCTTCCAGTTTTGAAGGCATTTTAGGTTTTGATTTCATAACTAGATACAATGTTGTCATTGATACTTTTAACAAGTGTCTCCACGTCAACAATAATTTCTCTGTTCCTTTAAAAACCAGTAAAGAATCTTCTGGAGAGAAACAATCAAAATCATGCAATTCTTTGAGTGATGTTGTAATGAATCAAGCGGTATTCTTAACTCGTAAAATTATAGTAGAACCCCAACAACAAATATGGTGCTCTGTTTACACTTCCAATAACATCAACAATAACAGAAATTATCTATTTGAATATTTGGCACAAACAAAAGAATTAATAGGAAATGATGCCATTATTCAAATGAATAAATTATCCAATAAAAGAAAGAAAACTTCACAAATACATCATTTCTTCTCAATAACGCTTAAAAACACTTCTGAAAAGACCATTCATCTCCCTAAACACACAAAAATAGGTCAATTATCTGAGATTGAGGAAATTCGCGACTATACTTCTGAAATGTCTGACAAGCAAAATAACTCAGAACAGCACTTTGTAAATTTCATTCAGGCGTCTAATGAAATCTTACAAAAAAGAAAGCAGGATTTATCGGCTAAGGATTTTAATCTTACTCACTTAAAATCTGACGAAGCAAAGAACCTAACTAAATTATTACTTAATTATTATCCTGCCTTTTCCAAATCATTAGACACACTTGGTCATACTGATAAAATTGTACATGATTTGAAATTCATTAATGATTACCCCATAAAGACTCTCCCTTTCCTTCTTCCCCAAGCTGTGCAGAAGGATGTTTTAAATCAAATCAAACAGTTGCTTGATGCCAAAATCATTGAACGTCATTGTTCCGAATGGGCCTGCCCCATTCTCCTTGTTAAAAAGAAACCAGACGGTACAGGTATACAGAAATATAGACTCGCATTAGATCTCAGAATGGTTAATACTATAATTCAAGGTTCGTCCTATCCACTTCCAAAAATTCAAACTATTATTTCAAATCTTTCACAATATCGTTTTTTCTCTTCTCTCGACTTTCATCAGGCATATCATCAGATTGATTTGCCTGCAAAATTTCAAAATCAGCTCACATTCACTACAATGTTCGGTTCTTTTCGGTATAAGAGATTAGTATTCGGCTTAAAAACAAGCGCCTCAATTTATCAAGCTTTAATGGACTCGTTACTTGATGAATTACAGTTAGAAGGTGTCTATACCTACCAAGATGATCTTATTGTTGGTGCCAATTCATATCAAGAAATGTGTGATAAGTTGGATAAAATTCTTGCAATACTAGTAAAATATAATTTAACGCTGTCCCCTAACAAATGCACTTTTCACAAAACCAGTTTAGATTATCTGGGATTTCACATAGAAAATCAAACTATTTCTCCTGTTCAGTCGAACATTGTAAAAATAACATCTTTTCCAACACCTACAACTAAACGTCAATTAAAAGCACTCATAGGCGTCATTAAATTTTACAAATCTCTTGTTCCATCCTTTTCTGAACTTGTACAACCTCTCATAAACTTAACTACTCCAAAAGCCAAATTTAAGTGGACAAGCAAACATCAAAAAATTATGGACACCATACAGAAGATATTCTTTAATCCACCCATGGTTAGATTACCTGACTGGAACAAAAAGTTCTATTTAAATACTGATGCGTCAAATATTGCTATTTCTGGTGTCTTACTACAAGAACATGATAAACAACTATTACCTGTTGCATACTTTTCAAAATCTTTAAAAGCATCAGAAAAAAAATATCCTGCACTTAAATTAGAACTCATGGCGATTCATAAATCAGTTACTGCTTTCAAATATTATTTATACAACAGAGAATTTGTAATCCTTTCAGATAGTAAACCCCTGGAAAAGTACAACAAAACTACAAATCCGGCTGATATTATCTCTCGTTGGCTCATGGATCTCTCAGAATACACATACAAATTTCAACATATTCCAGGTAAAAAGAATGTACTCGCTGACTATTTATCTCGCTGTAACTTTGAAAATAATCAACAGACTTTAGCTACAAACCCTGAACTTATTCATGATACTCAACCCTTACCTATTGTAGAATGTGATACTCCACACTCCAGCTCGAGTGATTCTAATATGCATGTTAACTGCCTTATTTCTGGTACACAAACAAATCCTGACCCTTTATTAGAAATTTCGAATGAAACATTTGCTACTGAACAACAAAATGACCCTACTTTGTCTGTTGTTTATAAAGAAATCTTAAAGAAAGGATCTTCTCAAAAATTTCCTAACTACTTCATTCATCCTGATTCGAAAGTATTAATGTTAAAGAAGGAAAATATTTTTAATAACACTTTTTCGTATCACATTATTGTTCCAAATTCACTTAAAAGCAAAGTCTTAACAATTTCACATTTATCTCATTTTGGCTTTAATAAAACTTATGAATTCTTGTCAGGTAGATATTTTTGGAAGGGTATGTATGTAGACACTTTAAACTTTGTTGCATCATGTATCAAATGTCTTCAAACTAAACATCACCAAACTCCACCCGCACCTTTGCAGCCCACATACACTCCCAGGTACCCTGGTCACACTATCAGTACTGATCTCCTTGGACCGTTTACTAATGGAAAATATGTTTTAACTATCACTGATCATTTTTCGAAACATATTGAACTCTTTCCACTTAATGACATATCGGCGAGTAAGGTTGTTAAATGCTTATTCTCCTACATAACCACCTTTGGGAGACCTTCGGTTGTCTTATCAGACTTAGGACCCCAGTACACGTCTCAGGTATATAACATTTTTAATGATACAATGGGCATTAAGGTATTACACAGTTCTGCCTCGAGACCACAATCAAATGCGATTGCAGAGCGAATCAATAAGTCAATCAAATATTCAGTTAATATTCTTTTACAAGAAGGTCATTCATTCGAAAATGCTGTATTTATACACAAGTCACTTTATAACGGCTCCAAACATGCAACTACATTGTACTCTCCTAATTTTCTTCATTTTGGACGCGAACTTTCTCTAATTTTTGACACTTTTGATCAGTCGTGCAACCAACCCTTTCTTGATAAACATATTGAAGTACACAAATTACTTGATGATTTGAGTAAGATATATCACAAAGCTTATAACAACAATAAATCTGCTCAAGATAAAAGATATAAATATTACGGTCAGAAAGCTAAATTAAGATCCATTTTCTTAAAAGATATTGTATATCTAAAATCAAATGACAAGTTTAAAACAAAGTATACTGGTCCATATATTGTCACTTGTAAACATTCCCCTGTGTCATTCTCAATTAAAAGGTTGTATACTCCTGATAACACAGCATTTCGGGTACATATTGATAGACTTTTACTAGCACCTCCTCGTTATGGACATTTATTTGATGCGTCAAGTCATATAAACAACACTAACTTTAATACGTTTTATCAACCTCACACATACAATCTAAGAAACAGAAGCTAATGTAAAAACACTATTTATTATTTTTTATGTCTTGTTTTATGATACCACATATCCAACCAAAGAGCTCATGGTTGTGTGTATGTTGTTTTTGACTGATCTTTAACAATATCATGGCTGGTCCATCACTGTTGCTCTGAAGATCTCTTAGGAACAATATTAGGTATCATTGTTATCCTTTAACACTTAGATATGTCTTCATACTCACTTAAATTTTAGTTACTTTTTATTTTGTTTCTTTTTGCAGTACACTTAAAATTTCTTTGACAATATTCATTAATTCAATATTTTTCCACTAGCTAACCTCCCACTTAACAATCCCTGTACTATAAGTCAAACATATTATAGTTAGATAAACAGGTACTGTAGTCTAGAAAAGTAAACAAATGATTCATGTAATTAAATAAAACACAGTTTTCATATATGACTTGTTCATCACCCCACTCGATTGTGACATAGTTTTCGTCTCTCTTCACTCTAGGATTGTCTGCCCATATTAGTTATTATATGATATACATTTTTTGTTGTTTTTTGTTTCTTTTTGAATTCTTCCCTTTGAAGTCTTGTTCCCGTTCAAAATTAAGGCCCTAAGGGTTCAAGCTTCATTGTGTTGAGAGACAAAGTTTTGGAATTGGAGTTTCGGTTCAAATTTTTGAATTGTGATTCCAATTCACAACAATTCAAATTTTTTTTTCATGTAATTCGACGTGGGCTCCTTCAGAAGACCGCTAGTGCCTTCGGGGGAGCATCACAATTCCCTCCTCATCTAAGGCTAGGCCCTAAGCCGATGCCATAATACTTGTGTTGTACACAAGATTCAGGGTGACGCATATTTTTATGGGCGTGCTTGGAGCACCTCTTTTTTTTGTCATCCTATGCTTCGGCATGAAACATTTTTTTACAAAAACATTTTTATTTTTTAATATACATCATATTACTCTTTTTAATTTTTTGAAAAATATAGTACTATTATGTTATTTTTGTGTATTGCCATTTTATATTCATTTAGTATTAGTTTCATGTTTTGTATATATGTTTCAAAATTTTTACTTGTGTCATGATAACAATCAAAGCTGCAGTAATATGTTTGTACTGTCTGAGTCGACTCAACTTCTACATATAAAAATACAGTACTAGCTTGGATCCATATACAGAAATAGTAAAAAAATATAGAAACTTTAGAACTGCTGACTGTTTTTGAATACAAAAGTCTCCATTATCATGACGTCAAATTTCTACAGATACATATAAAAAAAAAAAAACTTTTTCATTTATGTATGTTTTTATGTTATAATATTGTATGCTAGCCTATGCACATTGGACAGCAAAAGTTTTTTTTTTTTGTGGTGCACCGGGTGATATATATAACGATTATTTCGTTATATATTGGTTATTTTCTTAAATTATTCCTTTACACCCCCCGTCTCTGTTCAATTCAAAAATTAGTTTTAAGTTGTCCTTCATTCCTTTTCCATTTTTCTTGCTTATTAATTCTCTAACCGAAAATCGGCAGCTGCTTAACTTTATCTGTGAGAAATACACTCACATATTAATCAACCGTTTAAAACTATTTCCAGATGTCTGCTTTTTCCGATCGAAGCAATTCTGCATTACCTTATAAGGAGATCATCTCTGTTTCGCAGTTAAAATTTGAGCTTACGCTTCTTTTTTCCTTTCTCGACAAAACCCTAAAAAGAATTTAACATCTGCGCAGTAAAATCTGATGTCCCTTCGGTGTGCTTCGTTATTAGACAAAACAACACGTGTAACAATTTATCGTTTGGCAACCTTTTCCTTTCCCATCCCAGCTGGGAAACTAAATTGAATTCTGATCTTGCTGGCTGCATTTTAACTGTTATTTGGCGTATACTATCCATTGTGCATGGGCGAACTTGTGTATGTTGGCGATTTTCTATCATGCCAAAAGTGGCGGTTTGTTGCTATGTACGAGGCCACTTGACTCCCTGCTCTTGTCTAGTAAAGTTGCTAAAAACTGTTCGGAGATTTTTCTCCGAGTACTGTATGTGTGCCCCCCTAGTAATACATGTCTGAATAAAGAATAACTTAGCAATCATTGTGGGGTTTTTTTTCGTACATCCGAATCTGGACTACTATACGTAATCACGCTTCTTCTAAGTATTCTAATAAAATTAGCAGCTGCTACCAAACTACGCTACAAGAATCTCCATTACAGATCCGATATTTTTATCATGAGTTATCGCGTTACGCACGAACGTATGAAAGTACCTACAGAACGGGCGGGCACATAAGCTCACAGGCTATGATAGCCTGTGAGCTAAAAATGCATTTTCAGCAGTAAGCGTATGGGCAAGCTTTTATAGGGTGACAATTATTGGTCTATATGAAATAATAGGGGGATGATTTTAAAACTACAGAGTGAAAAAACTTTATTCAACAGGTAAACATCGCTACAGATATTCGCATTTAAGTTGTGGCATATTCGATATGGCTGCAATCGTTTGCTATAATGTAGCGTAGATGAATAGCAGAATTCTGCATGAGCCACTGGGATGTCGGGATGTAGGTGATCTCGATGACCTCTTGAACGGCAGTTTTCAGCTCAGAAATGTTTTAAAGTTATTTCTGTATGCGTTGTATTTAATGTAACTGTAATGAATTATTGTATTGAATCATTTACGTTTAGATCTGGAGAATTTGGCGGCCAAGCGAGTTCCATTCCAGTGGCGTCTGGATATCTCGCAACAGCCAGAAAACGGCCCCCAAAATGTCTCTCTAGGACATCAAATCCTTTCTTGGTTCAATGGGGAGTCTAACACCTTCTTGCAGGAATTACTTCTTGTCGAAATCAAGATAACTTTCGATAATGGGGATGAAACCATTTTCAAAAATCTTCAGATATTGTTTCATAGTCACCAGCCGTCAACGTATACCGGACATTGAACAACACAGAGTCACCTGCTGAGGATGAAGAAAATTCTCGATCGCGAAAATGCGGAATTTCAGTCCCTATAATGTGCCAAATTTTTCTTTGTAATCCCTTGGGGACGAGCGACAGGTATCCGTGCCTCAAAAAGGCTTAAAAATCCTTGTTTATCCTCACCAGTAAAATTTTACGATAAAATTCGCCTTATTTAATCGGAGCATTTTATCGATTTGAGAAGGCATAAATTTCTGTTTTTAAAAATCCGTGACAAAATATTAAAAGTTTCGTAAAAGCGCCCGACGCGAAAGGGTTAACGAACTCGGTCATGCGAATGTGGGTTAAGAACATCAATTTGCGTGTGCATGTGCATATTAATTCTCATCATACCCTGCGACCAACCACGAAGTTTCGACTTCATCACGCAAACCTATCGCAAATTATGGCGGTTTAATTTCATATAATTCAATAATTGCAATAAATATAAATTACTATAAATATAAAAGTAATATAATGCTTTGTAGAAAGAAAATAATAACTACATGTGACATAGTAAAAAAAAGCTCTGATCAAAAACTTAAGAAAATTAAAAAAATAAAAATCTTTAATTGCAATTTCAATAGAATATCAGATAGCGATCAGATTTTACTGTGTGTTTTGTTTATCGTCGTAAATATTTACTTTGAACCATAGTAAATTATTATTAATTAAAGATTGGTAACATCGATTAATAAATGTTATGTAATATTTAAATCACTCTGTTATGTAATGTTTAATGGATTCTGTTATGTAAGTATATGCTATCTTTTCATTTTTAATTGTTAATTAATTCAGAATTAAAAGATTAGTTTACGGATTAATTATTGTTCGGTGAATGCGCATTAAGAACATCAAATGTTAAAGAAAATGAATTATAGTTATTTTTACCACAAACAATTTGAATTTTTAAGGGGTAAAAATATTTATTCAAACATTTTAATTTATGTAAAAGCAACTTTCAAAAAATTATTTTTATTTTATTTTATTACTGTTTTTAAATATATTATTATGATTTAATCCAATCCACAGGTTACATAATTTTCCATACATTCCTTTTTTTTAAATACCAGTTTAAAGAAAATAATGGAGAATGCATTTAATGAATAAAGAGAAATTTTTAAAGAAATGGTCTGAAATTTTTATAACATGTATTTTAAAAATTTCAAAATTTATATTGTTTTTAAAGATCAATTGTATTAAATATATATTTTTTTTAATTTCAACAATAATTGTACCTCTCACTAAATCAACTAAGCTCTTGTAGATGCATAATTCAAAAATTATTTTTATACAAATTCTGTTACTAACATAAAGAAAGAAAAACTAATAAAAGTTTCATTTATTTTATAAATTTATTTTTCTATCATATACTGGAGAAACCGGACTTCACTCCAACAGAAAATAAACACTTCAAAACATTCTTATTTCTTCCGGTTATTAAAATGAGTTAATAATGGCTTGGATACGATTTTATTAAAAAAATATTTTGAATATCTATAAAAAATTTTTCATTGTAATAATAAACATAAAATATATTATTGCTTTGACAAAAATCTCAATAAATCAGAAAATAGAATTGTACTTTAAATATTATATTTATATGTTCCATTTTATGTTTAGCATTTGTTTAAACATAGATAAATTAAGCTTATTGTTTGACATTGATTTTGTATTATACGATGATATTTTTTTTATATTTGTTTTCAAAATGTTTATGTTAAGAAAAATATATTTAACAAAAGTATATTAAAAAAACAAAAGACAAAAATACCGTTACCTAATTTTAATTTTCAATGTTTAATCATTGTTTTGCTTAGCTACTAATAACATTTGTCATTTTAAAGAAACATTGTTGTAAAAAGAATTTAAAAAACATTTTTCGGAAAAAATAATAAAAGTAAATGAAATATTACAATGCACTGATCTGTTACATTTTGATGGATTTACGCATTTTTCAAGAATTTAATTCAAGTTTTAAATTAAACATTTTTCCTATGCAAATATATTTCGCCATTCTCCATTTTCATAGAGATTTCAAAGCACAATAATCAATTTTGAAGAATGTAAAATAACTTCAATGTTTGTAGAAAAAAATAAAGAAAAAAGAAAAGAAAAAAAGAAAAGAAAAGGAAAAGAAGAGTGCCAATGGCAGGAAAATAATGCTTTATATATCAAAAGAATAACTCGATATTTATGTTTCAAAAGACATTATTAAAATAATTTTAGAAATTAGAGAGATTATAAAATATTTTAGAATTACATTTTAATTACAAGTTCTTGTACCAATATGCCCAAATGCATTAATTCTTTGAAAATAATTACATATTGTTTATCGTTTTTATGGAATCTATTTTTAAAACGTTGTTCAAATGGTAGAAACAATTTAAGAATGTGTTTCTACACAAAGATTTTTTAAAAAGTTGTTATACATATATATATATATATATGTATGTATAATTTAAGCAACGTAGTTATATTATGAAAAAACATACCATTTTTAAATAGAACTATAATGCTATAAACTTATACTGTATTGAACAGTTTCAATTTGATGAAAAACCATATAAGACAAAAGAGGTTTTTCCCAATCATCAGGGCCCCACCAGTGGCCGAGAGGTTCGGACCTCTCAACTGGTAGACAGCAGGTGCTGGGTTCGAACCCAATCGCGGCTGTCGGCCTAACCGTTCGGAGTTTTCGTGGTTTTCTTCGAACCTTGCGTAAATACGGGTTAGGTTCCCTTAGAAAGACCCCCACGAAGGGCACTCCCCCCTGGTCCTATATCCCTAGTGCAGATAATCGGACGTCAAAAATACACCAAACACCAAACACCCAATCATCAGGATTATGAAAAAATATGCATTTCAGTGTAAATTAAATATAATAAGAATGTACTAAAATTTTACAAAAATGCATAGCTTATAAATGTAATAAATTTCACAATACATTTATGCATGTTTTCTTATTTTGAAAAAAAATCGAAAGTATAACGATCACATAATAAAACTGAAAACACTACAATGTTTTATGGAGATTTTAAAGAAAAATATATTACATTACTATATTAGTGAGATCGACTATTTTTTGTAGATTTTGTAGATTTTATTAATTGAGCATTTTTTAAGAAAAGTTTTCCACTTAAAGAATATCCACTTAAAAAATAAGAATATTTTACAGAATATATAAAGATTAATGCCTGTTTAGCATAAGAAAAATCGTATATTAAGGAATCAGAAACTTTTATTTATCATGTTTAGAAAGTATCACTAGATATTTTAACTGTTTTAAATATGCATAAAAGTATTGTAAATGTTTTGAAAAAATTCTACACAGTTGCTTTAACCGCTTCCCTTATTTGTCCGTGCTTCATACGGTCAACATGTTTCTGTCAATGATTTGCCTGTACTACGTACGGGCAAATAATCTCAAATCAAAATTTATTATTCTCACAAAATTTATCTTTCTCAGTTTTTATGGAAAATCTTCCTTTATTTTATCCCAGCATTTTTTTTTTCTTGATTTAATTAGGTAAAAATTTGCGTCTTGAAAAACCGGTGAACAGACATTAAAAATACTGTAAAAAAGATGCAAAAAAATAGCGATGTGTTTTTTTAAAATATTGTTACGAATTTTGTAAATAGTTAGTGTTTGTACTGTAAAATAATGTAAATAATCTTAGTAAGCTCCATTTCTTTACTAATATTAGTTTTTGTTACATTGTCTCTGTTATCAAGCAAACTTGTCTATTATTTTCAGTGAATGTCTATGGCAATTTTGCGAAATATTACAGATATCGCCAAGTTGGCGACAAACTTGGCAATTGTTGGCGATGGTAACCCTTCCCTCTCTGTGGTAACCCCCTTCTAGATGTGCTGATACATTGAATGTTATTCCGTGGTTTTCTGGAATATTCGAGATGCCTGTGGAAATTTCTAGCACATGCTGCGAGCCTATATAAGGAGAGCAATACAAGCTGTTGTGGTTATTATTTACCAGTCAGTCATTGAGTGAGCTGCGATTGTTTAAGCAAGTTTGCTTGAGTTTTCTCTACGTTGTTTTGAATGTTATTTAGTGTTGAGACATTGTATAAAGAGTCTCTGGGACCTGTATCTGTACTTGTACGATAGATTTGAACAGATATTTTTGAATATCTAGTA
The DNA here is from genome assembly GCA_964019185.1 of Maratus speculifer. Lineage (NCBI taxonomy): Eukaryota > Metazoa > Arthropoda > Arachnida > Araneae > Salticidae > Maratus > Maratus speculifer. Next base: position 167,513,053 of record OZ025292.1, read on the forward strand.
ATATTTGTGAGTTTCGAAGACTCTGTTGTTCTGAAGATCTGTAAATAAATTATTTTTTACTTTTCTAAGAGAAAAGAGTTTGAAGTTGTCTAACCATAAGATCAAAAGAACTCTATATACGCAACAATATATTAATTGTTAAATGATTAAAAGTGAAATATGTATGTTTATTAGAACTAGGTAAAAAAACCAAAACTGAATTTTTTTTTTCTTTTTTACGTAAAATAAGAATAAGGAAATTTGAAGTACAAAAATTAAGTTAACTTTAAAGTAGATTTTAACAATACACGCACACATACAGATGTATATCAAAATAACTATTAAGGAAAAAAAAACTGATATAGGCACAAGGTTTATGTTTAGTATGAAAATGTTTTGCCCAAATATGACCATTTATATTAAATTACATAGTATCATGTTAATCATATGTAATACATGTATAAAATTATTAAGTAACAGCTGTATCTGATTTCCAGACTTATAAGAATTTTACTAGGTTTTACAAAAAGTACATAATGCTAATTCCAACTGATTTTTTTTTACCTTATTTTAATTTCAGGCATGCATTATTTAAGTAAATTTTGGTGCAAAATCGATATTTTGTTGTCTACCTATACAAACAAATTCTTTAAATAAGAACAGCACCACTTTTTTTTTGTTTAATTATCTTTCAGCCTTTTCTTTTTAACACTTTCCAGCATAGCATAAATTTGTTTATGAATGGGTTTTTCTATCAATTTTCTCCCTGCCAGTCTGTTTGTTCTGGCTTTAACTACTATAAATATTCTCGGATTTCCATATGAACCGATCGGATATTTCTATTAATAGATGTCACATTGCGTGTGTATCACCGTACCTGGATACATACGAATATGCATACATAGTCTGCGGATGCAAAAGCTCCCAGGTAATATTTGTGAGCTAAAAGTCTGCAATATGTTTGTAAAAATATAGTTTTTATTTCTCAATTCCACGGCCGCAAAAAAAAGTATTTAATTTGTCCTTCCGAAAAAAAATTATAAGTAAAACTGGTAACAATATGCAAAGTTTTTTTTTTTTTTTTTTTTTTTTTTTTTTTTTTTTTTTTTTTGGGGGGGGGGGGGCGGGCTAAAATTGGTGTTGTAAACTAAATTATCATAATTCATAAATGGCCTGTAAAATTCCGGCACACTTTTAAAAGGCTTTCGATATGTTTAAATTAGAGACCAACACACATTAAAAATAACCATTTTACAAATTTGATGTTTTTTTATTACATTAAAAACTAAACTATATATATTATCACATAGTTTTGTACTAAACTCTGAACTTTCTTATACGTGTAAGACTTATTTAGTTTCAGTTTAACAATGAATTCAGCCCCCCCAAAGGAAAAAAATATTTAAACATAATAGCAATGCCAAAATCAATTAAAAATACTCAATAGAAAATAATCTCTCAAAGAAACTTCCTCTTCAACTCCGTCCAGTATCCCCCTAATATAGATCAGGTTTTTGAAACATGAATTGATCAACTCGCTAATTAGTTAGCAAATTTTACGATAGTCGACGAAATTTAAATTTTTCATTTTTGGCTAGCTTTTTGTGTCAAATACTACACTGTATGACAGTTATTTAAAATCAGATTAACAGAAGTTAAAAACAATGAAATAAACTCAGGGTCCATACTGACATCTTTTTATTCCATCCGTTACTATCTGCATTAAAAAATATATAATAGATTGTATGAAAAGCTTATAAAGAAAATATTGCGATAAAATCATACATTCTGAAACATCGTGTAATTCTGACTATCTATCATTTACACTTTTTTTTCTTTCTCAACAGTGAAAGTATGTAAACAGAAAGACTTATGCACAAAATTATATTAAGAGGTGAAACGCACGAAAAAAATCTGAAACATTACACCATAATGATTGATTACATTTCAAGGGAATTACACATTTTTCAAGAGATTTCTTTCAAGTTTGGTGACAGAAGACCGGTCTCATGAAAGGTATTTAACTTGTCTGTATTTTTATAATGATTGAACGTCTGCGATGCACAACGATCAATCTCGAAGACTGTAAAATATCTGAAAGGACTATTGTGGGAATTTGAATGTTTTTAAATATTAATATCTGCATACATCAACAAAATAACACGTAAACAGATCAGAAAAAAACTATATTTATTTCTTGAAAATATTTATTAATTTTGGAAAGCATTAATAAATTTATCTTTAAAATGTTTTCTGGGAGAGTTCAACTATGCATGAAGCTATTTTAATTTGTAAAAGTGATGATTTATTGATGCCATATAATATATTTCATAAAGTTCGTTATGGGACAAATTTTATAGAAGTATATTTTAATATTACGAAAATAGTTTCAGCTTAAAAAAATTTTATTATTAAAAATATAAATAAAAAATTCTAATCAATTTATACAGATGGCTTAAAACTATTAACAATTTAGTAAAATCACGATATCATTGATATATATCGTGGTAGTCCAATATATTTAACGGTATTAAGTTCAGTATATTGCTGTCTGATTATTTTGCATCGATGTTCTGAAAAAGTAAAACTTTTTTTTTTTTAAGTAATAACAATAATTATCATAAGACTATGTTTAAATAAAAGAGCATTTTGTAATGTGTAAAATAATCCTAAATATATATTATTTATGTCCACTTGTCATTCAGACAAATATGTTTGATTAAAAAAAATCATATTAACTGCACAAAAGAAACAAAAAATGTACAAATAAAATATTTAAGACGATTTTTGACAAGTAAATAAATATCTGAAGCATTTCATCACAGTGATTGATTATATTTTGTGAAAGTTATACATTTTTCATTAGATTTAATTCAATTTTGTAACTAAGACCAGATTGGTGAAATTTATTTGACCTGTGTTTATTTTTATAATGATTGAACGGTTGCGACATACAACGACAGTTTAAAAGAATGTCAGATAGCCGCAATGATTGATTGTACAATGTTTGAAAATTTAAAAATAAGGCTTTTTGTCAGTATTAACAAAAAATCGTTGAATAATTTAAGAGTATATCTTACGTTACGAAAATGCTTATTTTTTAACCGTATAAAGTAATTTTTTATAAGTTTATTATTAATTTGTGTTGTTTTAATTACACAAAAACACCATTTTGATTCTTTGAAATAAATGTTAACTACACTTTAAAAAAAGATAGATGCTTTTTAATAAAAATTTTAATTTTTCTTGAGAAAGGTGTTATAGTAAAAATAAAATACATTGACATGTTTCGGAACCGTCAAATAAGTTCCATAGTCATAATATAAATAAAACAAAATTTCAAAATATTACTCGGTCAATACAAATGACACCCGACACTGAGATATAAATAACAAAAAAGACGCGCTCTATTGCAAAAAATTAAATTAAAATATAGACCATGCTCTAAAACTTAACTAAAAATAAAAATAAAAATTTCAAACTATTTCACGGTCAATACAAATGACACGCGACAATGAGATATAAAAACACCAAAAAACACGCGCGCTATTGAAAAAATTAAATTAAAAATAGACCATAATTTAAAAGAAACTAAAACATGGTTCATCCCATTCAAGCCCTCACGAGGAATTTATTTATATTTATAAATTATTGAGGGCTTGAATGGGATGAACCATGTTGGAGTTTCTTTTAGATTATGGTCTATTTTTAATTTAATTTTTTCAATAGCGCGCGTGTTGTTTGGTGTTTTTTTTATATCTCTTTGTCGCGTGTTATTTGTACTGACCGTGAAATAGTTTGAAATTTTTATTTTTATTTTTAGTTAAGTGTTAGAGCATGGTCTATATTTTAATTTAATTTTTTGCAATAGAGCGTGTGTTTTTTGTTATTTATATCTCAGTGTCGCGTGTCATTTGTATTGACCGAGTAATATTTTGAAATTTTGTTTTATTTATATTATGACTATGGAACTTATTTGACGGTTCCGAAACATGTCAATGTATTTTATTATTACTATAACACCTTTCTCAAGAAAAATTAAAATTGTTATTAAAATGTTTATATAAAAGGTGAATGCTTTAAAATCTGATGATTTAAAAAATCAAATGAATTTAATTAACTTTTTATGATATATGTTTTATTTATTTATTTTTTAATTTGCCAAAATGTACTATAATCACGAAAGGAAATATGCAATGACCTCTTCTTTTGAGATCCAAGATTCTGAAAACCGTTCCTTTATCTTAAGACATCCCACAAAAGAATTTATCGTTGAAGTTTATAAACAAATTTATAAATTTTCACAATAATTCCAGCCCATAACGCGTCCCATACACTGTTTTGATATTATTTCAGAATGTTTCAATATTCTATTAAGGAAAGTATTGAAAACAAGATAGAAACCAGTTACAGAATATTACTATTTTATGCATTTTGAGGTTCCTGATTAGATGTTTGCTAAATTTAAACCTATTCCATATGCATGTGTACGTATTCCACACGTATATCTCTGTTCATGTATATTGGAATTTACTCAAGATTTTAGATCAACAGAACTCGTCTCTAATGGTTTTATGGAGATTTCGCCATGTTTGTGAATATGTGTGAGAAAAATGGTGCCCAATATATGATCTCCATTAAATATTCATTAGTGATTGTGTTAAATAATATTGTGGCAAGATCTGTGTACATTATCGAAAAAACAGATGTACAAATATTTCGCTTAAGGAATAGCAACGTCCTATTCATGCGAAGAATACTACGTCCATTAGATGCAGGCTCGGTAACTTCCCTCGGGAATATCGAAAGCAATAACTATTGAAATATCGGTTCGTTTCGTAAATATAACATTCTAATGAGTAAATACTCGTTCAGTAGTTTAAATAAAATAAACTCCCGATTAAAAAAAAACTGTTTACGTTTTATTTACATAAAAGAAACAAATATATTTATTACTCTTAAAAGACAGTTCTATTATTACCGATATATCTCAGTTCAGTACAATTTACATCTACAAAGAATAATTGGTCTGTCAAAAGCAACAACAAAAAAGTCTGTTGTCTCAACAACCAAGTGACAAAATTGGCTAGTAAAACAAAGGAGGCATTCTTAGCCGGCAATTACCCATCAACCTGAACTGCGAGTTTAGCGCTTAATCTCTGTTAAATCTAAAATCTAATTCACCGTTAACACAATCTGCCGAATTCAGAGAAGAAATCAAAACGGAAGTTCGGTTACTTAACCTTTCTACGGGAGAAAGGTTGTTCGAATTCGCATCTGCAGTCGAAGCAAAGATGGCCGCAGCTTTAAATTGAATATTGGTAGTCTTTTTTTTTCCGAAGAGATCTGTTTGTAATTCACTAAGAAAAGGAAATTTTACTTCTAAAAGTTGTTTCTATGAATGAATGTGTTGCTTTAAATTTAAAAGTTTTTTTCAAAATTTTACCTTTATAAATGAAAATTATATTAATTCAAGATGAATCTTTAGGCTTTGATGGCTTGAGCCTAGGCAACCCTCTATGCATGCATGGTCACAGTGACGTCACAATGACATCACTGTGAGTCACGTTGTGTCCAAAATGACACCACTCAGTGACGTCACATTCTGACTGAGATGTGACTTTGTTAAAAATCTTTAGAAAATTACAAAAAATCGCCAAGACATGTTATTTACTTTAAAAAACATGTTTCTTTCAATTTAAGTATCGTCACTTTTCTCACAGTTTCGTCACAATGTTAATGTCAAACTAGTCACAAATGACACATTTTTCACAAATTGGTCACACCGGACTTCACAAAGTGGTCACAATTTGACGTCACAAAAAAGGTTTAAAACGGCCATAACGACTTCACATCGACGTCACGTGACGTCACATCGACGATCGATGGTTGCAATGTTACAATGTGACTTCACAACGACGTCACAGTGACGTCACCATGCCTTACGGGAATTTAGCTATCAGATAGCGCCGTCTATCGAATGCGAATAGAAACAATGTTCTAACATGAAAAATTTTTGTTATATAATTTAGATTTTTTTAAATAGTATTAAAAAAAAGAGCAGTTTTTTTTTACATTTGAGTTTTAGCTTTTTTATATTTGTTTATAGCATGCAATCGTAGAAACAGGAATTTTGTGATGGCAAAATAATAAACCACTGAACTATAAAACTCTATAATAATTAATTTTTTTTCTTCTTTTAAATAATTACTTTTGTTTAGAAGAAGCGATTTTCAGAAGATTTACCTTCAAAATTTTCGCAATAAAAATTTGCGCATCAATTACTTTAGTTAAATAAATTAAACATTAGATTTACGCTTGAAAAACATTAGAATGAAAATATGAAAATATAGATGTATTTTCAATATTTCAATATTCGTTAAAAATAAATAAATGAACTACTTCGTTATTTTCTTTTTTTTTTATTTCGATTGCTAACCTAGTCAGAAAATCGTTTATTAAATTTAATTATTAAAGAAAAAAATATTTCTCTTTTATAAAGGAATTTTATTGTAACACAAAATCTTGTAAAAATAAACATCTTATAACTGTATCGGTATTTATACTCTTTGAATATAATTTTGTGAACGGACAAAAAACCAAATCACAACGGTAATTTAAAATTTATCTATCTAAAAATTAAACACAAGTATGCATTTCAAATCTTGTTTTTACTTCGCAATTAAAAACTGGTGATACGCGAGTACAGAACCCATGAACGTGATAAGTACATCATGTGATAACTTTGGCCAACCAAGTATGCACATTTCAACCTGAAGTTCAATAACCGGAGGTGGATTGATCTCGGCTTTGAAGTTAGCGATGAATTTCAAATATTAACCGGCGGCTAATCTAAGATTTTTCAACTATAATCTGAACTGCGAGTTGAAGATTTATGGAGAATCGCCGGGTTAATATCATGTACAGCACCATCTTCCCAGTCTGAGCACGTATTCCGGATTTTTACATATGTATCAGTAAACAAATACATTTAGTAAAACTTTTATAAAAGTCCAAATTGGAACAATTTGGATGAATTTATCAGACTCCACCTGAGTTAATTTTTTCGATTTGTCATTAAAACCTAGATTTTACCTTTTTTTACCCTTTTCGGTAAATTTTATGTATTTATTTCTGTATACCATTACCTTTCGATATCATTACTAAATAGATATTTTTAGACAAATGATAATATACAAAAAGTTTATCTTATTTAGGACCGTTATATAAAGTTATTGTAGATTAATTATGTTGTTCGTAACTATGAAGATTTAAAGGAATATTTGAAAAACTTAGTACTTGTACTTTTATACATAACTATATTTGTACTAAACATTTTCAGTAGCAGTTTTTTTTGGTTGTGTGTGTGTGTAAATTGAGTAATGTTGTACGGTTTGGTTTAAAATGCATTATTTGTGTTAGGTTACTGCACACATAATGAAAATAAAAATGTAATCATTTGTTTTACTCTGGTAAATATTGCTTTACTTAGAAACTAATTAGTATTGAATGCCAAGGTATTACACCTGCAATTTTAGTCATACATTTATCGTTCCAACGCTATTTATGGTTATTAAATACGTTGATTAATTTGCGCTTGAAAAAAATGGTGTTTCCAGTCATAAAATATGAATTTTTTTTCATTGTAACCGTAAATATGAGAGCTCTACTTTTTTCGATAATCACGATCTCGAGCACATATCTAGAAATAATTAAGTCTGATATTTTCTTTCGATTAATTGAATAGTTATATCACTAGGGGTACGTATATCAGGGTAGTTTCTTTATAACCACCATGTATGTAATACGTATAATTTGTTATTGTAGTATTTAAAGTAGTAGATATACCAGAAATATACCACCAATTATGGAATAAGTCAAAAAAGTTGCGTAAATTAATTTTTTAACTGCAACAATTCAAGAAAAAAAATCGTGAAACATTTTAATTATTATTAGTGTTTCGCTTTTCCTTAAATAAATTAATTATATTATTATTGAAATATACAAAATAAGCATCTTGTACTTAATTAATTATTTGGAATATTTTACAATAACAATAATTATAAATTAATGAGAACTCTAATCAAGTTAATATCTAAACCTTTACTTCGTACATTATTCTGATTATGTTAAATTAATAATATATGATGAATAAATAATTATTTAATTACACATATTTGGAGGCACGTAAAACAAAGAATATCAAATTAAGAGTAATTACTAATGTAGCAGAGAATGTCAAATGAGTAAATTAAATATTTATTGAAAATTAAATGTTAGAGTAGACTAACGAAAAGTGTTATTATCGAGCATGGGGTTTAAATATTCCGATTGTTACAACACATGTGAATGATCTCAACAAAATCGATTCAATTATATAAATAAATGATAAAATTCGTTTGGATTAAATCAATAGATGAAGAACTTTTAGCTCTGTTATTATGGGCTGCGTTTGCATTAGCATTATTATTCTAATTGTAGGATTGATTTAATAACGCTGTTTATACAAATTTTGATTTTTAAAAAAAGTTCTTTTAAATACACTTCTATTTACATGATTATGTCTTTAAAATTCTGCTTTTGAAACTGACGCTTAATCAAAATGTGATTATATTTCATAGAATTGTTTCTTTAAAAAAATCATTCAAACGTTTATAATACAAGTCAGATAAAGTTATAATTTAGAAGAAAGCTTTTATTTACGAAATTTAATGTAAAATGTACATTCAAATCACAGGCATTTCATAATTAACTAGTGAGATTATCATGTTACACTAATTTTGGAATAATTTTCGATTATTTTTTCCTTTATTTTTGTTAATGATTGGTAATTAATATTTTTAGCTCTTTTTTTAAAATCACTATTCGCTAATATTTTTATGATGGAGTATGGCTATGCGCTATTATATAGTAACGAGGCGGAACCCGTCGATATTCGACGAAAGAAAATCTTTAAGAGAGAGCTGTTTCATTGATTTATAATAAATTTACAAAATTAGTTACAGTAAAGAGCAGATCTTATATTGGTGTCTAACTCTCAAACAAATATTATTTTAAGGTAAAATTAACAAAATACTATAAAATTCAATTATCCAAATTATTAAACGAAATAAAACCGAAATTCACCGGATTTTATAACAGACGATATTTTTGAGGTAGTATGCGCATTTTATTTTATATTTTTTTTTCTATTTTTTCTTTTTTAATTTTAAGAGAAAATTGAGCAATTCTGTGGCCACAATTACAAAAGTAGTACTAAAGATTATAAAAAAATTAATGTCTCAAAAATAAACCGAGATACAGCTTTCAAACAAATTACACTTCAAAGGACATTTTTTCTCTATACAACGGTATAAAAATTTAAAATGGACGATGTTGAGAAATGCAAAATTTGCAGTAGCGAAAATTGCAAAACCGAAATTGCGGGATGAAATGTTGCCATTCGCAAAATGATGTAGGCGTTACGAACAGATACGTTTGGCCTTTATAATATAGACAAAAAGAAAACGAAAACTGCGGCATCTTTCCCCACTTTACCCTAAATGCAGAGAAAATAAGTCAGAAAATATTATTTAAAATACATTTTTGCTGTAAAGAAGAAGTATTGTACCGTTTGTAAAGTAAGTTTAAATAACCTAAAATTCATTTAATTGATAAATAAATCGAAATAAAACAAAAATTCAGCATATTTTATAAATGATAATATTCTTGATATATATATATATATATATATTAATTTATTTTTTCCAGCTTTTATGAATAAATGGCAACAAAAATGTACAACGATACCTTGACTTTTAATAGAAATGGAGCAGTTCAGCTACCACAATTACAAAAAATATCCTAAAAACTACAAAATAATAATAACAATAATACTTCAAAAATACAAAAATGCAGATTTTAAACAAATGGCATTTTAAAGCAATTTTTTCCCCTATACAACGGTGAAAAAATTAAAAATATGCAACCTTTAAAAGTTTAAATAATCACAGGAGCGAAAACTGTAAAATCAACATTTCATTTAAAATTTGAAAGTTTGGCTATTCGCAAAATAGCTAATATGATTGTCCTTTAATTTATATTATATATTGAATGCTAGCATTGTATGTATGGAGCTATGTATGGAACATTTAAACCCTCATTTAGCACTCAAATTCTAAATCATTAAAACCGCTGTCATTTGGTAAGGGAAGTGTTATGCTTTCCAAATAAAGTGGAGCGTTCGTCTTTTTGCGTCAAATATTAAAATAAATTTTTTTATTATTATTATTATTTTACATGTGTTCTACTTGCATTTTGCATTCCACAGCTAATTTTGACTGACCCTTTACATAAGTAGTGGTTTTCATTAAAAAAAAATCCCTGTCGGCTTGGCCTATAGGCAAAGGTAGATTTCAAAAAATGCCTATAAAAAAAAAAAAAAAAAAAAGATTAGAGATAAATCCAGTTTAACAACTTTATTTGCCCACTTTTGTAATTTTTTATTTATTTTTATGTATTTTATTTATTTTTTATTGAACTTATCAAGATCATTTTAAGCGAAATTCGGCTCAAATGCCCATTTTGACAACATATTTTGAAAAATATTCTGAATTTATTATTAAAAAATGCACCAATATGCACATTATGTAGTTCCTAAAAAAGAAAAAAAACCTGTCAATTGATTGCTTTTGAGAGCAAAATCGAATTTAAAAATGAGTCTTAAAATAGCCAATTTGCATCCTCAATTCTTACATCATGATCGCTTTGGAAAATTTTGTGTGAAGTGCCCACTTTGTTAGCACTTTTAAATATATATTTAGCCTTTATCAAAAAACTGACAAATAGGGCCCATTTCACAGTTCCTAAATAACAAATAACTGTCAATTGAATACGTTTGAGAGCAAAATTGAATTTAAAAATGAGTCATAAAATAACCAATTTGTTATTTGAATACATCCTCAATTCTTTAATCATGATCGCTTTGGGAAATTTTGTGCGAAGTGCCCATTTTGGCAGCCTTTTTATAAATATATTCTGCCTTTATCAAAAAACTGGCCAATCCATCAGATTATATAGTTCCTATATAAGAGGACCAGTAAATTGGATGCGTTTGAGAACAAAAATGAGCCAGAAAAAACGTTTGTTATACTTCCTCTACTTTTCAATCAGGATCACTTTGAGAAATTCTGTTCAAAGTACCCATTTTGGCAGCCTTTTTTGAAAAATATTCTGCCTTTGTATATATATATATATATATATATATATATATATATATATATATATATATATATATATATATATAAAACTGGCCAATACGTCACATTATACAGTTCCTAAATAGGAGAATCTGTCATTTGGATACGTTTAAAATCAAAAGTGAATTTAAAAATGATTCAGAATATAAGCAGTTTGGTTTTGAGTTTTTTTCTCAAACACATATTTTTTTAATTTATTTTTGCTATAAGAATTGGACCCAATAAAAACTTGTTATTCTAAAAGTTGTAGCTATTATTTAGAAGATATAAAATAAATTTAATTAGATTTAATTGCTTAAGAATTGACGAAGTTATGGATTTTTTTCTTCCCCCCCTCCTTTTTTCTTTTGGTTTTCAATTTTTTTTCATCGGTAAAAGTTGGTCCTATTAAAAACTTGTATATACAAATTTTTAGATAATTTTGAGAACGTCTATAAAAAATTTTGTTGGATTTGATATCTAGAAAATTGACAAAGTTATAAATTTTTTTCTCCCAAAAACCCTGTTTTTTTCGCCCCTTGAGCCCATTTTTAACTTTATCAAAAATTTGTTATGTATAAACTTTTGGTCCATTTTTTAGAAATAATATAAACTTTAAACTGATTCGATATCTATTTTAATTTAGAAGTTATCGCGTTTTTTCTGTTTTCACAAAAACCCTCCCTACTTCCACCCTCTTGGTCCGATTTTGCCCATTAACGAACTCGACCGAGATTTTATGCCCCTTGATTTTATGTAAAAATTTGAAAAAGATCTGAGCATAATTATGAAAGTTATCGTGTCTAGAAAAAAAGTGATATACACCGATATATATATATATATATATATATATATAAGCTTTTTCACTAATGGTTGTTTTGGGGTCTAGGGGTCGTGATCGGTGTAGATCTGCAAAAAGTTTTCAGAAATTCCAACATAGGAGCGATCGCTATTGGTAGTATTTCATACGAAATCTACCTAAAAATCCTCAAGCTTAACTTTTTAAAGTAATACATCATACTATTTATGTTAGGATTTCAAACAAAAAAGTAAAACTCCACAATAATAAAACAAAACATTCTTGATTCTTAAATAAAATAGATTTTTAAATTAACTAATATACAAATAATAACTTAACAATGAATAAACATTTTATTAATGAAAAAACTTTTCTAAAATTATCTGACTGTTATATTTTGATTACTAACCATCTAATTTAACAAAATTACAAAACTCCATTACATTGTGCAACATATAATAATTATTCAGAATATTAGTTGTTAACATTACAATAAAGACCTTTTCAGCCCACTCTAATTACATATTTACAAAATTTTCTAAAAGTTTAAGAAATGTACAGTTTACTTAAATGTAAGAAAATATATTTTCTAACAATCTTAAATAATTCTTCTTCTTTGAAATTTTTGTTATCTGCGTAACGGTGCAAAATTAAATTACAATGGTGCAATGTTTTGTTTAAAAACACATTCTTAATTTTCGTTCATTCACTATAATTCAACATTCTAGTATGCAATACTGAGAGAAGCTTTCTTTGTTCTCCTTTGGGCTAATTTGGATAATTATGTAACGTAGTGAGTCTAATCTGTTCTCTTTTGAGAGAAAACAGCCTTAGTTTTACTGTGTATTTAGAAAAAGTTGAGTCTAATTTTTTGCATTCAGAAGGAGGGGGTTTAAGATGAAACTGTGAAATATATTTCACTTCATGTAATTATTACATCTATCAAAAATAGAGAAAAGTTATATAAAATTCTTAAACTTAAAAAAAGATTATTTGTAATTTAGGATATTAATCTATTTTATTTTTTCCATATTTATAATTATTTGTAATTATTTTTTTTATTAGTGATTTATCACTGGCTAATTAAGCGTAGAAATCAACAGAATGAAAAATGTCTAAGCAGGTGACCGAACCCCGGAACTCTTGGAATAACATTCCAAGTGCTCTACCTTTTAAGCTACGAGGAGGATGCTCATTTTGGCATTTTTCACTCCCAATTGTTTGTAAGGTTACTCTACAGCACAAGATACAAGATAGAATAGTCTCCATGATCACACAGTCCTGAGGCATAACATGAAACACAAGAAATATTTATTTGTATTTTGTAACTAATTTTATTCCCTTGCCGCACGAGCATTTGATTTAACTAGTACGCTCTGTTCTTGCCTCTGTGAACTACGTTTGCAACCCTTGTTCAGACTCTAAAAGCAGGACTTCGGAGTCAGAGTTAGAGTTAGACCCAAATTCTTGTACAAAGGAACTGGAGTCGGAGTTGCTAATAATCAAGCAACCGCAGACTTCAGATTTTTTTCTTTAGACAGTTTGAAATGAAATTTGTCCAATTATGTGTAGTCTTAAATGTACCAAATGAATTATTATTGTTATTTCTAGATATTTTATTTCTAGATATATTATATCTTCCTTTCTTTCATTTAAATTATTGCGTTCATATTTTATTGTGAGGAAATAAAACTTATACTGTGGAATTTTTAAAATGAACATTACAGTACAATTTCGTACACAATTATTTACATATTCGTTTCTTGTTTTAAGTTAAACCTAATTTTCTGGAACTATTACTAAATGTTTGACTTAACAAAGCAGTAAAATTTTATGTATAGAATGCCTACAGTTGGAAATTCCGTTGCTTAAATCTATTTTTTCTACTTAGAAAGAAAAATATAATTTTAATATCCACATCGACATAAATGTCCTCTTTATTTTAATAATTTTCCATTTTACTGGCTTCTCGATGCATTAAAATTTAACTGTATGTAACCATGCAGTAATTAAACTTTTATTTACACACATTCTGTTGGAAAATTATGTTGCATCAACTTCAGTTATTATTTAAATTATTGCGTTCATATTTTATTGTGAGAAAATAAATCTCATATTGCGGAATTATTTAAAGGAATTTTAGATCACAATTCCGTACAAATAATATATAATGTATAACAAATTTCTTATTTCTGTTAATTTTTTTCTTAAATGTAACATCTTTATTTATTCTAGTGAAAGATCTTTCAATACATTTTCGCTAAAGGTAAATTATCCTAAGCAAAAACGACTGAGTAAAATAAACTTTCCTTGGATAATCAGTAAGTTTTCTTACAATTCAAGAGCTTAGGCTTTTAAGTGTCATTTAAAACATTTCATGTGATGTTTTTCATACGTTCTGGAAGGAAAATGCAGCTGAATGTTTGCCAAAGAAGATAAGTTGAACGACATTGGCTGTTTGCCCTCAGGTATCACAAAATTATGTCATATATCTTAATGTTTTTGAGCCTACGTTAGACAGATATGTTTCTTTATTTCTTTTTCTTTTTTTTTCAATTACTAAATGATGATAAATGAAAAATGGAAAGTTTGGAGAAATTATAGAATATGTGGATGATTTAATTCTATTTTTTTTCATAAAGCTTGATTCATAAATATGATTTAAAAAAAAAATCTTCAATATAGTTAAACATGACTAATTTTAAATTATATTCGTATTTTATACTGACGTTAAAAATACAAATTATGAATAATCTTTTTTTGAAAAATGAAACAAAAAAGGACGGTGAATTACAGTTAAGTATTTGAAGGCGGGGATAAATCAATTAAGGGCAAAAATTTAAAGAAGGACTGCTTGTAGAAATTATTTTAATGATACACTAGCTTTTAAAAAAACAAATCTGGGTGTTTACACGTTTTATGTAGAAATTAATTATAATATTATGTAAAATTTATAAATAATTTATTAAAAGTTATATATTAAAATTTATAAGCTTATATAAAACAAATAATAATAATTGATTTCAAGTAATTGTTTGGATATAGCATATCCGAATTTTTATTGTTTTTGAAATAAATAATTGAATTAATTGCTCTTGATAAAAAAATAAATAAACACATTGATTGATATGCTTTAAATATTAAGCAGAATCGTGAAACATCATATCTCTATCCAAATTTCATTATTTAGAAAATTAATAAAATCTAAGAAGATAAAATTAAATTTAACAAAAATGTTGTAGTTTCGTTGCGATGACCATCGTTTTCTAAATTCGTAAATTGCAAATTTTTTGAAGCAAGAAACAGTGGTAAAAATTCTAAAATTTATTTAACTGTCTTTAACTGCGGTTTTCTTTTGATTGTTTTTTTTTTTTTTTCAGAAAATATAAAAAAAAAATTGAAATTAATAATGAAGTTAAACAAGAAATCATAGATAATTCTCATTATATGAAAAATTTGCTTGAGGTAATTTGAAAAAGAAAAAAAGTAATATTCTTAAAAGTTTTTATATCACACATCGCCATATAATTTAGCAAAATAACATCGATGCTGACAAAGCTTTGTACAACTACTAGAAAAAATATAGATATTTTAGATAAATGTATTGCAGTGTAAAAATTTTTCTTTATATGCATAAAATAATATCTAGAACTAATTTTCAATCAGATAATATATTGATTGCTCGCGCATTGATTGAAAAAGATGAATGATTTTAAAAACAATATTTTCAATTATTTTATTTATTTAATCTCTCTATTCTAAAAAGATGCAACTAATACTGTTATCGCCACTGAAAGTGATTTTCTTGTGTCCTAAGACATTTCTTTACTAATATTAAGAAAATTGCTGAGCACAAAAATATGAAAAGTGGTGGTGTTACAGAAAAATACTTAAGGGTGTATTTCGATTCAAACTGCTTACTTTCCGATTTATTTTTAGATTCATTTTTGCTCTGAAATGCATCAAACTGGCAAAATGTCTTATTCAGAAAGTTCTCAAGATGACGTAATTGTCGATTCTTTGATAGATGTAGAAAATATTGCAAAAAATGCAATCGAAAACGGCATTTTGAACTGACTTTTCCGAAGCGAGAGATCTGGTAAAGAAAAAAAAAAGAGTCATATTGAGGATATAATTATTTATAAATCAAATTCTTATGAATTGAGCGTAAAATGACATCACACGGCACCTTATATGTCTCTTCAAAAATCCCCTCAGCAAGTTTCATGTTTCTATTTTTAAAAATGTCTCTGAAATTGTATCGGAAAATTTCGAGCTGTTGAAGGTGGAAAAGCGATACATAATGATGTGTGCAATTTTCAAATTCAAGAATTATTTTAACAGATATTTAATGCTAAAGTTGGCCGAAAGTGCTCATTTAAAATGTTTATAGAAGAAAAAACTATGCATACGAATTTAATAACTTTTTCTTAAGGTATAAAGTAGAAATTCTCGGTGTCCAAACTGCCTTTATTTCTTTAATTTGACTTTTTTTGTTATTTTTATTTTGAACTCAATTTTTCAAATAAAATTTTTTTGGCTACTGAGGAGAAAAACATGTCGAAGGACTCCAAAAAACTTTTACCATATGTCTACTGGTGCTGTCATAGATGGGTTTTTTTTTTCAAACAAAGAAACATATAATAACTAGTAAAAAATTACAACGTTCACATACTCCTTATGTTCACATGTGGCCCATTCTCTCCTACTCTGTAAAAGAATCTGCATTTAGAACTATATAATTTTATGTGAAAGATTAGTGTTTTATAGGAAACGTCATGTTTTGAGTGGAAGTCGGTGGTACAATAGTACATTAAAGAAAATACAATGCATATAAAATCTAACAATTAAAATTAATTTACAAACTTTTATCCATAAATCTACAAACTATAGGAATTTAATATCCAAAAATATTATTTTTTTATAAAATTGTTATAATTCAATTTAAAAATAAAGGGTGTAATTATTAATTAAATTCATCTAATGAAAACGGCAAATTTAATTACAATAGTTATCTATTTAAGTTGAAAGAAATCTCTAAATAGAATTAGGCCTATTTCTAGATAATATTGTTATGAAAAGCTTTGTTCTTTTCAAGAAACTTAATTTTCTTAATATAATCAACGTACCATCAAGTAATTTTTCTGAGAGATGCTTTCCACCTTAATCAATTTACATATTTATAAAATTCTTAACCATATGCAGAACATTCGACAGTAAACAATTTAAGAGTACTTTATTCATATATTATACATGAAAAAAGTCATTAAATCGTATAAATTCTATTATGTTTTGAAAAGATAAAAGCTTTTGACAAGATTATTTAAACAGAAAAAAATGAAGAACTTTGTGTAACTTTTATGAATTAAATTGTTGATAAAATAATGTAGGTATAATGATGTAAAAATATGAATTACGATGACCGTAATTAACTAAGGAAAAGAGATTTCAGGATTTAATTTCTTTAAATATAGTTATAAACAAAGATATCATTTGACATAAAAACTGCAAGTGGCACTGAGACACATGCTAAAATAATTTCTATTGATTGATTTATGTTTTACTTTTTTTATGTATAAATTTTAAATATTGTATTAATAAAGTGAGATAATTTAAAATCGTTATAATTTCAAATAATATTTGTAGAATTTATTTTTTTTCAATTAAATGAAGACGAATATAAGTATCAATTTTGATATTAAATTGATCTAATGAAAACAGCAAATTTAATTACCATAGTTCTCCTTTTAAATTAAAAAGAAATCTCTAAATATAATTAGGCCTATTTCTAGAAAATATTATAATGAAAAGCTTTGTTCCTTTCATGAAATTTAATTTATTTAATATAAGCAACATACAATAATGCAATTTTTGTGAAAGCTGCTTTCTTTCTTAATCGATTTACATGTTTATAAACTTCTTGACCATATGCAGAGCATTCCAGTAAACAATTTTAGGATTACTACTTCCATGTATTATGCATAGAAAAAGTAATTAAATCGTATGACACCATGCGTTTTTAAAAAATAAAACTCTTGACAAGGCTAACTAAACAGAAAAAAATGGAAATTTCTTGTATCACTTTTATGAATTAAATTGTTGATTAAATACTGTAGGTATAATGACGTAATAATATAAATTACGATTACAGTAACAAAATAAAGAAAATTTATTGCAGTATTTAATTTCTTTAAGAATAGTTACACATAAAGTTAAAATTTCACGTACACATTTCAAGGTGCAGCAGGACACATTTTTAAATAAATTTTACTTATTCAGTTAAAATTATGAAATTTTTGTGGTAGTTAATTATAACATTTTAACATAATATAACTTGATAAAATTTCGTATAACATGGTAAAAAATTTATAAATAAAGTGATGAAAATTAAAATCTTTACAATTCGAAATAAATTTTGTATAATTTAATGTCCCTTCAAAGAAAAATGAATATAAGCATTAATTTTGATATTAAATTCATCTAATGAAAAACGTCAAATTTAATTATAATAGTTATCCTTTTTTTGCTAAAAAGGATCTCTAAGTACAATTAGGCCTATTTCAAGAAAATATTATTATGAAAAGCGTTGTTCGTTTAAAGAAACTTAATTTATTTAACATAAGCAACGTACCATAAAGTAATTTTTGTGAAAGATGCTTTCATTCTTAATCAGTTTACTTGTTTAGAAAGTTCTTCACCATATGCAGTGCATTCGACAGTAAACAATTTTGGGATTACTCCTTCAATGTATTATGCATGGAAAATGTAATTAAATCGTATAACATCATACGTTTTAAAACAAAATAAAGCTTTTGACAAGGTTAATTAAAAAAAAAAAAAAAAAAAAAAAAAAAAAAAAAAAAAATGGAGATTTTTTGCATAACTTTCATGAGTTGTATTGTTGATTAAATAATATAAATATAATGATGTATTAATATGAATTTCGATTCCAGTAATTATCTAAAGAAAAGTAATTGCAGCATTTAATTTCGTTTAATATAGTTATATACAAACTTATCACTTTATATAGAAATTTCAATGGGCACCGGGACCCATTTTAAAATAATTTATTACTTACCCATCATACGTAGTATAGGGTAAGTCTTGCAATCGTTTTGAAAATCGAAAATTTTTTTTTGACGGATTTACACGTTTTAGATAGTGGAGATTCCGAAAAATATATTTTTAGAAAATTTTTTTTGCCGTCCGTCTGTCTGTCTGTCTGTCTTTCTGTCTGTCTGTCTGTCTGTCTGTAAACGCTCTATCTCCCGAACAAATTGAGATAGAGACTTGAAATTTTGTATGTAGTTAGTATGTAAAAATGGAACGAAGCCTATTTAATATCAGCAACCTCGATTATCCGGAACTATTTTTTTCGGACTCTCGAAAAATTCGTTCTGATGAAAGGTATATAAAAATTTTCGAATTTTTTTGTTCTAAGGAATGGACGTAAAATACAATAAAATAACACACATTTTGCATATAGAACGAAGTCGATCGGATTATTAGTTGCTGAGATATTTGTAATCTTGTTTTCCACATTCTTCGATTTTTCATGACCCTGTATTTCATTCAAATTTCAATTCAGAAGTATATTTTAATTGGAAATGAGACGCTTCATCCGACGCAGTTATGTGTTAGTTAATAGAATTCTTATTTTTGGAATTATAAGGATGTTTCTTTTACGCAGTTCGGTACTACTTGAGTAGTTTGGCGTTTTATATAATTTGTCGAAATTGGTACACCAGCAGTTCTTTAATATAGCATTACTATGTATATTAACAATATTTAAATTTTGATTATGAATTGCAATGCATTGTATAAATAGTTTCACATGTTTTATTTTCATATACATATCCATGATGGGTAAGTATTACGGTGGCCCCCAACGACTAGTTTTTCTTTAGTTAAAAATTTGAAATATTCTGTGTTAGTTAAATATATTAGTTTCAGACAAAATCACTTTATGAAATTTCATGTAACATTTTAAAAAAGTATTAATAATGTGGGGTAATTTAAAATCGCTATAATTCGAAATATCATTTTGTAGGATTATTTTATTTTCCTTTAAATAAAGAGAAATATTTAAGTACTAATTTTGATTCAGCATTTTTAAAAAATATTAATAAAAAAGGCATAACTTAATATGTATATATATATATATATATATATATATATAAAAATAAATATGTATGTATTTTAATATAAATACAAACTACAGAAATAAAATATCCGACCCTTTGTTACCTGTAAAACGTTACTTCCTTATAAAATTCATATAATTCATTTTAAAAATAAATATTTCACTATCAGAAGAGTGCAATTAATAATTAAATTCATCTAATGTAAAATGACAAATTCAATTATAATAGTTATCCTTTTAAGTGAAAAAAAATCTCTAAATATAATTAGGTCTATTTCTAGAAAATATTATTATGGAAAACTTTGTGTTCTTTTCAAGAAACTTAATTTATTTAACATAAGCAGCATACCATAAATTAATTTTGTGAAAGATGCTTTCATAATCAATTTACATATTTAGAAACTCCTTAACCATATGTAGAGCCTTCGACAGTAAACAGTTTTATGATTGCTTCTTCCTTATATTACGCATAGAAAAAGTAATTAAATAATATATCACTTTAAAAGATAATGCTTCTGACAAGGTTAACTAAACAGAAGAAAAATGGATATTTTTTCTGTAACTTTTATGCATTAAACTGTTGATCCTATCATGTGAGTATAATGATGTAATAAAATGGATTATGATGACCGTAATTATCTAAGACAAAGCAATTGCAGCATTTAATTTCTTTGAATATAGTTATATGCATAGTTGTCCCTTCACGTACAAACTTCAAAGAGCACATATTAAAATATTTTCCATTTACTCAGTTAAAGTTTTGAATTTTTTTTCTGATGGTTAATCGTATAATTTAAAAATAAAATCACCTGATAAAATTCTGAATAATTTAAAGTTAATAAATTTAAAGTTTTATTATTAAAATGGGTAAATTTAAATTTGTTATAATTCGTAATAAAGCTTCAAGAATTGTTATTGTTATTTTTTCCTCATAAAGAGAGATATGTTAGCATTAATTTTGATTAGACACTTTTTAAAATATTATTCAAAAAATATCTGAAGTACAAATTAAAAAAAAATATTTAACTTAAAAAAATAATATTTTCAAAATTAAATAAATAAATATATTTTTATATTACTGAATCAAAATTAAAGTAAAAATTTTAAAAAGACATGTAAATTGATCTTTAACATTTCTTGACTTATAACTATTTAGATACGAGAAATGATGAAATTCAGTTGGTATAGAAGAGTGAAATTTGGTACTATGGTTTAGTTAAGATGTAAATGCTCGTTAAGAACGGTATAAAAAGAGGAAAAATTAATGGTCGAAATGTAAAACTTTAAAGATCGAACTGTCAACGACTGAAACTTGAAATGTGGCATGTTTATTGCTCTAAAAATGATTAAACGAACTGAACACGTGTTAAATTGCGATTGAATTGCATTTGCTCGGGAAAAAAATTCGAAAGAAGTATTGTGGTTAGTTTTAAGTTACAGACAGTGTAAACAGTTAATTAGAAAATTAAAGTGTTGAAATGAAATGAAGCAAAAATGTTATGGTAAATTCAAAACTGTTAGGGATAAACAATTTTAATTTGACATGTCTGTTTTTTAGACATAAATTCAATTGCGTAAAATTGGCTCTGGTGTAGATCTATTAACAGCACTAAATATTATTAATACTTTTTGGTTTATTTAATGACAAAATTTCAGACTTTTTTTTAAGTTGAACAACACCATAAAAAATATGTAGTGTAAATAGGTTCCTCCTCTGCGCCTATTTTCTATCATTGTATATGCTTAAACAGAACAGGTTCTTTCTAATTCGAAAGCTTAAAAATACTCAGAAGTAGAAAACGACCTAAAGTTGCGATTTTTATGATGCTGCTGGAGATTAGTTTGAAATTTGTAATCTTAATTATTTTAAAGATTTCTGTGCTCTGTACGGTAAAAAAAACAGACATTTAGAAGAGTTAAATGAACAATAAACATTTTAACAGCTTTCTAAACTACAGTTTATCCGAAATTGTTAAAGAAAAATTTAAACTTAACATTACTGTCACTTTAAAGATGTAAATACACTCTTAGAACAGTTTTTAAAACTTTGGAAATTTTGAAGTATGTTGAAAAAAACCGCTTTAATAAATGCCTGTAATATTCTTGCTATACATTTTATGTGGTAGCTAATTTTGAGATTTAACTGCTCACTTAGAACGTTTTTACCAAAATTCTAAGAATTAATTTTACTTGTGCTAATTAATGTAAGTCTCGTGTTTGCCTCATTTAAAATAAGAATGTAGTTTATTCAAAATGTGACCTAGTTAATAATTTTTCACTATCACCACCAGTACATTTCCTCTAGTAAAAAGAGACAATTATTGTACAAAGCCGCGGATTTTCATAGCTTATTATATTTCTCATAGTTATAATGAAATGTGTTATTTCTTCAAAAATAATTTAGCCAAGTTCAATACATTTTAGAAATCATGTAAGTTAAATTATCAGAATGAATCTAAATTTTTGAAATCTTTCATAAATTAATAAATTAGCATTTTATTTACCGTCAGAGTTCCATAACCGTGCAATCGCGATTTTCAGTTTTTATGTCGAGAAAACCCAGCACATTTTGAACGATTAGACCACTAATGATGCGCCTATAGAGATTTATTGACATAACATAAAACAAGGCTATCGTGCTGCTTCCGTCTTTTCGCCATAAAATAAAATAATGCTATCACACTGCTTCGGTTGTTTAGGCATAAAATAAAAAAGCACAATCGCGCTGCTTGGTATATTTTGACAGTGTTTTTACAAAACCCTCCGGGACTCAAACGGTTAAAAAGATAAAACTTGTATAAAATCTTCAAAGACACTAAAGGCTTAGATAAATTATGCCTGTTTAACATTTTGTAAAACATTATAAATATATTTTAGTCATCTGTAAAATTTCGGTTATTAGTTTAAAATATAAACAGCTTTTTTATGATAAAGTTCTAAGAAAGTTTTTGTATGTTGTTCCTGTTGTATTCAGGATTTTGACGTAGCCATATTCATCATGAATTCAGAAATTTGAATTCTAAATTTCAATGAATATCTAACACACAAAATATCGCACTGATGATGCGAAATTGCAAACTAGTGTTTATTACAGAAAACATTTATAAACTGTACTTTTAAATGGTACATTATTTTTTTAATCTTTCAATGTCTCTCATTATCGAAAAAATTTCTTTGTTAAGGAATGTTATTTTCTTTTCTTTTTATAGTATTTTCAAAGTAAATATGCCTAAAATTTAAGTATTTTCTCCTTTTTCTCCTTTTTCTCCTATATACTTATATATATATATATATATAAGTATATATTACTAACATGTTTAATAAATTTGTCTTATGTATAAAAATTTATAATACTCAGCAAAACATTTTCATATGCTTTGAAAATTTTGTTTATTTTCTATTTACTACATATTCAAAAAAATGCATTTCAACATTTAAGTTATAAAATCTATCCATTATAATCTGTTAAAATTAGTGTCTATCAACATATATATTCAAAAACTGTGGCATAGCTTAACTCACTTCAATTTTAATTACAAACATTTGTTTATTTAAATTCTATTCTGAGAATAAATAAGTATATTTTTTATGATGTGCTATAATAGATTCTATGATTAGCTAATCATTCTAAAATAATTAGTTTAATAGACAGCAGAATTTACTGTTTTGGGATCTTCAAGAAAAGATTGATATAAATTCACTTAAGGGGAAGTGGGGTACATTGATACAGTTTTTTTTCTAAGTATTTTTTGGTGTGAAAAAAGTAGAAAATTCAAGTTTTTTTCCATGATGTGACAGCAAAACTTGTGTAGTATGTTATAAAAATGTACAATCTATGTTTTACATAGTTTTTTTGCATGTAATTTAAAAAAAAATAAAAAAAAATTCATTTGTATCAATGTGCCCCATCTACGGGGCAGATTGATACGTTTGAGAAAAATGACGACAAAATAATACGAATGCACATTTTTCATAGAAAATGTGTTAAAAAACCATTTTAAATTTATTTTTAGAAATTCAAATCACACACAATTTATTTTTAAGCAATATTAAGGCAATCAAAATTAAATATATTATGACCTGATGTTCTGGCTGTTCCTTGTCTTATTGTCGGCTGTGGTAACTTTGTCATATCTAGCACTTCAATCCCAGCATTATCATCTTTCTTGGGAGAGATGAAAAATTACCAGGTTTTCTGTTAATAAATAGGTTTATTGTAGAGAGAAAGGTCTCTACATATTAATATAAACAAGTGGCAAGAACTCAAAACCAATCGGCAAAGTAAACGCATCACAAAAAAAAAAAACACTTCATTTCTCCCACAGCCAGTACGAAAATCGCAAGAGAGAGAAAACACGTGAATTCCACTCCAGCGTGTGAAGAGACAGAGAAGAATCATTCACGGTAGAAAACCACTTTTTTCTCCCTCAGTTCTTCTCAACGCTTTTTGGCAACAGTTGAAAAAGCGGCAAGCTACGAGTTTTACTCGAAAAAGCCGCGCTGCAGTTTAGGTAAAAAAAGGCCTTTTCTGCAGCGTGGGCTGGTGATTTTTTATATTTTGTATTAATTCTTCAAGTATGAATTTTTTGCTTCTGTCTTACTTTAACAAGATGATCTCCTAAGAAGTTAGACTGTAGTGCTGACTAACCGGCTGAGTGCTTTCTGTGTCTCCATGCGATCATGTGTCTTCTTCAATAAGTGTGATCGCCATCATCTAAAATATCGACATCATCTAAAATATAGTGTCAATTTAAAAGATTCCATAAGAAGATAAAGTGTGGTGTCGACTAACAGGCTATGTGTTCTTCGCCTACCTGTGTTTTTGTGATAATGTGTTCTCTCAAAAAGTGTAATCACAAAATAGTGATCCAGGCCATGATGGCCTTAAATATCGATCTAATTCAAAAATATCAGTGATATTTGAAGTAGCGTGGTGCATATAATCGTTTCAGCCAAAAATCAGTCAAATTGACTGATAAGATCTGATGATCAAAAAGGAATAAAAATCACTGCCACAATTCAGCAGCACATGGTAAAAAGCCGAAGTGAGGCAAATAATATTGATGCCAAAGAAAACACAAAGTGTAGTTTCATTATATATCGATTAACTTTACATGTTTAATCCAGAGATTACTAGTAAGTTTGCTGCAGCAAATTCTTGTATATATATATTTTTATTTTGAGTGTTTTTTTTTTATCTCCTTTTATGTGTTCTATCAATAAATATGCATTGTTTTCAATAACATACATGTTTCATTACTTCATATATAGATTTTAATTTTTTAAAAATATTAGCTTCCTTTCTGATTTCAATAATGTATATATTACATTACCTCATATAGATTTTCATTTTAAAAGAATGATAATTGCCTCCTTTCTATATTTATAAACAGAAAATAAAGGAAAATTACATTAAAAATTCTGTTTATAATATAATTATCTTTTTCTTTTCTGCAGTTTGTTTCTCTTACTTAACATTTCTCATGTAGAAATTACTTTTCTCTCTGGAGAATCGATATAAATTCTAGATTTGCAGGAATGTCGTGCTTTTCTTTTACTAGTTCTACTAGTACTAGCTTTTGGGTAAGATCGTACTTTTTCTGTTAGCAAAAATATCATAAAATGTTCTAATATAAAAAATTAGAGCAATTTTACTTCAATAGAAATTAATATTAGAAATTTTTGATGTAAAATGGTTGGATTAAGGAGTGTAGGGTAAAAAAAAAAATAATAAAAAGTAATGAAAAAGTGAACTAAAAAAGGATTTAGGTTGTATCAATGCGCCCCGAGATAGAGTGTATCAATGTGCCTCATACAGCCATTTTGAATAAAATGAGTCTCAAATCCAACACTTCAAAATTTATCTAACAACTAAGAATGAGGAACTGATAAAGAGTAGATCTACTTGCAAGGGAGAGTATTCTTTTCAGTTGAAAATATTGGAACAGTTGTATAATATCATTTCAATTGTACAACTCAAATTTACTTTTGACCTACGAAAACAATAAATCACCCGTCCCATTTCACCAAACTACTGAATCATTCCAAGACTTTCTGTATGTAGTTGAGTGCACTAGCATCACCTTTTGGAGCCGTTGTGAAACTTCCTGTAATGACCCTGTGAGCGGTAGAGGGGGTGTATGAATGTGCCCCATGTATCAATTCCCCCCACTTCCCCCTATTTATTCCCCCTACTTATGTTGTTTTATCTTTTGAAAGACCTTTAATGAAACCATTTCATCACAGAAGATTCACATAAGCAGATTGCTTAAAAGAGAAAAAAACAGGTACTATGCCATACATAAAATATTTAAATTCATAGATACGTTTCTTGCATGTGAAAAATCATCATATAGTGTGTCTAATCTCAGTAATCTGACATGGCTAATTCCAAACTGTTACGCTTAAACATATTGTTCGAATTGCAAAAAAATAAAAATAAAATAAAATAAATGCGATAAAGAATTGTTTTTGAAGTTCGAATCAATAAAAAAATTTCGTGAAAAGTTACTATATTTAATTTTTTTTCTTGTACGTCCCCGGTTTCTATGAACGATATTTAGTAAAATTTTTTTACTGCACCACGAAGTCAGACTGAAAAAAAGGCTCACTTACCTTGTACAGAAGTTAGGAAATGTTGAATTGTTTGACATTACCGTCAACCGAAGGTACTTGCTTCGTTGCTTTGTTCCATTCCATAAAAAAGAATTTTATTATTTGTATTGAACAAACAGTACGAGATAATTCGTAGTTTTTACCCTTTTACTTTAAATCTTTTACACCCTACTAGAGAGTAACGGAATAGTTTGAGGTAATTGAATTTTTTTTAGTTACCACATATGACGCGCTTGTAAAAAACTGTGTTCGTGTGTAGATTTTAACTTTCCAAATTTCCTTTAGTGCTACAACCTCAATAAGAATTAAAAATAAGATTAAGGTCAAAATATAACTTTCAGTATTCAATAACACAAGTGTGATCATAGTTTTTGTTTGACATTTTATTTTAATAGGAAATGTGTACGTTTCCATATAGTGAAGTAAAAAAGACTAATTTTTTTAGCCCCCTTTACTTATGAATGCCTTTCATACAATCAAATCACTTAATAAAGTTTATTAAATTTCACCCGTTTTTTTCAAATTGTATAGTCGAGAAATATTTTATTAATGTTTTTGCTCCAGTTGTTAAGGATAACTTGATGAAAACTGTTGTTTGTGTATTTAATATTAACAGTTGATTTATTATGTTTAGATGTAAAAAAAATACTTATTAAGTTTGCAGTGTTAATTCATTAACAGGTTCTATTGCATATTGCAGATTTCTATATTCTAACAAGTAAAACGATTTCTATATGCATGAAATTAAGTGAATGGACCAAAGAGTGGGGTTACTTTGTTTCAAAACTTCGGAGATAGATAAAATATAAAAAATAAATAATAAATAATCTATCAATAACCACACATAATTGTTTCTTGTTTTTATTTACAACTCGGTTTCGATATTCAAATATCATATATAATATTGGAAATGTTAGTAAAACCCAGGGCTATATAGATACAAGAGCTAGCCCATCCCTTTGAAGAGTCCGTCGCCGCTTTGAACCCACTCCCTCAAAGCAGGAAGCCCCGTGTGACGTCAGCTGGTTTCCGTTCAAGAGAGATAAGGAAGTGTTAGATGGTCATTTTCTTATGCGATTGCACATAAAAAGGTTCTAAAAATCAAATATTGTTTTCCCAAATCAAATGTTGTTGATCTTAGTTTCTATTTAAAAAGCTGCTTAAAGTTACATATTTGTGAATTAAAAGTGTTATAAACACGATCTGAAAATGCTTTTCTTGTGCAATTGCTACTTGCAAGAATGCCTATCGAAATAAAGATAAAATTGTTTTGTTTCATCGGTTTCCTGAAGAATGAAAATTTATCATTTTTTTAGAAGTGTTAAAATTATCTTACAATTTAATGTCTGTTTTTATCAGGGTTGGATTAAACCCTGTTTTTTCTAGAAAAAAAAACAAAAAAAGCCTTTTTTTTTTGGTTTAAACTGGGTTTTTTAAAGCATCCTTTATTACATACACATTCATATTTATTGATAGAAATAGACATTGATGGGTTATAAGTTGTGTAACTTTATTTTAAAATAATTTAAATTAAATATTTACAGTGAATTTATGTAGAAAATTCAAGAAATTCATATTTTAATTTAAACAGTATTAGCAAACTGCCTTATGCTCTAAGAATAAACTGCTGTATACAGTGAAGCATTGATACTCTTTAAATCTTTATAAACAATCTTTTGATTACTAATAATAAAAATTTGAAAATAGTTTGATAAATAAAATATTTTTTTTTCCACGGTCATTTATTTAATAAATTTCAAATACTTCTTTGGATTTTGTTTCTTGAGTGACAATTAGAAGTCAACGTTTTTGGTCATAGATTCAACAGATAACTAACATTAAAAAAAAAATAAATAAATAATATTAAAATGTTATAAGTAGTACCCAATCTTTGAAAACTCTCTTATTTGGCTTCATATTTTGATTCTAATGCTTAAGATACCCCCCCCCCCCCCCAATCAAGACTGTGGATTTCTTTTACAGCTTGAAATCTTATGGATTGTGTTATGTTTTTAATTGCGTTAAATAAACTGCATTTTTCAAAAAACTAAGATATTTTATATTTAATATTGAATATTTTTAACATATTTTATATTTGATCAATTCACATGTTTGAAGCTTTCTTTTTAGAGAAATAAATATGTTCACCAATGCATATACTGATTTTAATCCTATATATAAAAACCAAACTCACTATAACCAATGCTTATTGTTGAAATAAAGTGTTAAAATAGAAATTATTTATATCCAATAATTTGAAACACGTAAATTATGAAGAAAAAGAGAAAATGTCATTTAAAAAATCAATTGTTTTTTTTTTCTTTTGAGAAAAAAACCAGTTGGTTTGAACCGCGGTTTAAACCATGGTTAAAACCAATTGGTTTAAATCATGCAAACCGTGGTTTTTTTTAATAATAATAATAATTATTTTTTAGATGAAATTTTATGATATAAATATCAACATGTATTAGTAATTTTGCTAAATCGTAGAGCAATGAATTTTATATCTGTTTTCAGAATTTAGAAAAATTGTTTATAGAACCTAAAAATTAAAAAATAATAATAAAATAATAATCGAATAAAGAAAAAATATTATTTATTTTAAATTTGTACTTCCAAAGCCTTCAATTTATTTTTTTAAGTTCAATGTTTAGAAATAAGTTATTATTTATATTTCTGCCTATAGTGTAAAATTTATATAAAAATTACCTGCATTTTATTTTTTGAAATGCTTCATTTTCTTTCTTTCTTTTTCTTTCTTAAAAAAAAGTGTACATTTTAATTTTTTTTAACCTGTCTGTGTCCTAAAGTAACATTAATCTTGAAATTAAAATATTAGCTGAATTTTGTATTTCCAGTGCAAAGATAAACCGATGTCAAAAATCGCTTTTGGCGCATCTCTAGTTTGCTTATCGTGATATTGACGATAGATAAACTAAATCTATTTAAGATTCTTTTATAATACAATTAATAAAATCAACTAACTTAAAAAAAAAAAAAAACAATCATTTAAATTCTAGTTAATTTATTAATCCTTTTTAAATTTTTAATTTTTCATACGAAATTTCATGTATTGAAATAAAATACGACCAAATAAACACATTCAAAACCACGATTTTCCTTATCCTATCCTCACACTAGGAGAACCAGGAGAACCACACAACGTCATCATCCTTCGCCCTCTGTCTTCACTTTTCGAGGATGATTGGGCTCCCCCTGAGTAAAACCAGGAAAAAATGACCTAAAGTAGCACTAATTTTATGCATCTAAACACAAATAAGTTGGGCCATATTTCGACAAATAATACATAAAGTGCTTAAAAGTATTAAACAAAATTATTTTGGTTACAAATGCAATTTAACTGAAAGTAGTCGTTCCTAACAAGTATTACGATAGTGTTAATATTTATTTGTTTCAAATTATTTAAATTTCAAATTTGTTAAAACAATTGTATTTTAACGTACATTTTTTTTTTTTTTTTTTTTTTTTTGTAAGGGAGAGAAACTGCTTTATCTATAAGCATTTATTTAACTTACAAGGGTCGCATGTAAGCCTTTGCAGTTCAAAATTTGAACTCAAATTTTTATTTGCTTCTAAACATTCGATTATATTAAATTTTGCATAATTATGTAAGTCCGATAAAAATGTAATATTATTATAATCTTCGGTGCGGTTCACTTATATTTATTATATATGATCGCAGAGAAAATTTCGGATACATTACCGTTTACGGGAAATCCCAACCCATCAATTTAGAAAATAAATTTTCATGAGGAATTAGATTTGTTTCAAATTTGGCATGCAGGTTTTCACTTATGAGACAATTCTCTAATTAGATTTGGAATTTCCTTGGTTAAGTATAATGGGTGAAAATGCGGGTACTCCCTTCAAATTAGCTAAATGATTTTTTTCAGTATTATTTTTTAAAAAAAGGTCAGGTAATGTTTAAAAAAACTCGATACGCTTTGAAGTTTTTTTTAATGATGTTCATTTATTTATTACATATACATATTATTATAGGTAATAGTTAGAAATACTGATTCTGATTAGAAATAAAATATATTTGTGGATAGAAATTGATATGTATCTATATATATTTAAAGAATTTTGCAGTTTACAGTTTTTTATACATTACTGTGTTTAAAACATTAAAAATACGACAAAAAATTGCGATGCCAATCAATTATATTTTTCGTATTTTCTAAACAGTGTACTCAGAGTTTTATTTTATAATTAGTTTATTAGCATATTGATATAAATGTATACACAAACATAGGTAAAAACTCTTGAAAAAACATTATTTCTTCAACATTTCAATTTATATGTTTCAATATATATATACTTATAAAAATATTGATTATATATATATATACCGGATGTTCCAAAAATAGCCGGTAGATTTTTAAATTAAATAACTTGAAAATGGTGACAGCTATTTAAAAAAAAAAATTTGCAGGAGGGTTATGTATGATGTCATAAATTTCTTCTCCGTGATTTTTGATTTTAGTTTGGAAATCAAACAATAGATGGCGCTGACGGCGATTGGCGATCATTCGAAGCTGAAACTGAGCTCACTCAGCATTGATATAAAGGAAGGATATGGTGTGCGTCTCATTCGATTTGATTTCAATGGAATGCATTTTTGTTATAAAAGTACCAGATTCTTCGATAGTGGAATGCAGCGTTCAGATATGGGTATAAATTTCGCAAACAGTATTTGGGTTTGCAGGAGAATTTAGATTTATGAAGTTTTATTTGCCCGGCTAAAATTACTTTCTTATGGCATGATTTAAAGAATATTTTATGCATCGTATTTTAAAACTACACTGTTAAAAATTAAAAATTTTGCTGCATCATCACACCTCCGCTTTCATAGAAAATGATTACTTCACTGTATTATAGAGCATTCTCATTGGTCAAAGTAGAGATATTCTATAATAACAATGTAGTGACCATGCAGCAAAAGTTTCAAATTTTAACAGTGTTGGTGAAGATACAGGGTGTTTAAAAAATAACCGGTATATTTGAAAACCCAATAAAAATTAAACGGGCAGCGTTAAAAATACACCGTTTGTTGCAATATGTTTGGGATAACAGTAAATGTTTAGGCATATAATTTTAAAAATAGCTAAAATTTTCAACAACAGATGGCGCTGTAGGCAATCTGAATGCATGGAAATTGCTATAATAGAAAACGCAATCGGTGAAATTACCATACTGTAAATCCTCTGTCCCTGCCCGCGAAGTCACTCGCGAGCTAAAGCTATTCTCTGTAAAAAATTTGACCCATTTGCTGCAGAATTACTCCACAGCTATTATAAAATATGTCTTTTATGACCAATGAGAATGCTCCATAACACAATAAAGTAACCGTTTTCTATAAAAGCGGTGGGGTGACGCTGCAGCAAATAGGTCAATTTTTTTTACAGTGAATAGCTTTAGCTCGCGAGTGTCTTCGCGGGCAGGGACAGGGGCTTTATAAAATGGCAAACTCACAGATTGCGTTTTCTACTATAGCTTTCAAATTCCCTGCAGCGCCATCTGTTGTTAAAAATTTTAACTAATTTTGAAAATTATATGCCTGAAAATTTACTGTTGTCCCAAACATATTGCAACAAACGGTGTATTTTTAACGATGACCGTTTAATTTTTATTGATTTTCCAAATGTACCGATCATTTTTGAAACACCCTGTATTTTGCTACAACCTTCCTCTTAGGACCCGATTCTAAACTCATTCCATATGATTTCAATAGAATGTGTTGTTGTCATGGAAATAACATATTCTTCCATAGAAAAATCCAGTGTTCGGAATTGGTCGTGAATATAACAAGCTGAATTCGAGTTTGAAGGCTATTTTACATTTATGAGTATTTACACTGTAAAAAATATGACTATTTTGCTGCATCGTCACTCCACCGCTTTTATAGAAAACAACTAATTCAGGCTATCATGCAGCATTCTCATTGGCCAATTCTATAAAAATGGGGGAGTGACGATGCAGAAAAATAGTCATATTTTTTTACAGTGTATGGGAATTTTATCAAACCCATTTAGAAATTTAGTTAAAATTTCCAAAATTTTAGTTTGAAATGAAATTCCAAACTAAGTTATAAAATTCCTAATTTTCCTATTGGAATTTTTAAAAAATCAGTTAAAAATTCTAAAATTACTTGGAATATCACAAAAGTTATCAAATTTTTAACAAACCAAAGAAAAGCTCTTTACCTAAATTTAAAATACGATGCATAAAATATTCTTTAAATATTGCCATGAAAAGTAATTTAATCCGGGGTAAAATAAAATAAAATAAAATAAAATAAAATGAAAACTTCATAAATGCAAAATCTCCTGCAAACTCGAATACTGCTTGCGAAATTTATGCCCACATTTGAACGCTGTATTCCACTATCGAAGAATCTGTTATTTCCATGGCAACCACGCATTCCATTGAAATCTTATCGGAAGAGTTTGTTTGTTTGTTTGTTTATTGAACAACATACATCTGACTTGTGTGCTCGACATGAAGCCTGCTTATAAGCCATCGTCAATATACAGGGACGAGATAGCACACAAGGAAATATTACAACACAAGAGAAGTACAACCAGGAGCTACACACAAAGAGTGTGTGCAATGGAGCCAGTGGGAACCCACAACCTCACGATCAGCGGCGTGATGCCTTAACCAATCAGCCACGGAGGACAATCGAAAGAGTTCAGAATCGGGTCCTACACTGTAAAAAATTTGACACATTTGCTGCAGCGTCACTCCACAGCTTTTATAGAATATGTCTTTTATGACCAGTGATAATGCTCCATAATACAATAAAGTAACCGTTTTCTATAAAGGCGGTGGAGTGACGCTGCAGCAAATATGTCACTTTTTTACGGTGTAAGAGCAAGATTGCAGCAAAATATCTTCACCAACACTGTTAAAATTTGAAACATTTGAGGCATCGTCACTGCATTGCTATTATAGAAAATCTCAATTTTGACCAATAAGGATGCTTCATAATACAGTGAAGTAATCCTTTTCTATAAAAGCGGAGGTGTGATATTGCAGCAAAGGTTTCAAATTTTTAACAGTGTAGTTTTAAAATACGATGCATTAAATTTTCTTTAAATCATGCCAAAAGAAAGTAATTTTATCTCGGCAAATAAAACTTTATAAATGAAAAATCTCCTGCAAACTCATGTACTGTTTGCAAAATTTATACCCATTTCTGAACGCTGTATTCCACTATCGAAGAATCTGTTAATTCCGTGGCAAAAATGCATTCCATTGAAATCTAATCGAATAAGACACTTTCCTTATCCTTAATCTCCTTCTTTCGTTTCGGCTTCGATTGAGCGCCAATTGTCGTCAGCGCCATCTATTGTTTGATTTCCGAACTAAAATAAAAAATTACAGAGAAAAACTTATGACATCATGCATAACCCTCCTGCAAAAATTTTTTTAATAGCTGTCACCATTTTCACGTTATTGAATTTTAAAATCAACCAGTTATTTTTGGACCACCCGGTATATATATATATATATATTGATTATATTATAAAAACTTATTCATAATTCTATCAAGTGCACTCTATTGTGTATACAAAAAAGTAATGGTGTGATTTTACAAATACTTGTACATGTTATAGTGTTTTAAACACAATATTGCCACACAATGTAAAAAAAATAGTAAACTATAAAATTATTTAAACAAAAATAAATAAATAAATAAAATAAAATAAAATAAAATAAACAGATTTTACAGATCAAATTGATTTATTTTTCTTATCGAAATTAGTTTTTCTAAGTATTAAATATAATAATATATGTATGTAATAAGTAAATGTACTTTAGTAAAAAAAATATTCAAAGTGTACTAAATGCTCTTTTTACTAAAGTTCAAGTAATAATAATTTTAAAATATCATACTTTTTATGCGATTTAAATTATGACACATTAGTATGAAGAAATTTCTTATTAGAAAAATATTTATTATGTGCGTTTAAATTGAATGCATGTATCATTTTTATCAATTATTCAAACGTCAGTTTTCTGCTCTCAATAGAATATAAAATCCAAATGTCATTAGTTTTATTTACAACTGTTATCGTGCTTCAGAAAATAAGACATTGAATTATTGATTCATGAATACACATTGTTTTAAAAATACGAAAATAAAACATTTTCACTAATGAAATTTAAATAATTTTGTGTCGATGCGAATTAAATTAGAATCTTGATTTTATGACATGTGCCAAATGCATATAGCATGGTTTTAAAGTTTCAATTTCAAATAAAATCAGCATTTACAGTTATTTGAATTAATGGAAAAATATCATTACTTTTATTGTAAGTCTGTGTCATTTAGAAAGATTTTTGAATTCACAATTCTTTAATTTAATAGCATATTAATATTTGGTTATGTAAAATCAAGTAATAAATAACTTATAAGTTTTGTATTTTGTTAATTTGATGGCAATTCTTTAAATTAAACTATGCATAGCCATGATTTTTAACTGTTATTTCGGGCAATTTTTAGTATTTAAAATTTTCAACGAATATTCTGTTTTGAATTAAATGACATACCTAATTAAGTTATTTTCATGGCAGAATGATTCTACATCGCAAATTTAGTAAAATTTGTATTTTATACCATCTTACTTCAATTCGATATACTTTTAAATTATAGAAGTTAAACATCTGAAGTGAAATTAAAATTTCGTAAAATTAATTTATTTTCACAAATCTAACGTAATTCTTTGATTGTTTCTGGCATTCAAAGTATAAACTAAAATAGAAGTACTCTTTTACTACTGGCGAATCAGGAGTTAAAGTGCATTACAAAAAATAAACGAAGACTTTATATAAAACAAGCAGGCGTCGCCCGGTACGCTGGTCCTTTCTTCCAGGCGAATCTTTGATTTTTTACTGTAAGTTTTATTATGGAATGACACAACAATAAACAATATAAAGAACTGTTGCTGAAAATTCATCTAACTAACAATGTAAATCTCTAAAAAATCCGTTCATTAGCAGTTTTTATAAAGACTATTCTTTCATAAATTTTTTCAGGTGATTATAGAAATTAACTCCAACATAATTAACTCCAACTTACTAATATTTTAACTGAGCATTGTAGAGCAATACGAAATATACTAAAATATAGTTACTAATAATATAATAAAATTACTAAAAATAATTTATATATGTAACATCATAATATTATTGACCATCAAAATTTATAAAACTGTATGTTATTTTTCGTTATTCCGGCCAATACCCGAACTGACCAAGCTTCCTGATCGAAACCCGAAATTCATGAAATGAATTGTGTATTTTGGGATTTGGCTACAAATTCGCGATTTAGCCGGGAAGCCTTGGGTAACATCGGAACACGGGATTTAATTCTACACTTTAGATGCCGGACCGTCATGAAACTTCTCTTAGAAGTTGTTTCTTATTTAGAGAAGAAAATTGTTTCGCGACTGTTCCGGTAGATAGTAAAAATTTAGGAATTGCAGTATTTCATACACTATAACTGTCTGTACACTATGACTGTGTGTACACTATGACTGTCTGTTGTCCATCTTAATGATACATAGGTACTAATTTTATTGTAACTAAGATAATGCAGTAAAATTAAAATGCACAGTAAAAATGATTCCCATTGATTATATTGAAACGAAATATTTTTTGTATATCCCAGTAAAGAAATATTGTTTATCCCAGTTATACAAAAATAGTACACAATTCCCTTTGAATACCGAAATTAAATGATTAACCAAATAGAGTATCAATTACGAGCTAACCCGAGCTTTTTCTCGAGTTATAGTACGGACAAGCAATTGGCTAGAATATTTAAATTCACAGACACCTTCAGCTATGGTAGAAAGGATAAAGCCGAGTGCCTATATATATTTCGTGAACTGGCAAATCACATCTGGCCATTTCGCGAATTGGGCAATCGTATCTGACCAGTTCGCGAATTGGCCAGTCATTTTTAAACGTTGCTGGCCAGTTCGGGAATTGGCCAATTTCGGGTTTTTGCAGTAACATAGATAAGTAGAAGGCACCTCCATAATTTCATTACTCCTTGTACTTATGTTCAAATTTCGCTATTGAACGAAATAAATCCTCGCGGGTTGTCTACCGAGGAGATATATGTTTGAAAATGTGATTTGAAATATATTTTAAAATTTCAATTATTTTCTTATTTCTTTTCTTGTTGTTCTGTTATCATAAATTATTCGGAGTTATTACCAATACAAGACAAAAGTGATTGTAATCTAAAATTATCTTTTAAAAACCATACTTATTTAATAGCACTCAATATTTTTTATAATATGAATGGTAGGTTAAAAGATTTGGTCATTTAGTAGGTTTAAAATTTGTCATTTACGGTAAAATAAAAAAAAATAATTTTAAGAAAGTAATAAATTTTGTTCAGTTATTTTTATGAAACTTAAAAAAAAATATTCGATAAAATTTCAATATACGAATTTTCTTTAATGTTCAATAACAAATATATATTTTTATTTTTCGGTATGAGGTATAAAAAAGTAATGACCTATTTTTATTTGTACCACTTAAAAGATATCAATGATTAATTCTTTTTATTAATTCTATTCATATTGTATTTTATTTCGAAATGCGGACGACATTGTGTAATCCTTTCTAATGTTTTTCTATGGGAATACTTTAATCCACCTCAAACAATAACCTTAAGTTTATATAAAGAAAACTTCACTTTTGTCAAAAAATGTGTTGTAAAAATGTCTTCCAACATATTTCAAAGGATGAAAATGGATTAATTCTTTTAAAAGAAATCATTTGGACCTAAGGAAAATATGAGCATAAATAATCTAAATAGATTAAATTACAATATAGTAGTATTTTCCATTTGCGAGCAATAAAACTTTTTCAAAAAAGACGTAATTTTTTCCATACTAATATTGTGATGAGCCTAACAATCTACGATAATTTTGCATACACAAATGAAAATACATAGTGTGTAACAAGTTGAAATTTAAGAAATTGTCTCATACATTTTCAGTTCATCATAAAAATTTATATTTAAGTATAGATAAATAAGTATAGATAAATATAGACATATAAAAGTATAGATAAAAAAAGTAAAATGTTATATTAAATTAGGAAATTCATTCATCCATTCATTTACCTATTTATGTGCGATAAAATCAGACTCGCAGCAGACATGCTTGTTGCAAGCATGTTCCCAAGTCCAAAACTTGTGGAAGCACACTTAAATCTATAAAAATAAAAAAGGAAAAAAAAAATGCTGAATTCACGATAATTTAAGTACTGCTGAGTAAACTTATACTGATTTACTGAGATTACGTTTTTCATAACACAAATCCACATACAGAATAAAGATCCAGGTAATCGCTGTTAATTATGTTTCTAGTGTTTTAATTGAATAAAACATTTATGTAATGAAAATAATGAAAAAATAAATTGAAATAAAATGTATTAAAAAGTATAGCCCATTTCTTATCACACGTAAGTATACTAAATTATGCTTTATGACCGTGACTTTTTTAATATAACAGCATTTTATAATCCATCCACAAAATATTGAAATTTTGCAATCGGATGCTTATTTTTTTTTAAATATTTTTATGGTTATTTCTTAATAACACTTCTTTTATGTTTATTTAAAGATGCATATTTTTCATCTAAAAATTTCAAGTGATTTTGATAGTAAAGAATATATTATAAATTTACGGAAAAATATTTCTTCCTCAAAATTTTGTGAACACTAATAACAGACAATAATTTGGCAACATTAAAACAAAATTCATAAATATTATATAATACATTTTATTAAGAATATTTTGTAATGGTAAATGACTTCAAGCTAAAAAATATAACTTTAAAAGCCAATAAAATGATTTTCTTACATTAAAAAACTTAATTGTTAAAATTTAATGTTGAGTTTCATTGTAATAGTATTTATATTGTTTTGAATTTATTCTTATGAAAGATTTTTGGATTTCGGATGTTGGGTTATTTTGGT
Source organism: Maratus speculifer (assembly GCA_964019185.1). Taxonomy (NCBI): domain Eukaryota; kingdom Metazoa; phylum Arthropoda; class Arachnida; order Araneae; family Salticidae; genus Maratus; species Maratus speculifer. Next base: position 167,551,836 of record OZ025292.1, read on the forward strand.
CGAGATCTGGATGGTTGGTGGAATACACTGCTCAAAACAATTAAAGGATATTCCAGTTTTAGGTGGATTTTGTATCTGGGAAACTTTTTAGCTGATTGATACATGGTCGACAGACATAGTAGGTTATATGAGAATAAATTACACATGTTTGGCAGAAAAAAATGCATTTTATTGCGCATTTGTGTACAAAAGGAAAAAAAACACAATTTGTGCATATGAGAAAAAAAGAATAAGAAAAGTGTTTTCTTCAAAGAAAATCATTTTCAGTAGGGTTTATGGTTTCCACGTGCGGCCAGCAACGTTGAACACCTTTGAGGCATGGACTCAATGAGGCTATTAATGACGAGTTGGGGTATTCTGCCCCACTCTTCCAGAAGAGCTCTTTCCAGTTCTTGGAGAGTTTGTGGGGGTTGTTGGCGGCCAGAAACTCGCCTTCCTAGAGCGTCCCAAACGTGCTCGATTGGATTCATGTCTGGTAAAAACGCTGGCCATTCCATTCGAACGATTCCTTCCTCGAAAAGGAAATCCTCCACCAGGTTTGCACGATGTGGCCTGCAGTTATCGTCCATTAAAATGAAGTTATCTCCTATTGCTGCAGCGTAAGGGACTACAATAGGTCTGATGATCTCATCCCTATATCGGCAACCAGTCAGAGCTCCATCTCGAATGATGTAGAGGTCAGTCGCCCGTCAATGGAGATGCCACCATACACCAACACTCCTCCACCGCCAAATCTGACACTTTCGTGCACGAACGCAGGATTATTCCTACTGCCACGGTCCCTCCAGATGAAAATACGCCTATTATCCGGATGCACAGAAAAACGGGACTCGTCAGAAAACAGAATATTGCTCCATTCGTTTCTCCTCCAGTTGACATGCATGGTTGCCCACTCCCTGCGGTCGCGACGATGCCTTGATGTTAATCTAACACATACCATCGGTCGGCGAGCATACAGACCTACAGCATGGAGCCGGTTTCGGACAGTCTGAGTTGAAATCGTGGTGCCTGTAGCCGAGCGAAGGTGTTGTTGGAGAAGAGTAGCGTTCATGTTTCGGTGTCTCCGAGCTGTTAACGCTAAATACCGATCTTCATTAAGCGTTGTTGATCGTCTACGACCTTGCCCTGGTCTTCGTCCTGCACATCCACTCCTAAAAAACGGTTCCAGATCCTGGAAATGACACTTTGTGACACTCCAATGGCTTGCGCTACTTGGGCTTGAGTTTGGCCCCCTTCTAACCTACCAATAATTCTCCAAGCTTCTGAATCTGTCAAATGACTTCGCTGAGACACCGTACTCATCGAAACAAAGCAATCACTGAATGCCGATCATCCTTGTCTTCATTCTCTTTTATCCAGTTGAAAGTCAAATTTCATTCGCTGCCGCTGAAGCCACGTTTTTGACGTCGAACTCAAAATTTGCATACTCCACAGTTTGAAAACCAGAAAAATTTGCATTTGTGATTCTCTTCTTCTATTTTCGGCAAAAAAAAATTCGTTTATATCTTTATTTTATATAAAACTTCAAATATCCTTTAATTGTTTTGAGCAGTGTAGTATGCCGTTACCTTAAATTTCAGTTTACGAAACTGAAACTCTCCTTTTTTTTTTTTGCTTTTTTGGTTTTGGTCTTTTTCATATGGGAATCGGATCATTTTCATTTCTTTTTCGTTTAAATTGTTTAATTTTAAATTTCTGAGGTAATGTGATTTACTAATCTTCTTTAAATTGTGGAAATCGAAATGTCTTCTATTTGGAATACATAACAGATGGATGTCTGCTTTGTATTTTTATTTCCAGCTGAAAATAAATGCTTGGTCTTTTATTATTATCAGTGAGTGATACAAAGCTTCTATATATTTAGAAAAACGCACTTAATACTGGTTTCAAAAAATGAGTCGTTGTTTAGTTTTTTCTTCTTCACGATAGGAAACTGATATCAAATGCATCCAAATGCTTCGAAAAGTAATCAAAAAACATACTGACTTGCTCTTTATCTTTCACTTGATGGTGCAGCCTCTAGTTCTGGTTTTTTTAGGAAGATATTTTTATCTTTTTCACATGAAATAATATAATTTTATTTTTTTTCCTTCAAGGTCCTCCTTATCCTGTACCTTCTTTCGTAGTTAAATTTCTTCTTGTCATCCTTCCTCTTACCGATGACTTCATTCGTATATTTTTGCTGTCACATTTCCTGCTTCTTTCAAGAGAAATGAAGCTATTAACGCAAATTTTCTGTTTTACATAAAAATTATTAATGCATAATACACATTATGATAAAGGGACAAGCGTTCAGACATACCCTGCTTTTAACGCGCTAGTTTAAATTATGAAAGGACAAATTTTCAGTTTTAAAGTTCAGATTACCTGAATTGTTTTACGAAAACTGTTTCTTAGGTTTTGATCAAACTCATCTCTTTCATCAAACTTCCGAAGAACTTTTACATATGTTTGAACATTCATTTCTTTTCATTTTTCTACCCGATATATTTTAAAAGATTTTACTCGTTTCGGCGTGAGTATTTTAAAACGCTACTTTAAAAGTAGTTCTAATACCCTGATAGAACTAAGTATAAAGATTAAAGTATGAAATATATGTTATCGAAGAGACAGTTATATAAATCTCTACACTAACAAACTGCAATATAGATGAAAGATGTTTTCGCATTTCTTACCAATTTTTTATTGCCCATCATCTGTTTTATGCCTGGATGTTTAAGTGTTTTCTCCAATGACCGCCACATTTTGTAATAATTATTAAATTTTCTATTAATTAATCGTTTATAAATTACTGGTTATCTATATCTTAAATTAATTTCGTAAATTTGTTTACCGATTATTTTAAAAAATATATACCTTTTTATTAAAGGTTAATAATATTGTTTTCCTCTGCACCATAATTTAATTGTAGTATATTTTGTCAGCATGCCTTGGAATTAGCAGACTTTCGATTTTACGGTGCACTAATCAACATTCATTTCTACACTTTTGGATGTCTACACTATCGGATGTCTGAAGCAAGCCATTGCTAAAATATTTTTAATAAAACACAAAACATAGAAATGATATTTTACCCAATTCTCGTATCCTACGAGATTTAGAATGAACAAATTTCACAGTTAAATTAAACATAGGAAAATGGTATTAAGCCTTACACCCTTTTTTCTTCCCAACTCATCGCAACGATTCATTGTGTTTGCTTTTGTTTCATCGAGAAGCATAAACAAATATCTTTTATCTGCCTCTACTCATTTTTGCCTAATTCAACAATCACTGTGAAGGTATGCTTCGCGCTGTTATCCAAAAATATAACAGATGGACGTGACACTTTCAAAAAACGAAAGAAAGAAGATCAAGAAACATAACATTAGAAAAAGAAATTAACCAATGCAGGGATAGATTTAAAATAACTTACAACTGGTGCACATTTATAAATGAAAAAAATATATAAATCGGCAGATTTAGAAGGCACATGACAATTGAAAAAATTTAATAAGCGCATTCTTAAGCATTTGGAACAGTATTCAACGTTATACAAATAAATAAAACATAATTGAATTAAAACGAACATACTAGAAAATTTCACAATTTTTTTTCAAATTTAGTGTTTTAATAAAACTGTATAACTTTTCAGAAAATCAGGCCGTTTTCTACAAACTCTCAATTGTTTCTTTTAACATAGTGCTACAAATAGCATATTTTCTTGACAACAGTCCATCGAGAATTTGAATTATGTCATAAAAATATCTAAGAAACCATTACTGTACAAAAGTAGAAACCTTTCATTAATTGTTTATTGCTATGAACGGAATTTTAACCTTTGAATATCATCTTGAGTTATTATTTTGCTTATAATTAAGTTAAAAAAACACTGTTACAGTAAGCAAAGATGAAACTTTTGCAAGAACTTTATTGCAATAAGGTAAATTTCTTTTTCAAAACTTTAGTAACATTGAATTCCTCCGAAATATATTATTTCTAAGCACATGAACTTTACCTTACGTATCTTTAAAGAAAAGTGAAACTATCTTGTGAAGGAAAATTACAATATTTTACGTAGCTTTCTCAAATAAACTCATTATTCAAACACCACCAGAAACTTAAGAAAGTCGGTGATGTTAATTTACAGCACAGGCGTATCTAGAAATGGAATTTGTTTCCATAACTATACGTAGCACAATATTAACTAAGTGTGAATTGTGTCGTTTAGTATTTATTTTCATTGGGAAATACTTTTGAACACTAAAATGATGTTTTCTAAAAGAAAAAAATAAATAAAATTTCATAAATTTTTCTAAACATATATTAATTGTAATTTTATTTTTTTGTTAGTATAGAGTATTTAGATATATATATACATTTTACTTCGATTTAAAAAAATATTTAAGTTCCACTGTTGCAATAGAGGAAAACAAAATAAAGAAAATATGAAATTCATGTATTACTTACACATAGAGGGTTCTGCACAATATGTATATATTAATTGTTGAAACTTCACATCTGAGTATGAAATATATGATGTCGAATTATATAAGTCTCTACACTAACAAGATGCAATACAGATTAAAGACGCTTTCGCACTTCTCTACCAATTATTTACTGGCAATTGTCTTTTTTACGCCCAAATGGTTAAGGGATTTCTCCAATGGCTGCGGTATTTTGTAATAATTATTCAATTTTTCTGTTAATTTTTCGTTTATAAAATACTGGTTATGTATACCTTTAACTAAAATTTCGAAGTTTCTTCACGGAATTAAAAAAAAAAAGATTATACATTTATTAAAGATAAATGACATCATTTTCTTCTGCGCCATAATTTAATAATGGTACATTTAGTCAACATGAGTTAAAATTTCCAAGATTTTTGATTTGCATGGTACACTAATCGTTATTAATTTCTACACTATCGGATGTCTTTATACAAGTATGAATCTACAGACAAGCCACTGCTATTCTCATTTTAAGAAAAAAAGCAAAAGATAGAAATGATATTTTACGCAATCCGTATCGTACAAGACATAGAATAAGCAAATTTTCCAGTAAACTAAACATAAAAAATATCAAAAAAAGGCCTTACACTTGTTTTCACTCCTTTTTCTTTCTTGTTCTTCACAATGACTCATTGCATTCTCTTATCCAGAACCTTGCAAACAAAAATGCCTCTGTTGTTGTAAACATTTTTGCATATTTCAGCAAGTGCTGCAAATGTGTGCTTTAAGCAATCACTCAAAAATGTAGCAGATCGACAATTAGAAAATAAAAAAAAGAAAAAAAGATCAATTAAATAAAAATACAAAAGAAAGTAACTTGGCGGCGGGGCATTTAAAGAAACTTCAAACCTGTGCCAACTTATTTGTGAAAAGGCTACAAAAATAGCCAAATTTAGAAGGCACCTAACAATTAATAAAATGTAATAAGCGTTGTTTTAAACATTTGGAACAGAAAACATGATTATAAAAGTAATTAAAACAAAGAAATTAAATCGAACAACTTGAAAAATTTTGCGAAAAAACCTTCAAATTTAGCGATTAATGAAACTACATGATTTATCTGAAAATCAAAGAATTTTTTCTTATAAATATTATGTCGCCTTCATCAAAAATTTGAATTATGTCTCAAATTTATCTAAAAAACCATTAGTGTACAAAAAATTAAAAATTTCAATAACGTATTAACTCTACGAGCAGAATTCTAACCATTGTATATCATCTTGAATTATTATTTTATTTATAATCAATTTAAAAACATTGTTACAGTACGAAAAGACGAAACTTTTGTAAGTACTTTATTGAAATAGAGAAAGATCTTTCCTCAAAAGTTTAGCAATATTTCGGTCCTCCAAAATATATAATTTCTAAGTATAAAAACTTTACCTTACGCATATTGAAAGAAAAGCGAAACTATCTTGTAGAGGAAAATTACAATATTTTACATACCAATCACAAATAAGCTCATTATTTAAACACCACCGGAAACTTAAGAAAGTCGGTGATGTTAATTTACACGAAAGGCGTATCTAGAAATAGAATTTGTTTCTATTCCTATACGAAATACAATATTAATTAAGCATGAATTGTGACTTTTAATATTTATTTTTAGTTGTGACTACTTTTGAACAATGGACTGAAATGCCGTTTTCTATGAATAAAAAGTAAATAAGATTTCAATTTTTTCTAAATAATTATTTTTTATTTAATTATTTTTCAAAGTATATAGCTTTTAGATTTATTATTACTTTCTTCTATCTTTACAAGAAAAAAGTATTGAATTCGTGAAAATTTCGGTTTTAAACGGATTTACAAGATTTAGGTGTCAGATATTCCAAAAAACATGATTTTACAAAATGTCTGTATCTGAGATAAATATTGTGGGCGCTCTATCTCAAGAAGTAAATGCACGGAATTTCACAAAATTTGAGATTCAGCTATACCTTCATAAAAACTGGATCTGATTAATTTTTGGTGCATATTGCCCGAAAAGTGGCATTGCTATGCTGTCTTTTTCGCAATTTCCATAATAGCTCTACCTCAAGAGCTAATGGACAGGGTTTTTTTTTACATAACTTCATATTTCGTTAGCCCATGATATAATATGGTGCTGATTGCGGTTTAGTGGAAATCGCACAACAGATGGCGCAGTACGTAGGCCAAAAGCCTTTTATAATATATAGTCCAAAAGCCTTTCATAATATATATACCAAGAGCCTTTTATAATATATAGCCAAAAGCCTTTATTACTTGAGCCAATTTTATCTTTTATATTCTATAGTTTAAGAGTAAAATTTCTGATACTCTAGGCACAAGAGTAACAAAATTAGATTTATTATATACACTGTAAAAAAAGTCTGTAAAGTTACTAAGATTTTTCTAGTAGATTTGTATACCAACAAATTTTCATGTAACGGTAACAGCAAAAACTCGTATAACTTTCCTCGATTACATGAAATTTTGCTGTTATCTTTATATGAAAAGTTCTTGGAATGCAAGTTTACTAGAAAAATTTTAATAACTTTATAGATTTTTTTTTATAGTGTAGACAAACAAAATACATTTCGTACCAAATTAAGTATATTTTATGAGAGTAGACCATAATTGGTTATGGTTATACACAAATGGTTATATTAATTTTTAACTTAATTATGTTTTTTAATAAAATAGTTGCGATTATTTATGAAAATTGTAACAATATATTCATTCATTTAAACTTCGGTAGCTTTCAAAATTTTAACAAATTGCACGATTAGCTTTTATTACTTCAGCCAATTTCAACTTTTCATATTCTATAGTTTAAGTGTAAAAATGCTGTCTCAGACGGTCAGAGTGGTCAGCGGACAGACGTTGCAGTTATTTTATAAAGTTCTATTTTTACTTTTTAAATACGGAACCTTAAAAAATGCATGTAAGCCAAAAATTCTAATGAGTATTATTCACAAACAATTCAGCCTATAAAGCGGACATTTTTACCATTAAGGATCTGAATGTAAAAATCATTTGTTGGAAACATGTATTCGGGATATTTGTGACAAACCGAACAAATTTTCATAAATAATCTCAATTATTTTATTAAAAAATATTATTAAACTGAAAAATGATGTAATCTGTTAAGTACCACTTAGTTCCATTCACATAACATGCATCTAATTTATAATTGAAAGTATTTTAGAGATCTATATATTAAATTAATATTTTGTTACTCTTCTGATACTCAGGCCAAAAAAGTTGCAAAATTTTGATTTATTACATGTACAAGCAAAATACATTTCGCACCAATTTAGATCTATTTTATGTGGGTAGACCACAAGGATATTTAACTGGTTATACCAATTTTTAATTTAATTATATTTTTAAATAAAATAATTGGCATTATTTCTGAAAATTATGAAAATATCAGAATTCATTTAAACTTCAGTATTTTCGAACAACTTTAACAAATCGCAGGATTAGACAGTCAAATCTAGCAATCAATCTTAATTCATTAAGTATTTCTAACAAAATTGTCTGAATTATAAAACTGAACGCAATTTTCGAAAACATTCACGACAACAGAATAAAATATTTCAATTAATTTTTCTTTTCAATATTTATTAGTGTGACAACATAAACAAATATGAAATAATTACATTGCATTTTAAAGATTGCAAATAAATATTTTATGCATTCATGTTTATAAAAGTGTATGCACTTCATTACATATTTATTGAATCTCCTTAATTCAAAAATTTCCCATTTGACATTTATTTGAACAGGAATATTTATTTGTTATTAAAATATTTAGAAAGCTTTTAAAAATAAATAATTTATCAATTCGTTAGAAAATGAATATTTCAGTATATTTCGACGTAAGGGAATTTTATGTATTGCATTTCAAGATCTTACCTTTAATACAAAGGAGTAAATTTCAAGAAACGTACCAAATGAATACCGCTTTTTAAGTTTTGTTTATATGCCTAAAAAACTCACATTTTTAAACTCAGTTATAGTTACTGAGCTAATAATTATCATTGAAAAGGGTAACATATTTTTAAAATTGTTTTTCCAATGTTATAATCTTCTTGTTATTTCATATGTTATAATGATTATTCCCAAAAAAAGTAAATGTCTAATTATCATGTTTGTTTTTATGCAAAATAAATAAATAAATCGTAATTATTTGAAGCATTCTAGAAGCGTTTAAAATGCTTCTAGAATGTTGTACCTAAAAAGCTAGAACGAAATCATTTTAAGATCACTCATGTGTCTGTCTGTCATAGCTGTTGGTCTGTCTGTCATAACTATGGAAAATGGAAGTTCAATTGTGACAAAAGTAATAAAAGCTACTGAACTACATGTGTATAGAATATTAATTATTTTCAAATATACATAGGAAAAATGTATATAGTTGTGTACGGTATTGTGTGCGGTATCATGTAATAACTATCTTAAAGCCAACCCCAAAAATATAGTGGTTTTAATTTTAGTTATTATATTTTATTACATTATATTTTTTAAAGGTATGGTTGAAAATGTATTACAAAACTGTGTATTTACAACTCTTTATCCGAATCCGCTGAAACCGAAATCATTAAAATGTTAGTGATGGCAGAAGTTTACTTATAACTCACATAAAAACTATAGCGTCCCAAGTTCACACAGGTTTTTTTTTTTAATTGCATTTTTCCTTTACAGAAATTTCACTTCAGCAAAAGCTTTTCGAGTTGAAATGTTCTCGAAGTCTATCATCTAGAAATCATAAAAAGATTGCTCGTAAGTATTTTTGATAAAAATTGGGAATTCAGCCAAGATATTGACATTAAAATACGTTTAAATGTAGAAGAGACTGGAGCTCACGTGAACAATTCGCATAAATATATGTGTTTCTCATAACTAGGTTAAGAACTATAAACAAAAACTACTAAACATAGTAAACAAAGTATTTTGAGGCATGTTTTTTTCTTGAATCTTCGTTACATATTTATTACTTTTTTAAACAGTTTTATTAAAAAAAATGTTCATATGTGCCTCACCAGCAGGGTAGTTATAAAAATGAGTGGAGCACAAGTGAACAAAAAGGAAAAATATTCTTTGATATGCTTTTTATTCTTTTATACGTTTGTCATCATAATCATTAGCCATATTATGAGTTAAATCCATTATAAAGAAAGAAAATATAAATAAATTTCTGGTTGATAGGTAAAAGTACAGGGTTATAAAACGAAAATAAATAGGTTGAAGGTGAGGATTAATTGATTTGTTAAACATTGTTGTAATAAAATAAAATAGTAAAAAGTAAATGAGAAAAAAGGGAAACTTTTAAATTTTGCTTAGGGTTTTTTATTTTCTTTTTCTTTTCTTTTCTTTTCTTTTTTTTTTTTTTTTTTTTTTTTTCACAGAGATTTTAGGGAGGGGACATTCAGATAATATTTATCGAAAATCTGCCAAATACGAAAGATTCACAGCTTTGTATTTGCCTTATGTAAAAGCACAAGATTATAAAATGAAAATAAATAGGTTTAAGGTGAGGATTAAATGATTTGTTAAACATTGTTGCAATAAAATAAAATAGTAAAAAGTAAATGTGAAAAAAAGGAAAGTTTTTAAATTTTGCTTTGGGGTTTTTTATCTCGCAGAGATTATGGGAGGGGACATTCAGACAATATTTATCGAAAATCTGCCAAATACGAAATATTCTCAGCTCTGTATTTGCCTTATGTAAAAGAACAAGATTATAAAATGAAAATAAATAAAAGGTGAAGATTAATTGATTTATTAAACATTGTTGAAATAAAATAAAATAGTAAAAAATAAATGAGAAAAAAAGGGAAAAAAAAAGGGAAACTTTTAAATTTTGCTTAGGGGTTTTTTGTTTCGCAGAGATTATGGGAGGGGATATTCAGATAATATTTATCGAAAATCTGCCAAATACGAAAGATTCTCAGCTCTGTATTTGCCTTATGTAAAAGCACAAGATTATAAAATGAAAATAAATAGGTTGAAGGTGAGGATTAATTGATTTGTTAAACATTGTTGCAATAAAATAAAATAGTAAAAAGTAAATGAGAAAAAAAGGGAAACTTTTAAATTTTGCTTAGGGGTTTTTTGTTTCGCAGAGATTTCAGGGAGGGGACATCCAGTTAATATTTATCGAAAATCTACCAAATACGAAAGATTCTCAGCTCTGTATTTGCCTTACATACTTCTAAATAATTGACAAAGTAAATTTTTTTAATGATAAAAAACTTTTATTATACCCCTCCCTCGAAATTTAATTCGTTTTGCGTTAGAAAATGGAACGGGGGCTTACAATAGAGATTTTATGGTAGTCACCAGTTTAAAAGTTTTGCTTTCCTAAGATATTACCCATTTCTATATCTATTAAAAGTATCATATACATAGCAATTTTAGAGTTGAAAGTAAGCAATCATAATTTTGAACAAATTAAATGGAAAAAAATACAAAGTTGTTTAAAGTAATACTTTTTATATTAACAATGCATAAATACAGATTGTTGTAAATCGTTTAATAAAGTATTACATAATATTATCGTTACATTTACAAAACACTAAATTTATCTACTTTAGAAGTAAACGCGAGCGAGCTTGTTGATCTTCGTGTACACTGTAAAAAAAATTCTGTAAAAGTACTAAACATTTTCTAGGAAACTGGGATTCCAAGAACTTTTCATGTAACGGTAACAGGAAAAACCCATGTAACCGATTCTAAAACTTGAATTTTTGTTGTTACCGTTACAGGAAAAGTTCTTGGAATCCCAGTTTCCAATAAAAAGTTTAGTACCTCTACAGAATTTTTTTTACAGTGTACTTGCTGACAGATGTTTTTGTGGACATTTCAGTGTAAAAACAAATGTTGCATGATGAAATTTCTTCTATTTCAGGAAAATTGTAAATTTTGGAGCTGACATTATTTCTCATGAAATTATCTGAAAGGAATAGAATCACACAATGATTACTCAGGCATTTATGATTTTTTTATATCTGTCCTAGCTATTCGGTTCACAACTCTCTTCCCACATGACTTGAGATAAAATAATAAATTATTAACATTTCTCAATTTTAAAAGATTTTTTTTTTATCAAAAATATTTATTCGTATTGATGATATACATAAAAATATTAAAATTCAAATAAATGAATAAATGAAGCTACTTGATTATGAATTTGAAACTTGATTTTATTTTTTGAGATCTATAAACACTATTTTGGCTGTTAAGGACAAACAAAATGTCACAAATTTTTTTTTTCCATATGTATACAGTTGTTGCCACCTGTAGTGAATTTATTTTAATTAATAACCTGTAATAACAAGTAAAAAATTGAGATGATCACATCTGCGCCCTGTTCACATGTTTTCCAGTCTCCTCCACGTAAACACGTTGATGTCGTACTGTTCGTGCTATCGACATTAAAAGTATTAAATGTAGTAAATAACACTATGCTTTTTTCAATGTATATATTATTATGTTTATTTGATCGTTTAATCAAAACCTTTTCAGAACTTTACTTTTTTTATTCTTTTTCAAAATTGCAGCATTTAGAATTCAAATCATCTTTATGTTTTTTTATAATGAATGTAATGAACACCTCATAAATTTATATCAACTTTTAACTCACTATATAAATAATTTTTTTTTTTTTTTTACAATTAGAGATTTAGGAAAGACTAATCAATAATCACGCATAAGAATCATTATTCGTTTACCATCCATGATACATGATATTCTTTGTCATTATTCCCACTCATAGAGACATATAAAACAAAAACATACTTACAGAAGAAAGCACTACACTGTAAAAAAAATTCTGTAAAGGTACTAAACATTTTCTAGGAAACTGGGATTCCAAGAACTTTTCATGTAACGGTAACAAGAAAAATCCATGTAACCGATTCTGAAACTTGAATTTTTGCTGTTACCGTTACAGGAAAAGTTCTTGGAATCCCAGTTTCCTAGAAAAAGTTTAGTACCTTTACAGAATTTTTTTTACAGTGTAGTTATTTGAAAAATGCTTTATTTTATTTATTTATTTATTTATTTATTTTGTAAAGAAATAAATAATTTCAAATTACCGTAATTACCGGCGTATAATCTGCGGATCAAACAATTATTTTTCGACCCAGAAACCTTATTCAAAAATTGAAGCCAAATATTTGCCTCGATCTAAAAAGTTGAATTTTCTGGGTCGAAACATGATTGTTTGATCTGCGGATTATACGCCGGAAATTACGATATATGTTTATAATTAAAAATTATCTTTTACCAAAGCATTGGCTCAACTTTTCCAGGTTAATCATTATGAGAACGTTTATCTAATAAAAATATTCCTACATTGTAAAAAAAAATCTGCAAAGGTACTAAACCTTTTCTAGGAAACTGGGATTCCAAGAACTTTTCCTGTAACGGTAACAGCAAAAATTCAAGTTTCAGAATCGATTACATGAATTTTTCCTGTTATCGTTACATGAAAAGTTCTTGGAATCCCAGTTTCCTAGAAAATGTTTAGTACCTTCAAAGATTTTTTTTTACAGTGTACGAGGAAACAATGATAAACCATGTTGAACAAATTGTATGCAGCTTACACTTCAAACTTTTTAAATTTGGATCAAGAAAGACGGTTACTTTTAAATGATATATTTTAGTTTTTAAATAATAGAAGGCAATTATTAATTTAAGCATCATGACATACACTGTAAAAATAATAATAATAAAGTCAGTAAAATTACTAAATTTTCTCTAAGAAACTAGACAGAATGGGTTAATCTATATTTGCAGTTACCGCTATATACAAAGTTCTAGAATAGAAAACTATATAAACGTTAATACTATATCATTTTTTTTTACAGTAAATAGCAAGAGGAACGAAGCATACCAGTTTTTTTTTTTCGGCTACCATTTTGATTTCAATCTTAGAAGATAGATTACCTTTATTAATCAGAATAGCATAATATATCGAAGATGCTTGTAGATTTCTATAAACTGCAGGAACCTACATTAAAAGGTTCACCGACTTTGATATTTTCCAATCCATTTTTACAGGTCGTATGTCGCAAATCTGGTGAATAAAAGTATCTGAAAACCTCAAAAATTGAAAAAAAAAACTTTCTTGTGATAAAAAAAAAAAAAGATTCTATCACATAAACTATTTATAATTTCTGGTTAATAGTGTCCTTCTAACTGAAATTGATGATAAAAATTTGAAAAAAATTATCAATGGGTTAAAGAATGAGAACAACATGGCCTGTTTTATAATGTTAATTATTTTTACACTTATTTTAGAGAATTAATAAAAAAAGAGCAAAGGCTTATATTTTCATCGTTAACGAAAAAAATTTACAAATTTACCGAAGGACATTTGGATGTTATGAAATCGGTTTTTCTACTTTATCAAAATTCTGTGCATAGGACTCAATTAAATAATTTTATTCAACATATAAGTAGCCAAAAAGAAACACAAATTCGTTTAATAGAAAATAGACATTATGCTTCCAATGTAAACTTTTACAACTACAATGCATTTCTAAATGAATTTTTTTTCTTCGGGTATTTCTTCAAAAAGTCAACAGATTCTAAAACATTTTCCTCAGTTATTTACATTGTGAATAAAACATTCCTTCAAAAATATATGGAAATTTTTTAAATGCACGTACTACCGTAACAATCCTTTTTAGAGATTTTATTCACATTATTGTTATAACAATTCATGTTTGCGAATGCTTAAATATCAATATTTGATTTGCTATTTATACATAAGAATGTATTATCATCTTTGTCAGCATACGTTAAGTGTTTGTTTATTAAGAACAATCTATCAGTAAAAAATCCTCTAAATTATATTAAAAAAAAAAAAAAAAAAAAAAAAAAAAAGTTGAGTGCCAGGTCATTCCTTGATGACTTACACTGAAATTTCCGTTTAGGCGCGTCAATCGCCGGCAATTGACAGTGTAAAATACTATATAAAACTAAAAATTATATTGTTTTAAGTGATTATTATAAATTTATTATTATATTCTGTGATAAATAAAAGTTAAATAAATTAAAAAAAGTTGATCCAACCAAAACAAAAAGTCCTGCGAGAGTCACAGGTGAGTGACGTGGCATTGAACGCGTTAAACGGTTAGGCATCAAAATTTTATAAAAGGTGTAAAGAAAATGTTAGTAAAATTATCATTAAAATTAAAACTCTAATTAAAACATTGAATGCCACGTAAATCGCCGATGATTTGCACTGAACTTTCCGTTTAGGCGCATTAATCGCCAGCAACTGACGGTGTAAAATATGATATAAACTTTAAAAAAATTATTTCGTTTTAAGTAAATACTTTGAATTTATTATAATATCCTGTAATAAATAAAAGTTAAGTATATTTTAAATAAATTCTGATGCAGCCCAAACGGAAAATTCGGCGTTAGTCACCGGTGACTCACGTGGCATTCAACGTGTTAAATGGTTAGACATAAAAAAAATTAAGCAAGTTCTAAGTAAATGTTATTAACACTAAATTTAAACATTTTTAATTAATTTTAGAATAAAAAATATTTGCCAAACATCGCAGTCATTCATCATGTTACTTACACAAGAAATTAGCCGTTGTAACAGTAAAATCATCTGTACTTTATGTTATACATACAAATTACTTATTTACACTTTTTTTAATATACTTTTATCACCGACCAGTCTGTTTTAAGTGCAATAATGCAAATATGTGACTTCGGAATGGTGTTGCTGCAGTAACATTTTAAGTGTATGAGAGCAGTTATGTGTAAATTTTTTTATTTATGAGCAAATTATATAAAATGTTTCGAGCAATTACTTTTAACACTATTAAATACACACAAATGTAAAAAAATATTTAAATTCAAGCTTCAAATTTTACCACATGCACACAGGCGTGGAATATATCGAATTTACAAAAATGAAAATAAATTTGCAAAAATAAAATGCTTACTAATATATAAAATTAGCTTCAAACCGATTACTGAAATTTCTACTTTTGCATGGTTATAAACATACGACAATGTTTTTTTTTTCTTCCTTTAAGGGGATATAGTGCCTTGAAATTGGTCAAAATATAATTTTTCTATATTAACAGAAAGCTTATTTCATTGTGTATATTTGACAACTTCTTTTTACCTTCATGACAATTATATCGCTAAATATTGTAAATTTTGTTAATAGATGCAGGGCATTTACCAATACAAACGCAAACTTGAAATTTATTTTTTTTCATCGTGTTCATATTTTATAACTTGCTTGATCAACGTACACTAAGGCTTTTTTGCTAATTTAGAGAGCGTTTAGTTTTTTTTATTTGTTCTCAATGGGGGTATTTAGTATTTTTGTGTATGGATTCAATTTCAAGTTCATAGTTATTTTTTGAAAAATATTTAAATTGTGAATTTGCTGATTTTTTTTTCATTTTTTAATATACACGAAAGAAAAAAATCATATTAAGTGTAAAATGTCAAAAATACTTTCAAAGTTAATTTTGTCCAGTATATTCTACCGAATCTGGGAAAAAAAACCCGAGGCAAAAATATTCATATTTTAAAAAGTAGTAAGGATTTTTAAAATGTTGATTTTTTTTTAAATAAAATTTCAGTAAAACAGGTTGTTCTACAAGATATTATTTTATTTTATTTTATATTTAGCATTAAGTAATACGCCACCACATACCTACATTATTATTCAAAATTAAAGAGATTGTTTCAAAGGTACAGTGTCCACTTAAACGAGCTGATGAAGCTGTTCGAATATTCATATATATAGCCCCAGACATGTTATTTCTTTCAGATAGAAATGTTACTGTCGCCTTTAAAAAATAGCATTCCGTTATATAAGCTGACCGTAAGCAAAAAGCAAATGTATCAATATACGGGGGTATTTTTCTGACTACTAAACATCGCACATTTTCATTTTTTATACCATGGTATAACGAAAATAGGTATTTTTATATACAATTTTTTTTAAAAACTGCAACCCAATTTATATTTGAGATATTAATTTTTTATAGTTTTTAAAGAAATATTTTTAATTGTGGCAAATAAAGTACGCTATTTCTGTAAAATATTATGGAAAAATTAGTTGAATAATCTTTAATCATTATATATTTAATTGCCTTTTTCACATAAAATATGAAAAAATTGTAATTAAAATACGTGCGATGTTGAAAAAATCTAATTTTATAATTTCTGATAAAACATTCAGCTATTAAAAATATTTTATTACAGTATTAATATTACTAACATCTGAATCATTAGATGCCTTTTTGCCAAATTTATTAAATGACGCCATCATTTTTTTTTCTAGATTTATGTATTATTCCGAGATATTGATGTGATATACATACATTTCTGTAGATGTTGTTTAAGATTGGAATATAGAATATAGATTTATGTAAATATAGAATTCTTCAGCGGATGACATCGTTTCATGCAGAATAAAAGCGTGTGTTTTAGGTCTTCAAATTTATAGTTGCGTTGTGTTACTTAGTTGTCTTTCTATCTATACATCTATTTATCTAAATATATGTATATATTACATTTTTTTCATCAGAGGCGACACTAAATTCTGAAAAAGTAGACTTCCTGTTTTCTAGTTAAAAAATATTTACAGACAGCTAAATATTCTTTATGATAATTTTTTTGATCGAAAAATGTTTTTTTGTGTACCCAGTCATGTGAATTTTATAGCCTAGATTTGAGATGAATGAATGTTGTCTTTAGATATGCTTTGCTTAAGAATATAAACAGATAGGAAAATAATAATTGAATAGGTGTGAAAAATATTCCATGGAATAATCATACTGTTGAAAGTATGTTATTTAACTAAATAGGATTTGAAATTATACAAATTAGAAATTGTACCTTTGAAATTTATTTACAAGGAAATATTTAAATGATGAATATGTATTTGTAATACAAAATGTTCTTCATTATCTTCAAACTGAATATTCTGTTATTATGTTAGTTTAGTTTGGTTTGGTTTATTTTTGTCGTCCGATTATCTACACTAGGGATATAGGACCAGGAGGGAAGTGCCCTTCGTGGGGGGGGGGTCTTTCTAAGGGAACCTAACCAGTGTTTACGCAAGGTTCGAAGAAAACCACAAAAACTCCGAACGGTTAGGCCGACAGCCGCGATTGGGTTTGAACCAGCACCTGCCGTCTACCAGTTATGAGGTCAAAACCTCTCAGCCACTGGTGGGGCAATATTATGTTAAAAATATTTATGCATTCCATTATAAGAAGTTTTATTTTAATTCGGAAGAATAAGCTTAAACCAAAAACATGTCAAGTGGTATGCTGTTAAAAATCATGTCATAGTTTGAACGATATTTTGGTGCATAATAAGTACCATGATAAGATTGTGAAATCATTTAGAGTTCCCGTTGAAGCATAGTTCTAATAGTTCGAACGAGATTGAATGGGGAAGCTCAAAATATTGATACGACATTTCAACATCTTATGGTGGCAGCTACCAAGCACCAAAATTTGGTTCAAATTACGGCAAAATATTTTAACGGTGTATGTTTTTACTTACTGCATCCATTTGATATAATAATACAATGAAATGAAATTAGTTCAATAATGTATATTATAAAAGATATGACTCTAATTTTAAAAAATATCTTTTCATATGTTGATTGTTCATCATATACTTCAAGTTACACGCGTATAAATAGCAAATTCTTATTTGTTTTTTGTTTGTATCGCAGTTCTTAAATAGGTATACTTTTATATCATTATTTAAATGTAATTAGTCATAAGAAATCATTAATACAGCAATAATTTAAATTTATAAAAAGTAATTGTTTTAAAATGTTTTAATTAACTTCTTTAATTTGCTTTTCTGTTTATGCGTAATGTTTTCTGCTTAAATTTAATTAAATAGGAAATATGATTGTCTGTATTACTTTTTTTTGGGTAGATATGTGGTAAGTGTACTTGTTTGTTGAATATGCACGTAATACGTTTTCTGGGCTATATTTTATACGTAACTTGGAACTATTTAATTAAAAAAAAGATTAAGTAAAATCAGTAAATATGTGAGTTTTATGTAGTTGATATGAGTTTTATGAGTTTTATGTAGTAATATATATTTTTAAATCTCTGATTGCATTTCTAGCTAATTGATACATATAGTAGCGCCAAATATTCAAAAATATTGGGTAGGCTCGTATTTGTTTTAGCAAAATAACGCATTTTTTTACACTGTAGAGAAAAAAAGGGGGAGGGAGCGAATGACTAAATATGATAATTTAAAATTAAATTATGTTTTTTTTCTTAGCATGTTTTTAAATTATTATAATATTATTAATAAGTATATTTAACTACACTGTCGTAATTTCCTTCTTATAAATACATTAATATTTATTATAAATAACATAAAAATCACTTGCTATTAAAAGTGCAAATAAACTAAAGGAAAAAAAGTTCTTCCGGCAATGCCGGGAGGAAAAGGTAGCTTTCATATACTTATATATTTATTTATTTATATTAAAGTAAGTTACATCGTTCAAAATTACTAAGCTCAAATTAGAGGAAATAATCTTATAAAATTAGTGATTTTATAAGATTGAATACTAGTTTTTGTCAAGACTGAATATTAATAGGAATTTTTAGAAATTAGTCATCTTTTATTCAACCTGGTTTTATTTTAAGCGATTTAGGGAGTCGGCAAATTCCACGATATCATAAAGTGTATGCCATTTTAAAGCAACATGATGGATCGTTCAGAACAGACCGTTTCAAAATGTCTGACATAAGCAAAATTCAAAGTGCTATAACTCAATCATTTTTTAAGATATAGACAAAATAAAAAGTGTTATGGAATCGCTGTTTTAAGTTTTAACACGTAAAAGAAAAATATTTTTCAACTTTTAATTTTTTCGCATTTAATTTTTTTTTAAATTTTTAAATGGCCACCATTTTGAAACAAAATAGTGGATGATGCTGGCCAACGAACTCGATCGAGACACTTGTATGTACTATGTACATATCAAGTTTCACTGAAATCGGTTCATAAATACGCGTGTTACCACGTGACAAAAATCAGATCGTTTCAAAATGCCAGCCATAAGAAAAATTCAAAATGCTATAACTCAATCGTTTTGTAAGATATAGACAAAATAAAAAGTGTTCTGGAATTGTTGTTTTAAGTTCTAACAAGTAAAAGAAAAATATTTTTCAAATTTTGATTTTTTTGCGTTTAATTTTAAATTTTATTTTTTTTTTAAATTAAAATGGCCACCATTTTGAAACAAAATAGCGGATGATGCTGGCCAACGAACTCGGTCAAGACATTTGTATGTACTATGTACATACCAAGTTTCATTGAAATCGGTTCATAAACACGCGTGTTATTACGTGACAAAAATCAGATCGTTTCAAAATGTCAACCATAAGAAAAATTCAAAGCGCTATAACTCAATCATTTTTTAAGATATAGACAAAATAAAAAATGTTCTGGAATCTTTGTTTTAAGTTCTAACGCGTAAAAGAAAAATATTTTTCAACTTTTAATTTTTTCGCATTTAATTTTAAATTTTAAATTTTTAAAAAAATTTAAAATGGCCGCCATTTTGAAACAAAATGGCGGATGATGCTGACCAACGAACTCGGTCGAGACATTTGTATGTACTATGTATATACCAAGTTTCATTCAAATCGGTTCATAAATACGTTAGTTATCGCATGACAAAAATCAGATATATATATATATATATATGTCAACATTTGAACGGAGGGTGGTTTCGGGGTCTGGGGGTCATGATCGGTGAAAATATACCAAAATTTTCCGGAAATGCTTTCCTCCGGACGGCTGCAATAGGTAGCTTTTTACTTTTTGTAATGAAAGCTACCTAACACTTTAAAGTGCTTTATCAATTCAAGACATAAAAACAGAAAGCACAATATGTGCATGAAAATTGTTTTGTAAGAAATTTAACTATACTTCCGCTGAAGGGGTTTTCAATGCTCCTGCAATTCTGACTGATGTCCTTATTATTTTGTATTCAAAATTATTTTTGAGAAAATTAATAAAAACCCAATTTCATATCAATGATTAAAATAAATAAATAAATAAATAAATTACGTATTAAAAAATTTGAAAATATGTGGGCGTAATGATTAAGTTATTGAGTGGGCTCGCGTCCCATTGGCCTATATAAGTCGGTGCCACTGGATACATATTCATGAATGTTTGTAAACGTTAGAATATGCATAAACAATATAAATGTCAATAAAAAAAAATTTTCTAAATGAATTCTTAAATACAAACAAATCAGTGCAATTTTTGAAGATATATAGTCAAACGTAAAAAAAAGCAGCTATCAGTTATTTTTTTCTATATAATTCTTATGAGCTGGCAAAAAATTCAAATATTAATAATACATTCTAAAAGTCGATTTAAATTTATATTTAACTATTCCGTTTGACTATTTACTTCATTAAATGTTTATCAAATCTCAACCAATCATAAATTTCGTTTTTGACGTTTGTTTGAAAATAAACACCTAATTCAAAATAAAATGTTTGCAATATATTTGCATAAGATAATAATATTTCTTATTCAAACAGAATATTTCATTATTTTCCTGCGTAAGAAATATATTTATATTTTGTTTCAAGAAATTAATTTTTAATTGAAACTCTCAAACCAAACAAATTGCTGTGTATTTTTGAATTTTTCATGAATAGAAAAAAAATATCTTCAATTAGAACTGATTATTTTTCTTTTCGAAATGTGAATTTGCATTTTTTCTTAATTTGTTATATGCTTCCTATTTTTAAGGATATGTAGAGAACAGAGGATTTCTTGATTAAATATGCTTTTAAAACTATTTTATTCAATAATATTATTTCCATGAGCAAGAATTTCATATGAAGTGTATTTTTTTAAGTACTCGAATCTAATTTAGCATTAGATTCTGGTAAATTTAAAATTGTTTAAATAACATCCGTCAGGCCGAAATGTCGGAACATGGAGTTGGATAAATTTAAAACATAACATAAAAACAAAAATTTTTATTTACAAGATTACTGTGTAAAAGTATAAAATTAAAGTTTGAAAAAACTGCCGTTGAACCTTTATTTTCAAGTATTTAATTTTAGACGTCAATTTCTTTAGGTAATACTCAAATGTTAATTTGTCATCAAATGCTCACAGACTTCTAATTTAGTAAAGTCTATCCACAGGAAAAAAGCATTTCCTCTAAACGACAAACTATATCAAAAGTGACATAAGCTGTTTTATGTAACAACACCTTTAGAATAATGTCCACAAGAATTTTGACAAAGTTAAACCCTGAAATTTGTGTATGGTGGCTTGGTATGACACTATTAGCAAAAACTGACTTTATAAGCATGTGGTCTTTTCTTCTTTCATATATATTTACAAATATGTTTGATTAAAAAAATCATTTTCTTTCAATTTGCAGTGGTCCTTGAAAACCAGCAAAATGTTCCATTATAGCTTGTGGGTTGAAATCTTGAGACATATATCTTTTACGGACTCAATGCACCATT
Source organism: Maratus speculifer (assembly GCA_964019185.1). Taxonomy (NCBI): domain Eukaryota; kingdom Metazoa; phylum Arthropoda; class Arachnida; order Araneae; family Salticidae; genus Maratus; species Maratus speculifer. Next base: position 167,573,851 of record OZ025292.1, read on the forward strand.
TACCAAATACTTACGTCTCACTCCGCGCTGTTATTAGTATATAACATAAACCAATTCAGCGTCGAACGGCTGAGTAAAGTTGAGGCTGAAGTCCAGATGCATTATTATCTTTACTCCATCTTGCTAATTATTCTGATATGCTAACATTCTTATCATGTCCACTTTGAATTAAGAACTACTCCTTGATTATATTTTAATTTGTTTGTTTAGGAGAAAAAGGCATGTAATATCTTGAAATCATTCAAGTTCAGGCGGAAGCAGTATAGCTTTGCATCGTTGGTTTAGGAATGATAGATAATTTGAAACTTTGACCATGCAATGTGAATAATCAGTCTTTACAAACTGTCTTTATTGATTGTCATTTTGTCTCAATGAGTTTGTTAATGTGAAACATTCTTGAAAAACTCTAAGAATTGTGTGTCCTTGAAAAGCAAAACGTGATTTATAGAGTGTATCTTAAAAACATATTTCTTTTATGATGTACAACTGCCTAATATCACCACGTCTTTAAAAAAATAATTCTCTAAAACATTGATTGCTATCAGATTTATCTTCGTGACACCTTTGTTTGACTTTAGCCATAAGATATAGGACAATGGAAAGTTGATAATAATGAGAAGTAACACTGGGACCATGCTAAACTGTATATTCCTTGCTGCCTGACTTAAACCAGCAAAATACTTAAATCACGTCGGTAGTTTCAGCTTTATAACTTTAATATTTGAAAAGGATTTTTTAATTGATTTATTATTTTAAAAATGCGCTGAAAGCATTATTTTAAATATTTTATTCTTCAGTTATTTTAAGTATCATTAAAATAAAAGAATTGCCTTACATTTGACATTAAATACATAAGTACGCATTAGTACCAGAAGCATGCTAGTTTCCAAACCTAACTGATCAATAACTGTTTTACTAATTTCTTCGAGTAACGTACTTCTTCCAGATCTTGCTTTTTCATAATAAAAGTTGAATTGGTAAAATATTTAAACTTGTTTGGATTGATGAAAGCTGGAGGAAGAACGCTGATAAGATGAAAACTGAGCAAAACTGAAGTATCATCTGCGGTTCATCCTTAAATCGAATGTCAGAATTTTCATAATCATCATTCAGCGTAATTTGTTGTTCTTCAGAATAATTCATAAATGTTAAAAGTAAAGAAAAAACACTTTATAAGAGAGTCTATTGTAAAGAGAAACCACGGGATGTATTTGAACAATTCCGGTTTGTCAATGTCGCGTCGCCTCGATTTTTGAGACAATCCAAAATTAGAGCTAGATCCATCAAGATAGCAGCAAAAAACTTCAAAAACATCTCAAAGACTTTTGTGTCTGGCAAATCCAAAATATCATTACGTTATTACGCAAATACTTGGGATTCATCTAACTTATTCTTACGCGACTATTCCACATAGTAGTATACTAAATAGCGCTTTTTATTTCAATTACTTTCTGTTAACAGGCATTTTAGCAACTTGTGTATGTAATGTTACAGATATAAATATATTTATATTATTAAAATGTACACTAAATCTAGGAAACATTTTAAAAAATCAAGTCCTAATTTATTTATTTTAATGGAAGTGATTTCTCGCAAATTATTTTTCATTGTTGTAACCATTTTCTAAATCATAAGCATAAAGCTATGTATTCATGTACGTTAACATCAAATTCTTGACAAGCTTGGCGAAATTGGTAAAATATTCATCTTCTCCAAATTTAATCTCCAGAAATAAATTGTTATAAATGAAGCCAATTCGACTATAGTTAACTACTTTGTTGAAATCTAAGGTATGAATAAAGGGATTTTCTCTAATCGTGTCCTTTGCTTTTGAAATCTTAATTTTTTAAGTAAAATTATCCAAAATCTAAAAGCCGAAAAACAGGGAAGCAGCTTTTCCCTCCCGAATCAGAATATATGGGTACATATTTCAATTTTTAATTGCACTATGTGACAATTTTTTCTTTTTTATCTCATTCACATCAGTATGTTCAGTTGCATTTAGTTCCAATATATTCAACAAATCTAAATTAAGCTATCCAAATGTGGCAATCTCAAATTTTTATTCTCATAATTCTAAAGGTATCAAATTCCGTGTCTTAGTTCCTGAGATATGATTGTCGCTAAAATAACGTAAATCCTGCCAAATGCAGCATAGCATCGCCACTTGTTGGTGATTTAAGCATAATCATGAAAGCAACAATTTATGCAACATCTAATTGAATTTGAAGTTTGATGAAAATCGGTGAATTAGTTCTTGATGTAGAGCTATAGGGGGAATCGTAAAAAATGAAAACAGGATTGCGATCTGTTGTGTGAAATCAAAATGTAAACAACACCAAGTTATATTAAGGAACAGCTGAATCTGAAATTTTATGAGATCCGGGCATTATATCTAGATACAGAATTATTGCGGAAATCGTAAAAAATGCAGCATAGCAGCTTTATCTGTTGACCTATTTACATCAAAAGGTAGAAAACGTCGATTTATGTCAAAGACTAACCGAGACTCAAATTTGATGAAAATCCTTATCTAAGTTCTCGAGATTGAATTATTGCGAAAATTGTGAAAAATGCCACATAGCAGTGCTACCTATGTCATAAAGTAACTAAATCTGAAGTTTGATGAAATTCAGTGCATTAGGTTTTGATATAGGGATATTGCGGAAATCCTGAAAAATGATGCATGGCAGTGCCACCAGTGGAGTGATTGTCCTCAAAAACTAATCAGTACCAATTCATATCAGGGTCTAACGAAAAAAATATGAGCTTCTGTGGCATTTGTTTTATAGGAAATGTTGAAAAAACGGTGTGGCCAAGCAATCAATGATCCATATGAGCTATTGATCACAGTCCAGAATGTTGAACTTAAAGTTCATATTGGTAGCACTTGTAATAGTACCTTCTATCCCTTAATTTGCATACCATCACTCAAATGAATTTGTAAATAGAATTCGGTAACACTTTGTCTGTTGAAAAGTATAAACGTTTAGCACTTTTAGGTAAAGCTTAGCAGAGTTTCTCCCAGCAATTTCAGTCAATCAACGAAAATTTACGTAAAATATATTTTGCATTGCTTTTTAGAATTTATATGTATCATATGATAAATAAAAGTTTAATATAATTCAAAATTGCGTACCACAACTGATAAAGCCCTTCAAGAAATTATTATTTATGTACAGTGTTGTAAACCAATCCTTTATTGTTTCCGTATAAATAAACAATTTTATTTTCTTCATTATTATATATAAATATACAGTGCTTAGCAAAAGTTTAGACAATGATCGATTTCACTTCTATATTCAAAAGTACGAAGCGAATTTTTGTAACTCATCTGTCATACATTACTTGTGGCTTATTTTTTCTGTTCAAGCATTAAATTTTAAATTATGCCATTACATAGTATATTATGATAGAAAAACAAAATAAACATTGTGGCAAAAGTATACACAATCTGTATAGTTACATAAAAATAACCATAAATTAAAATCGAGTTGCACCCACATTGTTTGCAATTAGTGCAAGAATGTGATTTTCCATCGAAGAAACTAAATCCTGCGTCGCTTGGGGGTCTATTTCGTACCAAACACGTTCAACAGCAGCTAAAAGCTCATTAACATAAAAGTGTAGCAAAAAGTGTGCATAAATCTTATGAGATATGATATCACAAAGGTTTTTGATTTGGTCCAGATCAGGTCTACACGCCAGCCAGTTGATATCAGCAGTATTTTGAGATTGAAACAAAAGTTTTTGTTTTGTATGCAGCATGAATAAACGAATTATCTTGCTCAAATACATACTTTCGGACATCTAAAGGTTTCCCAAATAACTTTAAATTGTCCTCCAACGTATGTATATTGTCTTGCGTTCCTTGGCAACCATTGAATAGCTGCAGGGATACTCGAGCATTAAATCAAATTGAGGAGCAAATCATTAAATAGACAGCTCCTTGTTGTCGAATAAAGCCCATCTCAGGCTCTTTACGCAGTCCACCTTTAGATTATACTTCATACACTCTTAAAACTGTGCCTCTGATGTAAGAGCTCCATTGGGAATTTTTTTGCCTCTGGATATTAAGAGGAACATGAAATTAAGAGGCACACTGTTAAAAATGTGCATGCGTATTTACCACCGTGCCGCCTATCACTTTGACAGGGAATTTTCATAGGTACACAAATGCAACTTTGTACCTCTGACAATTTTTAAAGGCACAAATCGAACTTAGTACCTTTGACAAACTTGGTGCCTCTGACACTTTCGTGTCGGTGACTCTTATTTTGTCGTGACTTGACGTTTTTCTGTAAAATCAAAGGCACTTTTTCTATGTGCCTCTCATATCAAAATAATAGAAGGCACGATATGCTTGTGCCTTTTATATAAGAGGTACTGTTTTAAGAGTGTAGACAGACCTCTTAGGACGATTCAATGTAACTGAAATTTCTGAAACAGTCATCCTTTTCCATTTCAGCTTCATTACTTCAATTACCTCATCTGAATTACCATTTCTAGCTCGCAGCATCTTCACTAATCGAAGCTATGGCAAGGTATACTTAAATATTTCAGATATACGGCATCAAGTCTTAGGAATTTGCATTTTTCCGTGAACAGTTGCCAAAAATCAAAAACGTGTTTAAACTTTTGCAATGTGCAAATTTCACAATTTTTAAATTAAAATAAATATTATCCGAAATTAAAACCATTATTTTCATCCCTAAATGTTCAAAATATATTTAAAAATAAGTGTAGCCATTTCTATAACTCAAGAGCTGGTATTTTTTTATTTAATGATTAAATAACACCAGTGTCTAAACTTTTGCTGAACACTGTATATACACATTTTAACGTTTTATTGTAATTTTATGATTTTTAAATAACACCACACCATTAACATAGATTGGAAGCGATCATTATCCATAGAAAACAATGTAATGGGTTAACTGTAACTTTAAGCGAAATTTATAAACAATTCTCTTCATTTACCATACCAAAAATGCCATGACAAACCTCAATGATTTATATCAATCGGGTTATATTTATTCTTGAAATTCAGTAAAATTAATGAGAATGAAATATATATATATATATATATATTGAGAATAATGTACTAATGTCTCTTTAATTATTTAATTATTAAATATTTATTATTAAAGATGATAAATTATTTCAGCAACTACATTTATGCGTAAATAATTATGATATACTTTAAAGATAGAAAATAATTATTTGAATAATTTCGGGTTTCTAAATGTGTATGAACTTTATTAATTATGCAATGTAGCTTTAGAAATTAAACTTATCTGTCGAACTTTATTAATTATGCAATGTAGCTTTAGAAATTAAACTTATCTGTCTTGATGCTTAATTAAGATGCTATATTTAATTGCTAACAAATTATTTGAGATGTATTTTAATAAAATATTTATTTTAGTCTTCAAATTCTAGATTTCATTATCTAACTTATTAAGATATATTTATATATTCCATTTGAAGAAATTAACCTTTAGTACGCAGGAGTATATTTAAGCAAGCATAGAAAGGATAAGCAAAAACAGCATCCATTTTCTTTTTCCGTGTGCATAGTTATTTTCGATACTAAAAATTCAATTACCATTAGTTTGACTGTAATATTAGTGAAAATAATTTATTTCTTTATTCAGAATGCTCAATTTGTATTCTTTATTAATATCTAATATACTTCTTATTTATATTAACATTATACAGGTAGAGAAAAATGTCAATGAATTTTTGTTCTCCCCCCCCCCATAATTGAATATACAGTTAAAAAATTGTTTATTACTTAATTTAGTTCATAGCAATAGTTTTATTACATGTTTAAGGTACAAATGCATAACATGGTAGTATTGTACATTCCAGTATATAACCGTCTCTGTTGCACAAGGAGCAACTACGATTTCCGATTATAGTTTTATATTTTTAGGTATATTTTCGATATCACATACAACTTTTCTTTTTAAAGTAATCATTATCATAAGCAGAATGAAAATAAAATAAAATAGCTCTTTAGTCTAAAAAAAGTAACTACAGTCGAACCTCGTTAATACGTGAAAATGGTTGTACTTGGGAAAAAATTAAAGAAAATCAAGAGAGAACTAATATTACTTCACATGAGTCTTCCTGAGGTTAAAAGCTTACACAAAACACGGGAAAAAACGAAAACACTTAATGTTAAATCTACGGGAGAGTCATTATAAAATATCTCGCTTATTTATTTATTTTTTTTTTTTTTCAAAAGATGCCTGATGATGTTTTACAATAGTGTTAGCCGTTTAAGCTGTAAGTTTTTTGACTTTGAATTCGGATTAAAAAAAGAAAGAAAATACTGTAACTTTCGGAACCGGTTTAACCGGTTACGAAATTGAGGCTGTAGAACTATATATTTGAATAAAACATAACCAAAAAGAAAAAAGTAAAAACCAGTCTAGTTGAAGGCCGTCCTCATCTATCCAAAGTAAATAAAGATCATCGATTGACAATTTTCAATTGACAAATAATTAACACATTTGCGTCCCAAAACAAACAGCAACAACAAAAAGAACATAAATAATTATGGGTGCGATCAAAATTCACGTATTAAACGGGCTCGCATATTAACAAAATTCGTGAATTTTCGTCGACTGGTTTCTTTAATAACAACCTATGCGGAAAAAAAAAATTGGTCAATTTTTAGCGTTTTTAAAACATAAAATGACATTCAATTTATTTTAATCATTATGTACTTATTAAGCAGGATCGTTTGAAAAGCTGAGAATTCAAATAATCGTTACTTTCTCAAGTAAAATCCTATGTCTTTTCAAATTTAGATTTATTAGTATGACACATAAAATTGAATAAGACAAACACAAAAATTTCTGCTAACCATATGTTAACGAAATTGAAATCTTTGTTAGCTATACAAAACAGATAGATGCGATAATATATAGCGCTGATAATAATAACAAGTTGGAAATTGCAAGTGAAGCGTACCAAATGATGTGCGTTCGTAAAATAACGAATTTTTAAAAATATTAAGATCTTGCTGTCATAGTAGAACGTCCAATCAATATCAAACAATTATCAAAAAATCGTTCGAGCCGTTTTTTAGATAAAATTGATTTGACCCAAAATGACCTAAAAATGACCGACTAATCTAAATTTCACGAACCTGTGACGTAGTCCAATAATTTTCTCGTGCAAAAAATTGGTTGTATGCAAAATTTCGTTAAAATCAATCAAGCTGTTCTTCAGATATAAATAATTTGACCCAGACCCAAAATGATCCACTAATTGAATTTTTGTCGAACATTTGACAAGCCCAATGGTCTTTTCATGCCCGAAAATATTAAATACAAAATTTTGTCAAAATCGTTCGAGCCGTTTTTGAGATAAAATTTACACACACACGCGCACACAATTTTTGCTCGTATTATATTATTAGATAAGTATATAGTTATATATTAATAAATTCATAAATTAAATGAATAAAGATATTGCAATACTTTTAATATACATACGAATAAACAGATAGCAGCATACATCTACTTTGGAATTTTCCCTTTTTTTCTGTCCGTGTTTACAGTAATGTATAATAAACATTCTCAAATGTATGCACAATTTTTATTTATTTAGTTGTCTATACAATTTTGAAATACAGCCAGTTCACATTATCCTAATTGTTATCATTCAGCACTTAATTATTTTCTTAAAAAAATAAAAATACGCTATTTTTTCTGACTGTGTATGTTACAGTTAATGTACTAACACCATTAAAAGTGATTTTATACTTTAAAATGAGTTTTTTGCTTATTATGTTGATATAAATTATTATATTATATAATGCACTCTGTTAAAATATTTAAGTGGTATTAGATATTTCAGAAAGGAAACGTTTGCACTTTGGTTTAGCTTCGCCGGCACAATTAAAGATTATATATCATATTTTTGCGTAAACTAAAATTCTTTTAATTCAGCATGTGTGGTAGTTGTTCTGACTTTTAAAAATATATTTATTTAAATAATTGTCTAAAACGTGCTCTTATACTACATTTTTATTTTAAAAATCTACGCAAAATATTTCCATCATGATTCAGTTTTATCCTTATTTTATATAAATGCTATATTTATGTTATTATTATGTTCAGGTATGATTTTATTAATTGGGATTAAAATACATATGCATAAGAAAATATTAGAAAATTGTCGCATTTTATTCAATAAAGCGAACTTTTCATTACAACCAATTGTATTTTAAATATGGTTTATAATGCTGCTTATAAATTTGGCAGAAAAAAATGGTTGTACTTGGGAAAAAATTTTTAAAAAATCAAGAGAGAACTAATATTACTTCACTTGAGTCATCCTGAGGTTAAAAGCTTACACAAGACACGGGAAAAAACGAAAACACATAATGTTAAATCTATGCGAGAGTCATTTTAAAATATCTCGTTTAATTTTTTTTTTTTCAAAAGATGCCTGACGATGTTTTACAATAGTGTAAGCCGTTTAAGTTGTAAGTTTTTCCATTTTGAATTCGGATTAAAAAAAGAAAGAAAATGCTGTAACTTTCGGAACCGGTTTAACCGGTTGCGAAATTGAGGCTGTAGAACTATATATTTGAATAAAACATAACCAAAATGGAAAAAGTAAAAACTAGTCTATTTGAAGATCGTCCTCATCTATCCAATGTAAATAAAGATCATCGATTGACAATTTTCAATTGACAAATAATTAATACGTTTGCGTCCCAAAACAAACAACAACAACAAAAAGAACATAAATAGCTATTACAAACGATTTGATATGAAAAATCAAACAAATTCTGACATCAATGACAAACTACTTCATTTCATTTCAGAAGGGGTCATATCAAATAGAGCATGCGTTGACTAAGTAATTATTTAGAGAAATAGTCGGAGCATCCCGCCTGGCATTGGACGGTTGGACAACATCATTATAAAATGTCAGAGGTACAATTCTTGTAATATTTTATTGTAAATAACTATAGAGGTCTTGACATCGATTACACTGACAAGACCATCATATGCTTGTAAATGTCATGTGTTCGATTACACTAACATGATCATCATCATCTTTAAAAGTTTCATTATTCTAGAAAATTTCCAATCAATAAATATGTCGTTTATTTCCTTCGACTTTTTTGCTTGGACTTTTTCCATTTGCTGCGTCTTCTTTTTGAAAAATAAAACGTTATTAACACTATTTTTGTATCCGATGAAGGTTATTTTTACAGTTGGGAGTACTCAGAATTGAAGTAATTTATTTTTAAACATTTTTTGCAATCTTTTTAAGTCGTTTACATATAGTGTGATTTAAATTAACATCTTCCCTGTTGAAGGGTGCGTATTATGTCCTTACAGTATCAAATTTTTATGTCTCGCTTAAATATTTTTTTAGCAAGTCTATTGTATATTGCTGGGTATTTCTTTTGAACGATATATATGATATATAAATCGGCTGATATATGTATATTATATCCGATATGATATATATATATATATATATATATATATATATATATATATATATATATATACATATATATATACATATATATATATAGCGAGAGAGAGAGAGAGATTCACTGTGTGGGTTAGCGGATGTTGTCGACTACGTTGGTCAATTTTCGAAACTGGATCTCTTTTTAATAATGTTATCTGATTTTTAATTGAAATAAAACGGCAATCAGAGACATTGTTATATTTTTTTCTAGAATGAATAGAGACTCCTTAATTATTTTGGAGGCGAAAATATGACATTATAAAAAGCACAAAAAAGAGGATGTCAGTGACAGATCCATGGATGGTTTCAAAGAAATATCTTGAAAGAACTTTAATTGATGGAAATTATTTTGTACGATTTTATAAATTTTTTAAAACAATTTAAGAAAAATACCTAAAGTTTTAAAAGTCTGAGCGGTAAAATGACACTTCTTTACCCTTATTATGATACAACAATGAGTCATTGTAATAACATAAAAAAAGTTGAACATTCCTACATGAAGGAGGGGCAAGGGATGCGCTTTTTTTTAAATTTTTTACATCTTAACATATTAAATTATTTCAACTTTTACCAATCTCCATCACCATAATTTCCATAGCATTTTGTATAAAGAATAACTGTAAATTAGTGAATACCCGCTATAAAACATGGTTAAATTAATAAAACACATTTTTATTTTTGATGACTGTAATGTATTTGCATAGGACTATAATATATTTGCATAGGCAAAAATATTTCGCCGGCAAATATCAAGGATTTAAAATTAATAAAAATTAAATGGATTTTTTTTTTAAATATTAATAATAGGAAACTTTCAAAAGGGCGCTGATCTATACGAATTAAAATTATATATATTTTTAATTTTAAAGAAAAAAATGTATATTAATCAGTTTTAACTTCCCCTTTTCCCAAACAAAAATGTCTTCCACCAATAATTATGAATTTTGAATGAGAATTTTCATTAGTATGTAACTTATAACTTATTATTAGCATAAGTACAAAATATTTCTCATTCATTTTAAATTTGACGTCATTATTTCTTGAGCTCCAATAATTACTGATATCCACGTCCCTTGTATTTTTAACGATTACTATAAAATAACTGTTTTATTTCATTTATGACGTCATTTTTTTCCAAGTGAAATATTCTGTTAAAAATAATATTATTTTCCATTTTTTTTTTTATAAAATTTCTAAGTATGTCGCCATTTTTGACAGAAAAATTCTTATTAGCGAAACAAATATATAACAAAAAATACTCCCTTTATTTTTATTTCACATATGACGTCAGATTTATTTTCTTTTAAATTCTTTTTTTTTTTTCATTTCTTGCATGGAAATAGCTCAATTAAAAATTTATCGCCCCAGAGAAATTATTATTATGATTTTAATTTTCTTGGCAACGGAAAAGGAAATTGATTATTTTCTTTTCTAAACTATGCCATTTGATTCAGTGTGAAAAAGAATGAAATTTTGAATTTTTAAAGAAACTATTTGAATAAAACAATTAAAAATTAGCCTATGTTCATTTCAAGGCTTTAACTTATCTATATGAAAAGGTTCAAAGCCATTAATCCATCCATTTTGAAGTCAACTTCATTCCAATTTTCGGACACACTTTCATATTTATAATATGTATAAGGATTATTAAGAATTTATAAACATTAAACCTTCGTGTTGAAATTACAAGAACAATGTAAATTTAATAACAACGTCAGTTAATCATTTTTGTCTCAATTTCAATTTTAAAGCGGTACAAAGGAAATTCAAATGAAACGAAAATGATATCTTCTTATAGATAAGAATAGCATTTTCTTAGTTTCAAAGAATATTATTACCGAATGTATAAACTTCTCTGGCGCATATCTGACAGAGAAAAAGTTATCATGAAAGCTATATCAAAAATGTCTATTCAAATCTTTTGACATATATATTAACGAATTTACATTAATATATCATTAAATGTAACAAAGAGGCTGATTTTAAGTTTGTATGAAAATATTATGTAAACTGTCATTTTTGTAATATAGTAGATATCGTCAAAAAATCTTTTGAAAAGAAACAAGAAGGAAAAAATCTTGTGTCAAGCACAGATTATGAAGCACTTTCCAACACATTCAGAATAATGTAACAAAAATACACCATTTAAAAAAAATAAAATAATAAGTCTCATTTCACCATATGGGAATACATAATGTATTTTAAAACTATATTTCATCTATTCCCATCTATTAAGGGAAAATTATCCGAATATTTTAGCAGCCCTGTATATCATATAGAAAATTGTATCTATTAAAAACATGCATCCCAAAATTTAATTATTTTATAAGATACATATATCTCCGCTGAAAATATATTATTTTAACCACTTCCCTGATTTATCCGTACGTAATACGGGCAACGTGTTCATGCTAATCAAGTTTTGCCCATACCACGTACTGGTATACATATTCCAGTCACGATTTATTTTCCTCATCAGTATTTTTTATTATAAATTTTGCATTATTTACTAGAAGAAGGTTTTAAATTCAATTAGGCAAAAAATTCTGCTGCGGAAAACAATGATTAAATATAAAAAATTCTGAAAAAAAATGAAAATTTTAAACATTATTTAAAAGTTTTTTTCAAAAATATTTTCCATTTAAGTGGTTAAAACTTTCCAGTGACCTAATTATTTTGGTACATAATCATTTAGCAACCTAATAGTTTATCTTTTTTTTTTTAGACCGATACTTGGAAGTTCAAAAATTTGGACCATTTTATATTTCATGTCAATAATATAATAGGAATAAAAGAATAGCAACTACTAATACCAGCTATCAATAAACAGATTTAAGAATAAACACGAGAGTTAAATCAGAGAAAAGACAACAAATGGTGGATTCATGACACAGAGACTAAACAAAGTCATGAGTATTTATGAATAATGTTTGGAAATTCTTAAAAGTTTATGTTACCACACATTAAAAAAATAATAAAACTTGGATCAAAATGTAATTCAAACTAAGGATACTAGTCTAAGTTTTAATGCCTTCTGTTTCTGTATATACTTTTAAAAGAATTTTATTTACTAAGCATGTAAGAAATGTACAAATGAGTAAAAACGCAAATAAAATCTGAAGATTAGTACCCAAGATATATATACAGGGTGATTCATAAAAGATGGGCAGAACTTTAAGGGGTTATAGTACACTTAAAGACAAATAATATTAAATAGGAGAGTAAGGGTCCCAGACGTATTCCCAAGGAGATAGGGGGCATTAAAGTTTAGGGTCCGAAATTTCAAATGATTATAAAAAATGGAAAAATTGGTCGATTCGTTTGCGGTTTTTGCAAAAAATTTTCTTTATGCCAGTATTTTCTCCCCACAGAACAAAAATCAGTTATTGCCGATCTTTGTGTCGTAGATTAGGCTCTAACTACTGCCGCGTTTTGCTAAAATTATTCTTTATGTCAGTATTTTCTTGAAAATAAATTTTAAAGAAAAGTTTCAAAAAATTCCGATAGAGGGCGCTTTAGACTTTGGAGTAACGAACAACTATTTTATACCGTTATTTTTTGTGTCTCATTAAATGCTTTCTAAAGCTTAGACTTAAACTTAAATTTTCAGCTCAAAATCTGAATCGCTGAGCATGGTTCAGTAGCGAGGGGAGGGGGTTCAAATTTCAACTTCTGAACATAGTTCAGTTTGCACTACTTAACCATGCCCAACGATTCTGTGCTGTGATACGAGGCAAAAATACAACTTTCGTCAAGGACTGCATAGTCGGAATTCACTCATAAAGGCACTGGCACAGTTGGAAACGTCGCTCATGCAAACGTTAAAGCTCCATTCCTGACGCTAGTCACCGGGTGAAGAAGGAGACAGAAAGTATGCAAATGTCAAATGGGGAAGAAGAAGAACACGTATGCAAAATTTCCACACGATTCAGGCATAAAAACCACTGAACGGTGAGTCAAGTGTAAGTCGCTGAAGTAATGAATCGGAAGATGGTGCCCTTCACGAATAAGGAAAAGGCTGAGATGCATTTAATTTACGGAGCGGCAGATGGAAATGTTGCAGAGGCACAACAAATGTACGGAGAGCGATTTCCCAACAGGCGGTTGCCTAACCGCAAAACTTTCGAGCGCTTGCACAGACAGTTGTGTGAGACGGGATCATTTCTCGCTTCCCGGTCGAATGCAGGTCGTGCAAAAAAGGACGAATCAGTAGTTGTTGCAGAAGCCATTCTGGATGTAGTAGCGGCGCAGCCAAGTACAAGTACACGAACAGTGGCTAGGCAGGTGGATACCTCACAGTCCATGACTTGGAGGGTACTGAAGGATGAACATTTGCTCCCGTTTCATGTGCAACGAGTCCAGAAACTGTCTCCAGGGGATTATCCAAATCGTATTGAATTCGCCCGCTGATTTCTGCAGCAGAACGCGCTAAATCCACATTTTGGACGAACTGTGTTTTTCACCGATGAATGTACCTTCACACGTGAAGGTACATTTAACACACACAATGCACATGTATGGGCGGATGTCAATCCACATGCTACGTATCCACATGCTCATCAGAGACGCTTTTCCATCAATGTTTGGGCAGGAATCCTCGGAGACCACCTAATCAGAACGTACCTTCTTCCTGAACGCCTCAACGGTAAAACATACCTCACATTTCTGCAACATGTGCTGCCAGACCTGTTAAACGTTGTTCCTCCACGCATTCGGCGGGTCATGTGGTTCCAGCACGATGGAGCGCCAGCCCATTACGTACGAGACGTCCGCAACTATCTGGACATCACATTTCCGAACAGATGGATTGGTCGAGATGGTCCTGTTGCTTGACCTGCTCGCTCGCCAGATCTTTCACCCCTCGATTTCTTTTTTTGGGGACAATTGAAGGCTCTTATGTATGAGACACCCATTGAATCCCCCGAGGAACTGGTCGCCAGACTTTCCGCCGCTGTAGGGGAAGTGCTCGAGAAGCCTGATGTTTTCGCGAATGTTCGCCGTTCCATTCTTCGCCGTTGTTCTGCGTGCATAACCTCTGGTGGTCACAATTTTGAACATTTATTGTAATTGCATGTTAATAAATATGCTTTGGTAACATAATCCTAATTTGTGTCTTTTTACCTCGTATCACAGCACACAATGTGTGGACATGGTAAACTGAATTGTGCTCAGGAGTAGAAATTTCAAACCCCTCTCCCCAGAAACTTAACCACGTCTAACGATTCAGATTTTGGGCTGAAAATTTAAGTCTAAGCTTTAGAAAGCATTTAATGAGACACAAAAAATAACGGTATAAAATAGTTGTTCGTTACTCCAAAGTCTAAAGCGCCCTCTATCGGAATTTTTTGAAACTTTTCTTTAAAATTTATTTTCAAGAAAATACTGACATAAAGAATAATTTTAGCAAAACGCGGCAGTAGTTAGAGCCTAATCTACGACACAAAGATCGGGAATAACTGATTTTTGTTCTGGGGGGAGAAGGGTTTCAAATTTCAAATTTCAGTTTACGCTACTTAACTACTCGTTAGGACTCAGATTTTTAGATTAAAATTTAAGTTTAAGTCTAAGCTTTCGAAATCATTTAAAGAAATACAAAAAATAACGTTAAAAAATAGTTGTTTGTTACTCCAAAGTCTAAAGCGCCCCCTATCGGCATTTTTTGAAATTGAACTTTAAAATTTTATTTCAAGAAAATACTGGCATAAAGAAAATTTTTTGCAAAAACCGCAAACGAATCGACCAATTTTTCCATTTTTTATAATCATTTGAAATTTCGGACCCTAAACTTTAATGCCCCCTATCTCCTTGGGAATACGTCTGGGACCCTTAGTCTCCTATTTAATATTATTTGTCTTTAAGTGTACTATAACCCCTTAAAGTTCTGCCCATCTTTTATGAATCACCCTGTATATATATATATATATATAAATACTAAAAAACTAAATACATTAATAAAAAAAAACTAATTATTCCACACTTTATTCTTATTTTAAATTTATACTTTAAAACATATTTATTTATTTATTTTTATTTGTATTTATTTATTTATTAGAAAACGATTTTTTTTAAATTATCTATAAATTACATGATTTATTATATTTAAAAATTGCACTTCTATAAATCCTATGCATTAACACAAAATAATTTTATAAATAATTTCTTATTCATAAATATGTACATGGTAATAGCATAAAATGCATGCTTAAAGTAATCGGAAATGACCTTGACTGTTTTTATTAAAAATTTGTATTTAGGAGACAGCCGCAAAAATTTACTTTAACTATTAAAGATTTTTTAAGGTATAGAATATAGTTTTCCTGCTTATTTTAGAATTCAAACGATCTTAAGTACTTTTTTAGATTCGAAAATCATTATTTTAATACCCACATAAATTCTTAACAATTTACATTTAAAAGTTATATCAAGCAGAGCACTTTTAATAAGTCTTGAAAAAAGAAAGCGGTGTATCTTAAGTGCAGTTTAATGTCTTCTTCAACATAAATGAGTTAAAACAAAAATACTTTTCCTCTTAAATTTTACTATAAAAATTCTGAAACTCAAAGAGATATATGCTTTATCGATAGTATTTCTCGAGGAACATATTTTACATTTTAAGAATTTTAATCTGTTTGTATTAAAAGGATCATAATTTATATTACAAACTTTTTTAACGGAGGAAAAGTATTTATTAAAATGTATTAAATAAAGGCTGAGAATAAACAATTATTTTTTTTTATTACATGAATGGACAGAAAAATATATTTAATGTTTATTTTTTAAATTATTTTCAAAATGAGAAGTTAAGGTAAACCATAAAAATTAACAGTTATATTTATTGAAAAATACTAATTTTTAGTTATACCAAAAGCTTACTCAAAAAGTAAGCTTTAGAGATAGTGTTATTACCTCCGAACACTGTACAATGTGTGACAGCAATGTGAAATTATACATATATGGAATACTTTTTCTATTTCAATTCAGTCTGTGCTGACTAACACTTGTTATATCATTGTAGCGACAGCAACGAAATCCTACAATCTTGTATTTACAGTTAGGAGTGGCCAAAAGAGGAAAGGCAGATTGCGAATTCCTTTGGGAATTTTACTATTCAATCAATCAGAGACAATGTCCTTGTACACAAATTTATTTACCATTCACATGAAAATGAAACAATTCCAATATTCTCCGGTTGGAATTTAGTACCGACGCAATATGCCAACGTAAAATAGATGACTGATGAGATTATAAGAATAGAACTGCACATATTTAGAAACTTTTTTAACCACCACATGAAAAAGTTTTGATTAACACTTGAAAAAACGTAGAATTCTTTCTTCCAAATCAGTTTTCAATATTTTATACAAAAGGACGTATGAATACATGATCTGACAACAATATTCAGAGTAACAAAAAAAATTTTGAGAAAGCGGGTTGCTAAACACTGCGAAACGTAAAACGGTCGAAACCAAAAAATAATTTCTTAAAGTCGATCTTACATAATAAGGCTTTGACGCATCGCTGCGCAAGAAATAGGGGATTTCGAATTATATTTTAGAAGTAACTTGACGATATTAAAAACAAATGACAGAATGAAATAAATTAATGGATTTTAGGAAAAGGGTCGCTTATACAGATAAAGTTTATCTTTCTTTAAAATAGGTCCATGAAGAATGCGTCGATTAAAAGTATGGGGTTAGAATATAATAAAGGTGTTAAGATATAATTGAAAAACAAGGAAAAAGTTAGATATTATAAAATTTTTTAAATAATTAATATAAGTGATGATTTTTTTATTATTGCATATATATATATATATATATATATATATATATATATATATTAGTTTATACACAATATGCAATGTCTGTGTACAAGCTGATATTTTTAATATAAAAAAATCCCTTTAAAAAAATCCCTTTTTTATTTATTGTTGTTAAGAATTTATAGAAGTCATATTATATTTTTCTGTCAATCACTGTTCTATTCTATCTATTTTAAAAATTTTTATTTTATGCTAATTTTGTATTTCTACACAGTTTTACAATATTTATGATATAATAAAAATGTATTTTATCGTTTCTTGAATCTTTCTTTATCTTACATAGGCAAAAGAAAAGAAAAAACATTTTAGAGAATCAAGATAAAGTCATGCTCATTTACATTATGTTGGTGCACATTGCATCTATTAGAATTAAAAATTATGTTAATTGTTATTGATGAAAAACATTTACATAAACGCATTTTTATACTAATTGTTCATATCAATATATTATTGAAAGAAGCTTAAAAAATGTTAATCACAAAATGGATTGCTGATCGCGCAAGCGTACTACAGAATTATTTTTATCAGTTTAGGTCATTATTTTAGTTCATTTTCGTCTAGGTCAGATCTTACCAACATTATCAAAGTAAGAAATCTTAAATAGCGTTAGAAAAAGGAAAAGATCAGATAGTCAAAATTTATGGTTCCACTGAATGCCTGCACTAATGTAAATTAATTGTGCTTATGTAAATTAATTTATATGATGAAATATACATATAATTTTAATTTATAAAATGAGATAGTACATCAAAAACAATTAGCGGTATTGGAAAAATGAAAAATATAGAAATTGTGTTGTGATGGGAAGTAATGACTTTTAAGTTTTGATAAAAGTGAGGATTTTGAAATGCTTCCTGTGTGTTTAGTTATCCATAGAAATAAATTTTATCGTGCAAATATTTTGAATTAGCTACTAATAATTTATAAAATGAATTATAAAATATGTTAACGTTTTCGGTTTTAAAAATCAATGTAAGTCTATCTTTACGTCAGTTTTTCGAAGATAAAAATGCAGACCGTATATAACACTTATATTTTTAATATTGAGGTAATGGATAATACGTAATAACAGGATTCAAATTGCAACACAGCTCTTTTTGACACAAAGGTAAAGATTTACATCTTCATTGATTTATAAAATTACATTAAAACACATTTGTCACACAAGATTCACTTCTTTGAGGAGTAAAAATATATTAAATTAATGGTTATTGTTAAAGTTTTAGCGTTAACTATGTGAATAGAATTCTATTTTAAAATAGCAACAGACATAATTTATAGATTCAAGCAATGTAGTAAAGTGACATAACTGTCACTTTAGTGGATTGTGGCCAATAAAAAGATAGGTTAAATGCCTGGCAAGTTGGTTTAAACAAAATGTTTTTATTATGCTATACATGTTGAAAAATAAATGTATATCTTCAGAAAGTAAACGTATTATCAGAAAGTATAGCGAGATTAGAATGTTTACATAAACATTCATGTTTTGAATTATTGTTTTTATTTTTAAGATCTGTTACACTAAATTTGTTTATATCTTGGAATGCTAATAATAGAAACAAGACTTTAAGAACATTTTAAGGGAGACACGAACCCCATTTTCGGCCAAAAATCATCAAAAGTTCAAAAAAATGTTTATCTCAGAAAACGATAAAATACATATTTGCGAATATCCATGCAAAATTTCAGAACTCGGGGACACTCGGAACAGGTAGCAAATGAGCTTATTTTAATTGTAGTCACTAGAGTTTAAAGGACTAGCGGCCATTTAAAATGTGTTTTCCTGAAAATGACTTTTTCCATATTTTGCCTAATTTCAAAGTACTAAGGCTCAGTGGTAAAATGGTTTAGAAACAAAGTGTTTATGTTTTTAGAATCTTAAAAAAATTTGCAACAAAAGTAAGGAGAGATATTTTTTTTTTGCTATTTTTGAAAATTTTACATAAATTGGTAAACTTGAAAATTATAACGAATTTAAGAAAATTTACCATGCGTAATCTCTTTCTTTTTTTTAAGCTGAATAAAATAGAAAATTAAAAACATCTCTACCTAGGGCGTTTCCATATACTATAACACTATTTAAGAAATTTTAGTAATACCAAAATATTGAAAATTGTTTGAAGAGTAGGGTGGATCGAATTTTTTTTTCACAGTGTCAAAACTTACCTATGTGGAAAAGATGTTCTATTGGATGGAGATTAAGGGAAAAATAATAAAAAAAAAATAATTTTTAATTATACTACTGCCACAATGAGGTTGAATTTCGAAAAAAAGTGAAAAAAGACCTAATTTTGGCTAGTCGATTTTTGATTCAAAATAATAGTTTAAAAAATTATCCAAAACCTACCTATGCGTAAAAGATGTTATATTACATGCTGAGTATGAGAAAAATAATTAAAAAAAACATTTTCAAAATTTAAAGTTACCGCAATGTGGCTCAAATTTATGTATTTGGACTTTTTACGGTAAAAAATCTTTTTTTTTTTTTTCGTAAAATAAAATATGAATTTTAGAATTTTTAACATTTATTACAATGAGGGGATATTTGATTGATTACAAGATGAAAACTTTAGTTTCTTATTTAGCAGCTTCATTAGTATTAAATCAAGAAAAATCGTCACCATTGCAATTGGCGATAATGAGTTCGGTATTGAAAATCGACATGAGATTTTGTAATTCAATTTGATTTTTATAAAACCGTCTCTTATATACTTCCGTGACTATTTTGATTATTAGTTTTGTAGAATGAGCATTGCGTGAATAGATATTATTGACAGTAGATGTTATTGCCACTGGAATGATTGCTGGATTTACCTATTTCTTCTGAAATCATGTCGTTACTAAATCCGTCAGTTAGTAGAGGTTCGACACATTTTCCTATTTAATTAAACCTATGTAAACCGTCGCAAAAGGTCAAAAAGCTGGTAAATGGAAAATATAGAAATTTTTTAATGTAATGATTAGGACTACAGCAGACCGTTTGATTTCACTCGCGCGGTTTTAGAATTCATATACTGACATAAATAAAAATACAAAAATTTTCTAATATGCTGCGAGTAATCTTTCTATTTCACCAGTGACACATTTGTGCCCAGCCGCGGTTCCATCCACGCTGCAAAAAGATGACATAGTGGAACTTTATTGGTGTCTAACTAGCACAAAACTATTGCAGTGGACGCTTGAATATCAGCTCCCTATTTCGAATAACACATCCTTTAACATCTATGTTAACAGATATTCCGTCACAACCGATCGTAACCAACTTTGTTACATGTATATTATTGTTAACACGTGACAAAAAAATGTGCGTCGTGTTTCCAAATTGCTTGGTACTCTCCCAGAATTTTCATATATGTGGCCGATGTATTCAGAACCAAGTTCGTTTTCCAAGCTCAAGTCTACTTCTATTATGATTTTTCTTCTGTTGTTTTCTAGTGATGTAGAAAACAAGTCTCTTTACACCCATCAAAGTTTAAAGAAAATGGCCATGATCCTAATCTTTTACAATTGACTAAAGAGAATGACTAAAACGATTGAGTGGTCTTTGGTTTGTTTTGTCATGCCGATTTTTTTTCTGTCAATAGCATTCGATTCATAGTTTTGTGAGATAATGCCCACATGTAATACCCACATCTTGAAGTGCACCAGACACGATGACAGCACCTGCTTGGTCGGAAATGCCCAAACTGTCCAATATTCTGGCTGACGCCAATCTTCGTCACTACAGGTGATGTGACACCTAGCTCGGCAGCATTTTCGCTTTTCAATGATAGTAGATGATGCAGAAAAGTGAGTTTGCTCTCAATACGTCGGTTTAGTTTACACTCAATATTCATATTCATATTCAAATCTATTGAACTGAAAAAAATAGGCAGTACTTTTGAAAATGGTCCAAAAGACTGTAGTAGCTTTCAATATCTTATTTTGTTTTACAAGAATTAAGAAGAGCTCAATATTTGTCGTGAGACAGTTTAATTTTTTTTTAAATGCTGGTGTGGTAAATTATTGAGATTGAATCTCATTTACAGGTCGCTTGTAACTTATTAGCAACTCCTTCACACTGGCAGGAAATAAATAGATGTTGACCGATTCCTTTCTTCGGTTATTTTTTAAATACCAATATATAAGTTTTATAATGTTTTGTAATAAGGAGCATATTTACAGGCAAATAAAAGCCAGACCCAAATAGGGTGTAATTGATATCTCTCTGTCACTGTCTCTCTCTCTCTCTCTTTATTTTTATTTATTTTTTTAACAACGCCATGGTACAGTAATATTCAAGGTACACTAAGCTACACAATACACAAGCAGAACAAATCCTAACTGAAAAAACTGAAACTGCCAGTTTTTCAAAACTTTAAATCACTTGCAGCAGTATTAAATTTCGAAAATAGTTTTTTTTATTTATTTTTATTTTTTTTTTTATTTAATATCCATGCAATATAATATTTCTTACGCAAAGGTAGGTTTTGATTGATATTAAAATGATTATTTAGCGTGAAAAAAAAATCTAACCAAAATTAGATCTTTTTCCATTTTTTCAATATTTTATCGAATTTTCAACTTTTTTGTGGCAGTATTAAATTTCGAATTTATTACTTATTATTGTTTTTTACTTAACCTCCATACGGTATAACATCTTTTCCGCATTGTTGGATTTTAAAAACTTTTATAATAATTAGTTTTTGACAAAAATAACCTAACCGAGTCTTTTTTCAAATTTTTTCGAAAATTCAACCCTTTTGTGGCAGCATTAAATTTTTAAATAAATTTTTTTTATTACTTTTCCCTTAATCTCCATACAATAGAACATCTTTTCCGCATAGGTAGATTTTGATGAATGGTAATTTTTTTTTCGCCATAGACAATCGATCCACCCTAATGTGGAGTAGTAATTTTAAAAAGTGTATTTTCCACAAAAAAATCATAAAAATCGACATAAAAAAATATATTTTTTAATAAAAAGTGAACTTTTTTGCTAATTATTTCTTACAAAAAGTTTCTTAAATAGAACACCAAAATTCATTACTTTAAAAACAATAATAAAAATTTTGGGGGTTTTCTTAGGGGTCTCCCTTAAAGAATGTTTACTTTTTAAATATTTTTTTCGCTTACTTTACTTTAAGAATAGGTACATGTAAATTATATGATATTTCGGACATGAACAATCTTGAAATAAATAAATCTTTCTATTGTATTGCTTAATATAATGATTTTAAATTGTATCCATCTTATTTCCAGTGCTGAAACAAACGGAAACAATGCAAAAGAACGAAAAATCATGCATATAAAATAAAATTAATTATGCAACACTTTCAAACACATTCAAGAATACAGTAGCAAATTTTGAAAGTTTTTAAGGTGAAATATCGTGCATAAATAAACAACCTGAAAACCTCATAACAATGTTAAAAACCTGTTTTTTACTATTATAAGCAATTGTCTAAAAATTGAAATTTTTTAAATTTTTGAGCTTTGCATATGATCTATGGATTTGAATGTCTACTACACAGTATGCTACCAGTTTTCATTCTTTATAACGAATATGACGGTTAAAACGTTTCACTAACCAATTTCCGTGAATAAATTGAAATCTCCTTGTAAAATTTTTGTACAAAAGTGTATATGATTTATAAAATTTATCCACAGTGTGTAATATTTTTTAAAAAGTTTAATTCATAAACGCATACTACAAACATAGATGCCAACATTACTTAGTAATTCAGCAGTTTGATCAAATATGAACATGGTTTGAACCGGAAAATTTATTCAATCAAAAATTTAAAATTGAAATTGAAAATGTGACTTATAAAGAAAGGTACTTAAATATATATATATATTTTCCGGTTTAGACATGTAAATCTTCGATCATACTCCGAAATAATATAAGAGATGTTGGTACCTATGACCACAACTGAAAACATATTTTCAGCGATTACTGTTCAAAAGCTTCAATAGTTCAATTTCTTCTGTTGCCAAATTCTTTTATGTATTCGAAATGATCAATATATTATATTTCTAGCATATTCTACAGTAAACATTGTGTAGTTCACCCCCAGTAATGTATAAAAAAATTATTAAATTTAAATTACCGTAAAATCATTAAAATACATCATAAACGAAATTGCCATAATGTGTCATAATGCTTTGACCATAATGTATCAGAATTCTTTTGAGTGCTTGTGTAAATCAACCATAAATGCTATGCATTTTATTTTCAATACCGAACATGCTGTAGTAGAGGAAGATGGGGATACTTGAGCCACTTTTTAAATTTAAATTTTTTTTAAATTTTTTATAATTTCTCAAATCAAAATAAAATATTGAAATGAAAATTTGATAATTTTTCTTTAACTGAAAATCACTTTCAATTAATTTTGAACTACTTTTCTATGTCTAATTAATTTTTACTTTTGGAGAGGATACTTGAGCCATGGTGAAGGGATACTGGAGCCAGTACGGAAAAAAACCCTACAAAAGAAACTTTTTTCGCTTTATTTTTGCACAAATATTTTACAGAATGATAAATTATGATACATAAAGTCCTTCAAACCAATTGAGAAAACAAAGCTAGTAGATTTTTTGTCGTTATAGCTGGTGATCGAAGGATCATTCAAGATCTTTTTACTTTTAGCTACATGGTAACTCAGTAGGGCCCTCTGTTGGTGACAATCGTAATTTCTTTGATTCATAAAAACTTACAGTAACAGGTGATGTTACAATTTCACTATAAAATATTAATCTTAATATATTATATTAAAAATTAAATATTTCAATATGGTGGACCTGACTAATTGGAGTATTAGAGATTATGATTTTTAAAATAGTTTTAATTTTTTTAATGTAATAAAAATTAAATTGAAAACTATGTTTACATTTATCTAAACAGGCTATTTTTTTTTTAGTCAGAATGAAAAATAAAATGGATATTCTCATTAATAAATATACATTTTTAAACATTTTTTTCTAAGTCATTATTTTTTAAAGAAAAAAAAATATCAATTAGTGAAAATAAGGACGCAATTTTATTTTTCGTTTGTTTCATCCATGTCTAATTTCCTAGTGGGGATGGTTGAGCCATGGATCAAGTATCTCCATTCTCACTGGCTCAAGTATACCCATTACCACCATTTTTGTTTATCAGAGTTTTACTAAGTAAAGCATGCTGCTATTAGAACTAGTTTAGATTCAAAATACAATTGAAGTTACACTTATTAAATTTATCCATATGATTGCAACTTTAAACAAAACTTTTAATACAAAAAAAAAAAAAGAAAAAAAAACATGCACCTAAATATTTACTTTAGATAGGGAAAAACAACTATTAATCACCATACTTTCAAAATGGTACCAATGTACACTGTAAAAAAAATCTGTAACCTTAGTAATCTAAATTATCCGAAATCTCTTATGCTTACTAAAATTTTATGTGTACACTGTACAAGAAAATGATGTCAATCTACAAAACTTGTAAGCAAAACTAAAACCTTCTGTAACTTTACAAAAGAATTTACTAAAATTTTGGTAACTTTACTAAAATTTTATCTATAATGCTTGTTATCGTTACTTAAAAAGTTCTTGGAATACGATTTCCCAAAAAAATTTCTTAGTAACCTTAAAATTTGTTTGATTCAAAGTGCAAATCTGTATCTGTTACATGAATTTTTATTGTTGCCGTTACATAAAAAGTTCTTGGAATACAATTCTACTAGAAAAATTTTTGTAATTGCCCAAATTTTTTTTTACAGTGTATGTAATTTCTTTTTTACATGTTCAGAACTATAAATATGTTACCATATTGCCAGTTTTAGAAAGAAAAATTAACAAACTGTAGAAATAATAGGGGTGGATCAAGTATTCCCTATGCCCAAGTATCCCCACTCTCCCCTAATGTGTTCAATACGCTCTGTCGATTTCTTAGCAATCAAACTACATTTTGATAAATTAAAGTACGACAAAAAAAAAAAAAATGTACAGACAAACCTTTTTGAATTATGATAAAGAGTGTTAAAAAGGAACTATTAATTAATTGAGTGTATCTTTAGACGAGAGCAATGTTCCAAAATTTATGTACTACAATAATAAAAGTTACTTAAAAGTTCTTTTAAAACTTTTTAATATTTCTGTAAAAAGTACTTTCTTAGTGTCATTTGATTTTCTTAAAATAACGCCTATAAAATGCTTTTAAAGTTTACCGTCATTCTTCACATAACTCATTATTTATCCAGACTTTCTGTAAAGTACTTTTTAATATTTAAAAGTAAAAGTCTTCACTTTTTAAACGTTAAACTAGTATCAGAGGAACAGCAGAATATTTAAGAATTTAAGCGCTGTTACGGAGTAAATATGATTAAGACATTAAGATAAAATGCGGTAAAATTTTCATAAGTGACTTTTATCGTGAGTGAAAAATTTTTAATATGATAGTTAAATGAATAAAGTTATAAAATCAATATTTTTGGATAGGAAAATTAATTATTTAGTTCATTATGGACTGAAAAATTTTCATAAAATTATTTAGGAAATACACTATAAGATTCTAGCTGATTTTGGGAATAAATCGTTCTAATATTGCTTCTTCTTGTTTTATTTTAAATATATATTTTTTAAATTTTTTATTTCTTTGGAAAAAATTATATATTTTTTAAATAGATTAATTAAGAAGGCCTTACTTAATTAACTAACATAAAACGGCAGCAAAAAAGTATTTTTAGTGTTGTTATCCTATAAATTGGCAAAATGAATGAATATTTAAGAATTTCTGTAAAACCCCTTACAATTTACTTACTTCTTATGCGTCATACAATTAAGGGACTCACATCTACAATAGATTAAGTTAAAAAAAGAACAGAGAGAGAGAGTCCATATAAGACGGATATTAACTATTTTGTCCAATCTCATAGCGTAGCAAGTCTTCAAACAGATGGCATACATTAGGAAGTATGTGAAAATAGACTTACTACAGACACACTGTGGAAGTGGATAAAAAACATTTTAAGCATCTTATAATTGTATAAAAAAGTAAACACATCCTACTAACTCCTAGACAAATTGTGGTCGATGAAAGTTAACAATTAATGAACGATTGGAAATGAAGACTACATTTAAATGTTGCATATATAATTTGCTTAGGGGGACATCTTCATATTAAAATGAACCCAGATTTAATTTTTTTTCAATAGAAATACCCAATTTTAACAAGATACATTTAACTGTTGATTCAAAATATACTTAGACAACAAATTTTAAGGTTTTTTTTTTTTTTTTTTTTTTTTTTTTTTTTTTTTTCTTTTTAATTTTGAACATACGAAATTTGAATTATAAACAAATAATAGAAGTACTTCTAATGTTAAATTATTTTTTTTTAATTTTTATTAACATCTCCTGAAAATAATCTAAAGTGCTAATATTTTTAACTAACAATAATATTAAAAAACCCAACATAAATACGTTGAATTTGCAAGTTTATAATTTTATAACATTATTCATGGAAATCAATAAATCCATAAATCAATAAATATTCGGAAACATTTTGAATTACATCCCTCTTTTTGTTATGAAATTATATTTATTAACTCCTACTTAATGGAAATCCAAATTTTCAAAATTTTCTTACCAGTAATTTTTAAATTATACTTAAAAAACGGCAAAATTATGATTTATTGTACCATGTACCATACAAGTGACTACATATTTTTATACTTTTTGTGCTATCTTGAAATCTAGCAATATTAAATGACTGTTTAAGTGGCGTTTAAAATATCTTGGCCATGAATTGTGCAGTCTAGCTCAACAATCAAATAGTGAACTTCAATTTGAACACAGCCCCTTAAATCTGCTCGTTTTGTAAGAATCAGTTTCTTCAGAATTGCACGAATTGCGTGACAATTTGTTTTTTGGCTAATTAAAGTATATCGAGTTCATTTATACTGTCAAAATTGGGTACTTCTATTGAACAAAACAAATTTACGGTTCATTCTGATAGGTAGATGGCCCCCTAAGCAAATTTTATTTACAACACTCAAAAGTAGACTTTATTGGAACCAATTATTGTTATTTTCTTTCTACGATTGTAACTACCTTCAAAATACTGCTTTTGCGAAAAATATCGTTTTTTTAATTTTCATTATTACAAATTAATGTTCAAACATTTCGAATTTCTAAAATGCTTTTGGTTCAGCAATAATTACAAGCCAAGTTATAGCTAAAAATATAAACCTTTATACATAAGTTTTTGTGCTACATTAAAATCTTAATTTGGATATTTTAAATCTTACATTGAAAATATTTTGCTTCATAACACAGGTAAGTTGATTGCTAATACACTGCTTAAAACAAAGTGAAATATATTGATTAGGTTTCATTATAGAAAAGTTGCATAAACGTATATCGTTGTTAAAATTTGACATAATATGGCTTAAATATGAAAAGTTAATTAAGGTGTCTCAAGACTCTTAAAATCGAAAAGCTGAAAAAAAATGAGATCATCTTCAATATTTAATATCTTCAAGTTTATGATATTAAAACACAATTTCTATTAAGACGAAATGTATGAGCACGTTATTTCATTTTATGCCTTTAAAAAATCACAAGGTGCAAAATTAGCATTTACAGAGCGCTCCAAACTGGCAGACATTTCACGAGCAGAAAATTGACGTAACAGCTTACACCCATGATTACAAAATAAATGTTGTAACTAGAATAGAAATTTTTGTGTCTACTTATACATTAGATTGTAATAATTATCTTGAACCTAAATAAATTTATATTTAAAGCATTTCCTACATTTAATACAAAGTTAAATTTAACTGATAGAAATTTTTTAAAATTTTAACAAGATAATCATCTAAAAAATAATTTTTTTCGAACAATAAAAAGGGAATTTTAGGTTCAGTTTATACAGATTAAGATGGAATATATATTTTGAAAATTTTGTGTAAAAATGGAAGATTTTGAGATATCGTGCGCGCTATGACTAAAAATGTCATTTGATTAAAAAAAAAAAAAAAAAAAAAAAAAAAAAAAAAAAAAAAAAAAATTGAAAGTTTTGTAAACGCCGCTTCAATTATTGAGCGGGTAAAATTCTAAAACTCATAACTTTTGTTCCAATGAGAATGTCGGCAAAACAATTATGTAAAAATGTTCAGAAAAAATTGCAGTTAAACATATAAAAAAATAGAAATTTGGAAAATTTGGAAACTTTAAAAGTCCGGAAACCCCTTAAAATTCTATTCTAAATTTAATTGAATTCACAGTTTTATTCCCTGTTTTAACTAAAAACACCCATTTGTAAAAAAATTCACATTTTTACACGAAAGTCCTCCGGAAAACAAACACATACCTTAACGGTCCCTTCAACGACAGAATAAAATTTTTTTAAAAAGAATTGCTAAGGTATAGTAATATCTTTTCTAGCTATGCCCTTACTTGCGATAACATTGTCTTAAAAAATAGTACATTTTTTAAGTTTAGTACAAATCAGCCACATATTATGTTATAGTTTGTGTTTATTGGATCGATTTATTATGGAATACTACCTATTGCGGTCGCTCCAATGTTGGAATCTCAGAAGGATTTTTGCAGATATACACCAATCATAAGCCCTAGACACCAAATCTACTATCAGTAAGATAGTATCTATCTATCTATCTATCCATTTGTATATATATATATATATATATATATATATATATATATATATATATATATATATGAGTGGTCACAAGATAAATGGGAAAATTTTATTTTAATGTTATCTTCAGGGTGACGTTCCTAAAAGTTACGAATTAGTTAAAAAATAAGATTGGCAAAGTTTTAGCTCAATTGAATATTATTAACCCATGCCTCAAAGAGGTTGAATTCTCGAAAATTTATAATTTTTCGTAGAAAATTGTAGTTTTTCATTCATTATGTGAAAAATTTTTATCTTAAAAACCTGCTTCTTGTTTTATTTAATAGAGAACGTTGTTGTCTTGATTTTTTACTCTCATCTATACGCAACTTATGCGCAATAACATTTAGCATTTTTCAGGTCAGTTCGTGAACCATACTCTCAAAATTTAATTTTTTAAAAAAAGTCAAAAATGACAAGTGATTTTTTTTTTTTTTTTTTACTCTTGATCTGTTTTTTTATTATTTGCATTAAAGGACAAAAGAAAATTATTAATTTCTGCAATTTTAAATGTATGTCGTGAATTATAGTTACTTATTAGTTATCTACACTGTAAAAAAAAGTGCATTTCTAATCAAAAAAACTTTAGTGATTCTTGTATACTAAAAAATTTTTAGTAATCTTAGTCGGTTACAAGAAAATCTGTAAGAATTACTAGAAAAAAGTTAACAACGAAGAGAGTTAATAGTTTTATATTTTTAATAACTATTACTAAAACTCACTTGGTGTGGCCTTGATAGCATAGTGGTTATAGTAACGGACTCCAGACTAAAAGGTCCGATACCGGCCACCGCCAAATACGCCCCGAATGTATGTAGTGTAAGTACTCGTTAGTAAAGGGATTATGAAAATCCTGTCGGAGCAGTTAGAAATGTTTGGTGCTGCCATCTATTGCAGTTGTGCCGAAAATCTTCCGCTTCAGAAGTCTGGATGCAGCTCGAAGGAACCTCCTGCCCTTCGAGCGCACGTAATGGTTATTAAAAATAATTTTGGATCTATTACTAGAATTTGCTTGGTGGCTCATACTAAACATTTTTAAGTTAGTTATACAAAAAATTCTTTTGTTCAGTTTACAAAAGAAATGCTAGTTTCCTTGCAAAAAAAAGTTTGTAATGGTTACTAAAAAATTTTGTGGAATACAAATTTACTATAAAATTTTTAGTAACCTCTTGAATTTTTTTTTACAGTGTAGTTCTGCATCTGGAATGAACGAGCTCCTCAGTTCCAATTTAATTGCAGTTGAAGTGCATGTAAAGCAAAAAACTAAATTTCTATTCTTATTGGAAAAATGGTTTTGTAACCAGCCTACTTTACGGAACTGATGAAATATTCCATCTTGCCCTCCCTTCTCGGTATCATGGCACACTATAAAAAAATTCAAGAGCTTACTAAAAATTTTTTAGTAAATTTGTATTCCACAGAATTTTTTAGTAACCATTACAAACTTTTTTTTGCAAGCGAAACAAGCATTTCTTTTGTAAACTGAACAAAAGAATTTTTTGTATAACTAACTTAAAAATTTTTAGTATGAGCCACCAAGCAAATTTTAGTAATAGCTCCAAAACTATTTTTAATAACCATTACGTGGGCTTGAAGAGCAGGAACTTCCTTCGAACTGCATCCAGACTTCTGGAGCGGAAGATTTTCGGCAAAACCGCAATAGATAGCAGCACCAATTATTCCTACCTGCTCCGACAGGATTTTCATAATCCCTTTATTAACTAGGCACTACATACATTCGGGGCGTATTTGGCGGTGGCAAGTTTCGAACCCGGGACCTTTTAGCCTGGAGTCCTTTACTATAACCACTACGCTATCAAGACCATACCAACTGAGTTTTAGTAAGAGCTATTAAAAATATAAAACTATTAACTCTATTCGTTGCTAACTTTATTCTAGTAATTCTTACAGATTTTTTTGTAACCGACTAAGATTACTAAAAATTTTTTAGTAATTACAAGGATCACTAAAGTTTTTTTAGTAGATCGACCCTTTTTTTTTACAGTGCAGGAATGCAGGTTTTGTGCATTTTCTTTTATAATAATCACCAAGTGAAAATTAACACGAGAAAAGCTGCTACACTTACAATGCAATTATCAATTAACTACAAATTTTAATTTTGAGTAGATGTGTAATAAGACTTCGCAAACAGCTACTTAAAAAAAAAGACTGAACTGATGAAAATAAAATTTAAGAAATTCCAATTTAGAACTGTTTTTCACTGGAATGATAAACTGTTTCCTCATTTTTTGAGCAAAGAAAATGTAGAGATGATAATAATTTTTGTTAGCTGTGGAGATGGAAAGGAGTTTCTCAAATTGAAATAGTTTCGGAATAACACAGGCAAAATCTATATTTTCAGCAATTAAAGATTGGCTGAAAATTGATAAAATCCAGGGTATAGTTTTGATTCCACTATAGTGGCCTCAGAAGAATTTGCATTTTACTACAGAAATTATTAAAAGAAATATTTTCCATTTCGTGTTTTTACCATATCGCTATCATAATTTAGAAATTTTCCTTAAAAAAAAAATGTTTTTGATTGTAAACTGCGCAGTGCGCGCTACCACTATCAGTTTTTTTTTTAAACAGAATATTTAAAAAATTGAACAGCCCAGGAATAATTATAAATAATTTATCTATCTTAGGGGGATTTTCATTATATGTTTCCCACCAAAAGTTATTTTTCTAGAGCCCTTGGTGATATTCATCATATCACATGGGTGATACAAATTATTTATTCTTTCAAAATATATCTTTTATCTCTCATTAAAAAAAAGAAAAAAAATAGAAACATTTGCTTGGTTCTAATCAATATTTATTGTTAAAGCGTAGTTCAAAACTTCAATTAACACATTGGCCCCCGATCAAGACCTGAATGAAAAGAAGTCATTAAAATGGCTTCTTGACTATAGAAAAAATGTTAAATAGGTTTTAAATAAATTACTCGCTAAAATGATAAACCGTCATTGGTATCCTAGCTCGGATCAATTAGCATTTTCATTTTTAGATGATACTTAAAAAAAAAGTCAAAATAGGCATGGCTGTAAAATTATTGTCAATTAAAGAACAAAATTATGATGATGATAGGAATGTTAGAATATAAACAGATACAATATGGATTATTTATAAACAAAGAAGTCAATGTTTATTTTTTGTCTCAAACTATAATTATTTTAAGGGGTTGTATATTAATATACAATTTTTAAATACTGACCCCAATGTATAGTGTAAAAATAAGTATTATTTGAAAGACGAAAACATAGTAAATAGTTTTAAGGTTATCAATGACACAACTTAAATAGGAATAAAATTAATTCAAATTTTCAATTCTTTTTTAAAAGGAACGTAAAAGAAAATTAGATTCTGTTGCAAAAAATTTATCTGTAGATAAACTTTTCAAGACTTAAAAAAACCTTTTGTATAAACCATTACCATCTTACTGTAATAGCTGTATGTGATTACATTTTTTCTTACAAATATAAATCTTTCTTATTTTTTCTTATGATTATATTTATTTTCTTGTATTCTTCTTATTTCTTTTTTTTTTGTATGTAAACTTTAACTATAAAATGCATTTGAACATTATTTATTTTCATTTTTATACTTTGTTTTCTCTTTTTTCTTTTTAATTCTTTCCATTTAAGTATCAATTGTTTTCATCTTCTTAGACTTTCTTTTTAATTAAATATTTCATTATGAGCAAAATGAAAACAAAAATAAAATAAAATAAAATAAAATAAAATAAAAAGACTACGAAATGGAATGTTATAGTCTTTTTTCACTTTTCATTAAGTCAAATTTTTAGGATTCACACCGAATCCGGATCCGAAAAATGTGTATGTGTTTAAATCTATAATTTTTTACAAGAAAAAAATGGTGCGTGGTTTTTAAAAGCAAAAACATTTTCTATCAAATGAAGACATCACTATGTTTCGAACTTCAGCTGTATTCATTTCATGAAGGGAAAGCAGCACTTTTTTGGAAAAAATCACATATTCTTCAAACTTTGACCCCAATAAGGTACGGGTTAATATTATGCAAATGAGCTTGAAATCTCATTTTCTAATGAATTGACAAATTTTTAGGAGGTCCCCCGAAAACAATTAAAAATAGATTTCTTGTGACCACCCTCATATATTTATATACATGTGTGTGTGTATCGATTTTTCATGGACACGATAACTTCTATAATTCGGCTTAAATCTCTCCCAAATTGATACATAAAATCAAGGGGCATAAAATCTTGGACAAATTCGTAATTGGGTAAAATCGGACCAAGGGGGAGGAAATTTGGAGAAGTTTTGTGAAAACCGAAAAAACCCATAACTTTTCAATTAAAATGGCTGTCGAATAAGTTTAAAGGCCACAAATTATGCATGATAGATTTTTCAGGAAGTTAAAAATGGGTTCAGCTGGAAAAATAATATAAAATAAAGTTTGTTGAGAAAATAATTCATAACTTCAATTCTCAAGCTATAGAATCCAAATAATTTTATTTTTTCTTAATATTATCTAAAAGTTTTGTATTTAAAAGTTTTTATTAAAAGAAACTCTTTTTGATAAAAAAGAACACACATGGAAACAAAAAGGAGGTGGAAGTTGAAAAAATCCATAACTACAACAATTCTTAAGATATCAAATCCGATTAAACTTATTATACATCTTCTCAATAATGTCTACAATTTTTATATTAGAAGTTTTTGATAGGACCAGTACTTATAGCAAAAACAAATTAAACAAAAACAGGAGTTGGAGGGAAAATTTTATTAAGGGTGTAATTAAATCCAAACTCCCTATAAAATGACTAATTTTAAAATTATTATTATTATTATTTTCGAAAGCATTCAGCTTACAGGTTCTCCTATTTCGGAGCTGTATAATATGCCGTATTATTCTTTTTTTTTTGGCATATATAGAACGTACTTTTGAAAATGCTGTCAAATTAGGCATTTTGAACAGAGTTTCTCAAAGCGATCGTAATTGATGAAGTCGTGATGTATTCAAAACAAATTGCTTATTTTCTGACTCATTTTTAAATTCAGTTTTACTCTCAAACACATTCAGTTTATTTTTCTCTTATTTAGGAATTGTATGATGTGCCATATTGGTAGATGTTTTTAATTAAGTCAGGATATATTTCAAAAAAGGTTTTCAAAATGAGCATTTATAGCCAAATTTCGCTTAAGATTGTTTTGATAAACGAGCTCTTACAGAAAAAAGTTATTAAAAATTCTTCAAAAGTGGACAAATAAAGTTTTAAAACTAGCTTTATTAATAATCATATTTCATTTTATTTATTTATTTATTTTTGTTGAAATGAGCACTTCACTTCGAAATCTACCCACGTTTTAGGCCAATCTGTCAGGGATCGCATAGGGTATATTTAATTTTAATATAAACTAACCATTTGTTATGTTAGATAAGTAAATGCGAATGTGATAATGTTTTCAAATTTTGCGTCTTAAATAACTAACTTTATTCATTCTGTTTTCAAAAGGTATTTGCACTTTATAAAACATAAATTAAAAAACAACGTTATAAACGCCAGAATATGAAAACTTTGAGCAGACTAATGTCAGTAGCTATTAACGTATTCAGGGCAGTACGTACGACAGCACGTTTCACACTACTGAAATTAAGTAGTCAAAGATTGCATATTCTGGCATTTTTAACATAGTTTTTAAATTTATAATTTTCTGCTCTAAGTATTGTCATAATAGTTATCTATATGCATTGTATTAAATATTCATTGTATAACATACAAACATCAGATTAGTTTTTTTTTGGTGATATTGTATTGGATTGATAGTAAAGTATTTCTCGCCCATGTAAATAAGACATTTATCATTTTCTCCAAACCTATATGTTCATTATACTATATCACACTAACTAAAAAGTATTTGCATATTTAATTTAAAGAAAATAAACTTTAATTAAAACTAGTAAATTTTCACAAACAAATTAAAAAAATCACTTTTTTTTTTACCTCCAACCTTGTGTTTGACATAATTTTATCGATAATATAATTAATGTTAATACAGTAATAGTTAAAAATAAGAGATATTTTAGTATTCCAAATGTAATTTTAATAATTCATATGTTTGTATTTAATATTTTTAGTCAGTAATCAAACGATACTTTATTAATATATTTATTTCCATTACAATCCTGAATTAAACCGTTTTGTTTTGCTGTATCTAGATTTTTTAATGCGCTGTGCCTGTTTTTCATTTTTTTTTTAAATTATTGATACGTAGTTTGGCATTAGTTTCGAGTATGTTTTACAGTTTCAAAATAATAAATTCATGATTATCAACTTAACAAAACATAAAATTTTTTATTTTGTTTTATATATTTGTAAATTGTTTTATTTTTTTATTGTTATAATTTGAAGACAGACTAATTTTATTGTTTAGTATTTTTTCAAATTCACGAAAAATGAATATATTATTTTCATTTTTATAAAACAATAATTTTGTGCACGTGTAGAAGAAAAAAAAATAACACTTACATTATTTATTGAGAAACTTTGCGTGTTTAATGATACTATTGGGCTAATAAAGTAAGTCTTGTTATACGTCTTGATCCAATATCCTCCTGAGACCTGCGCAAAATTAAGTTTTTTTTTTTTTTTTTTTTTTTTTTTTTTTTTTTTTTTTTTACAATATAATTTTTTTTAATATCACTGTTCAGCACATCAAGTTATTCAATGTTTAGGTCATATTCGCTTCAAAATAACTACAAAAAAATTAAAAATATGGGAAAAAACGGAATTTATCTTAAAGGGTATAAGAAAATTTTTAACGTTGACTTTTATAATCGGAAATAAATTGTTGAAACAATTAAAAATAATATAAGAAATGAACCTTATCAGTAGAGCGTCAAATTTCAACCACACTTATCATTTGCAATATTTTTGTATTTTATTGAATTACATTTTATTTTAAGTAGGAATTTTTGCCAAAATCAAAAAGCTAAACTTTGATTTTTTGATACATTTGAATGCCATATTGGTTTCAGACTGCAATGAAATTTAACACAACACAAAGAGATTGCAAAGCATTTATCTTAAAGGAAGCCAAGTCTCAAAGTCTCAAAAGGGTAAACCAATGCCAAATTTATTTCAAATGAAAATAAAATTTCAAATTATTTTAATTGCTTATAGGCGTTAATGCCAACACAATGAAAAATATTCCATGCTGGGAATTGAACCCGGGCCATCAGTATAGCTCACTGACGTTCTACCAACTAAACCTCATGGAACGACAACCAACCAGGAACTTTCTCACTGTTGTGTGTTGGCAAGATTACATTCGCAGCTCAAGATGGAATATATCCCATGAGCCACCGATCTGGAGCAAAAACAGAACTCAAATAGAACCAGCATCGATGAATATATCAATACATGGAAAATTTTCCAGAGAGAAAATACGCCTTAAATACAATATTTCAAATGAAAATGAAATTTAAAATTATTTTAATTGCTTATAGGCGTTAATGCCAACACAGTGAAAAAGATTCCATGCCGGGAATCGAACCCGGGACATCAGTATAGCGCACTGGCACTAAACCAAATTTTTAATGTCAAATTTATTGTGAATATACCCCACACACCCAAAAAAAGATATATTTAACAGAATGTGGAACACGGTGCGATCAATTTAACTCTGAAAATTTGATAATGGTTTCGGGATAGATTTTTGTTATATTTAACTACATTAAATATTTAACTATACTTTTATTCAATTTCTGTAGATAAAAGTGAGGAAAAGAGAAACTCTAAAGATGATACGATTTCTTTCTTTAATTTCTTTTTACGACATGAAATATAAATACTTTCAATTAAATTCCTACCTTCTCCTCAAAATACCCGATACTTCGTATCTGAAACTAACATCAAGAGTAAATGATGTATATTTTTTGAAAATTATATGAAACGTTAGCATGAAATATTTTAAAGTATGATCGTATATGAAATAGTTATAATTTAGTATATAATTAAAATATTATGAAGACGGTATAAATAACAATTTATGTGCAAACAATAATCAAAGATACATTATATATGACGTTAAGTAAGTATAATTTGATTATATACATCAGGAATTGCACCTTTAAGCATATCATTTGTGCATATTTTATATTTGTGTAAGCCAATCAAAAGCTTATGAGATCTTAATGTGTCAGCATATAATATATTTTGTTATTAATTCATTATTTATTATCTCTCCTACTCAAAAGATGCTTTTCTATTTAAATATTAATTAAAAATTTTATCAAAAATGTTTAAAAAAGTTACGACATGAAACGTTAACATGAGATAATTTAAAGTTTGATTGTATATAAAATAGTTATAATTTAGTATGAGATTAAAATATCATAAAGACGATACAAATAAAAATTTATGTGCAAAGAATAATGAAATATACATTATATATGACGATAAGCAAGAATAATTTGATTATATACATCAGGAATTGAACCTTTGAGCATATCATTTGTGCATATTTTATATTTGTGTAAGCCAATCAAAAACTTATAAGGTCTTCATGTGTCAGAATATAATATATTTTTTTATTATTTCATTATTTATTATCTCTCCTACTCAAAAGATGCTTTTCTTTTTAAATATTAATTAAAAATTTTATCAAAAATGTTTAAAAAAGTTACGATATGAAACGTTAACATGAGATAATTTAAAGTTTGATTGTATATAAAATAGTTATAATGTAGTATGTGATTAAAATATCATAAAGACGATATAAATAACAATTTATGTGCAAAGAATAATGAAAGACACATTATATATGATGATAAGTAAGTATAGTTTGATTATTTACATTGGGAATTGCGGGTACACGACATTTCGGTCCCGCCATTTCGGTCCCGCCGTTTCGGTCCCGAGACATTTCGGTCCCTGTCCATTTCGGTCCCGAGACATTTCGGTCCTTTGCCATTTCGGTCCCTTGCTATTTCTTTACCGGCCACTTTATAACTTGGTTTCTGATTGATGAAGGCCTAATAAACGCTGTAAGCTCAACATTGTTCGGGCTTTTTATTAATATTTTTATTCTCCTGCCCCCCCCCCCCCTTCCCTCAAATTTTATACAAAGCTGAATATAATAGTCCAATAAGTTTAATCTATTGTAACTCGTGATAACAAAATCACAGCGAGTTGAAAATTTGATTAAATAATGTTATATAATTTTACACTGTCTTTATTATTATTATTTAACAGAATGAATATTTTAAGTTTTATCACATATTCTTTGTATTAGGTATTTTATCTATACAAAAAACTAAAATACATATTTGATTGATTGTTTTAGCACACTTTCTTAGAATCTTTAAATTAGTGATTTCGTAACTAGGCGTGCTACGAAAATTTTTTGTTTAAAAAATAAAAATTCTCCAACGACAATTATTAGTTGCAATTTTTTTTTTTTTTTTTTTTTTTTACAGTTTTCTTACTTTATTAAGACAATTTTTGTGAATTAATTTTATTGAAAGTTGGGCCTATTTCTTTGTAATAAAATGATTTTTTTTTATTTTATATAATAATGTAACTATTATTTTAAATAATTTTATTTTCAATTTTTAATTGACAAAACTAAGTTTTTTTAATTTATCGTTTATTTATTTATTTATTTATTTGCATTACCTTTTTACTCCCGCTTTCACAGAAAAAAAATTGACAGTTCTTATTTTAATTTTATTATTGATTGAATTAATAGTTTTAAGTTTCAGTAACTTTAAATATAAAATAAATAAACAGGTAAACAATAAGTTTCAGTTTATAACTACTACAAAACATAATGATAAATTGAATATAAAACAGATTATTTATTGAGTTTATTTAAAGTAAAATTCGAAATGCGTATTAATAATTTTATCAATTTAATTAAATAAAGATTCATTAAATTAAAAATACATATATTTAATAAAATTTTAATTTGATTTTAATTTTAAAATCACTAACTGTTTTGAGATTTAATTTATAGCAATTATTCATCACCATAAGTTTTTATTCAAAAATTGTTATTTATTTCAAAAAAGGAAATTATAATTTTTTTTTTAAAAGTCAGTTAGTAACGTAACGTAATAATTAATTAAACATAATAATGCAGTACTTTAACAATGCGTAAAAATATTTCTTAACAGTGTTAGGTAACATTATTATCCAGATGAAGATTTAAATTTTCTGAAACAAAGTTATAGTTTACAGTTCGCAAAAAGCAATCATATATTAATTAATTATTTTTAAAGAGTAAGAAAAATATCATAAACTAACCAATAAATGAATAAAATCTGAGAATAATCACTGAAAACACAAAATCTCAAAATTTCCGGGGGGGGGGGGGGGGGCATTTGATAGCTCCGAGGGGAATGACCCGCTTCTGAATTCAACACTCTAAAATGTTCCCTATAAAATTATGCCAGATATTTCCCATGCACAAAA
The DNA here is from genome assembly GCA_964019185.1 of Maratus speculifer. NCBI lineage: Eukaryota > Metazoa > Arthropoda > Arachnida > Araneae > Salticidae > Maratus > Maratus speculifer. The sequence continues at coordinate 167,613,322 of OZ025292.1, forward strand.
TTTCAGCTTGCTGGAGAAGGGACCGAAATGTCTGAGGACCGAAAAGTCCAGGGACCGAAATGTCTCGGGACCGAAATGGCCATGGACCGAAATGTCTTGGGACCGAAACGGCGGGACCGAAACGGCGGGACCGAAATGGCGGGACCGAAACGTCCTGCTTCCTGGGAATTGCGCCTTTGGGCATATCATTGGTGCATATTTTATATTTGTGTAAGCCAATCAAAAATTTATGAAATCTTGATGTGTCAGCATATAATATGTTTTTTAATCAATTCATTATTTATTATCTCTCCCACACAAAAGATGTTTTTCTATTTAAATATTAATTTAAAATTTTATCAAAAAGTTATAAAAAAGTTATGATAATTATGTTAATTTCTAAATTCATGACATTAGTTTAAAGCAATTTTTTTTTATTATGATATAGATAAGAAAATGTATTTCGTTAAACATAATTTACCATTTTCCATATCCTTTATTTCTCTTTTTTCCATAAGTAAAATACAATTTAGTTCTTGCACTTTTAAAAATGATTATCTAAAAAAAATTCAATTTCTTTTCAATTTTCAAAACAATTGCAAGAATTACCTATACTAAGAATACATTAAAGACATTGCATGCTAAGAATGCATTAAATACGTTGGATAATAAGAAAACATTAACGTAAAATTTAAATTCATTTGACTTTCAGATTAAGAAATTCTTTATAAGTAATATTAATAAATCATAGGATATCTTAAATTACACCAATAATAAAATCCATACATTAAAAAATGTGCATTAACACAAAATATTCTTATAAAATAATTTCTTATTCTTAAATATGTACATGGTAATTGCATAAAATGCATATTAAAATTTTCCTGAAATAACTTTGACTATTTTCGTGATAAATGTGCATTTGGGAGACTAAATAGCAAAGAAGTACTTCAACTAAAAAATATTTTTAAAGGTATCAAATACAGTTTTTTTACTTACGTTAGAATTCAAAGTATCTTAAGTACTTTTTTATATTCAAAAATCATTATCTTAATGCATGCATAAATTCTTTAACAACTTACATTTAAAACTTATATCAATAAGAGCACTTTTAATAACTCTTCGAAAAATGAAAGCGGTGTATCTTAAGTGCAGTTTTATGTCTTTTCAAACACAAATCAGTTTAAAGGATTTACTCTTATATTTTTTACAATAAATTTCCTGAAACTGAAAGAGATGTATCTTTTATCGTTACTAATGTTTCCGGAAGAATATAATTTACTAAAAACAAAAATTAATCTTTTTGAATTAAAAGAATCGTATTTTGTATTATAAATAGTTAATTTCAAATGAAAAGTTTTTATTAATATGTAAGAAAGTAAAAGTAGAGATTAAGCATATTTATTTTTTTAATAAAATGAAATGAAAGAAAATGTATTTGAACCATTTCCTGAGAATCAAACAAAATTTCCATTATTTATATATATTAATATAAACGTTGTTAGAATATAAACTGTACATTTAAAATAACATGCCACAATTGTACTGTAAAATGTACAATAAAAAAAAACTATGTCCCAGAAATCATTAATCATATAATTTAAAATACGTAAAAACCCTTTTAATAAATTCTCGTTAATGAGAAATGCATGTTAAATAATATTAATAAATCATGTGATATCTTCTGTTATTCCCTTTAAAAAATCCGTACTTTTTAAACACATGAATTAGCTGATCATAAAATGATTTCTTATAAAATGATTTTTTATAAAATGATTTCTTATTCTTAAGCATGCACATGGTCATTGCATAAAATGAATATTAGAATTTGACTGAAATAACTGACTATTTGTGTGTAAAATGTGCATTCATGACACTAAGTAGCAAATGAGTACTTCAACTATCAAATGTTTTTTTAAGTTATAGAATATAGTTTTCCTTCTGTCTTTAGAAATCAAAGTATCTTAAGTCCTTTTTTAGATTTAAAAACCTTAAAACATACATAAATTCTTTTAAAATTTATATTTTAAACTTAAATCTGGCAGAGCACTTTTGGTGACTTATGAAAAAATAAAAGTGTTGCACCTTAAGTGCTGTTTTATGTTTTTTCAAACACAAACCAGTTTAAAAGTAGTTTAATGTGCCAATCCCAAGACTTTCTTCTATCGCATACGTACATTTTAATATTGAAAAAAAAAACAGTTATACATGTTAATGCTTAAATAGTTATAATTCAATACTATACTAACTTTGATTTTCATCTTAAAATTCTGCTTCAGTCATAAATGGGAGCGAAAACGACCTTCCGTTTCTGCACGAGCCGATGGAGAATAAAATGATAGGCAGATATTTTCAAATTCAGGGAGGACCTAGTTGCCATACACTGTTAAAAATTCCGTGCTTTTTTTAACCAAGATTTGGTGCTCGCAGCTATTGCCAGCTGCCACCATGGGATGGTTCAATCGAAGCTCAAAATCTTTGAACGAGTTTACACGATATTTTTTGAAAAAAATGGTACTATGGTTCAACGGAAGTTCCAAATCTTGGAATAAGATTTCACCATCTTATGGTGGCAGCTACTAAGCACCAAATTTCGGTTCAAAATAGCACAGAATTTTTAACAGTGTATCTAAAAATAATCATACACAAACAATTTAGTTCAATTTCAAGCATAACTTCATACTTTTTTATGGTAAAATAATGAAAATGGCACAGACATCGTAATTATAGCGTCCGCTTCCAGCAGATTTTTTTCAAATTCAGGGCGGATCTACTAGTCATAGCCAAACACTTGCACAAACAATTGAGTTCAACTCTGTGCGTAACTTCATACACTTTTAGGTGGTTTAATATTAAAAAAGGCACAAAAATCGCTGATTCAGTGCCTTCTTTTGGCAGATTTTTTTCAAATTCAGGGAGGACCAACTAGCTATAGGCATACATTTACACAAAAAATTTGTTTCAATTTGATGCATAACTTAATACTATTTTAGTAGGTACAATATTGAAAATGGCACAAAAATCACTATCGCAGCGCCCCCTTCCGGTGGAATATTTCAAAATTGAAGGAGGACCTGCTTGCCACACCCGTAAAGCATGGTGAGGTCACTGCAACGTCGTTGTGAAGTCACATTGTGACTTTATGACCATCGATTATCGATGTGAAGTCACAGTGACTAAAATGTGAAGTCGTTATGGCCGTTTTAGAGCTCTTTTGTGACGTTTCACAAAGTGGTCACAATGTGACAAATTTGTGAAAAATGTGTCATTTGTGACTAATTTGATATTAACATTGTGACGAAACTGTGACAAAAGCGACGATATATAAATTGCCAGAAACATGTTTTTTAAAGTAAATAACATGTTTTGAAGGATATTTATCAATTTCTAAACATTTTTTGAAAGTCACATCTCAGTCATAATGTGACGTCACTGAGTGGTGGTATTTAGGTCACAGATGTGATGTAACTCACAGTGACGTTACTGTGTCCATGCATGCTATTAGGACAGCCAAAAACTTTCACAAAAATTTGGTTTAATTCAATGCATATCTTCATACACTTTTTGATTGTACAATGTCGACATACGGACGCACAGAAGCACGGACAAACAGACACATGGACAGACAGCCATTTTGTAAAAACATGGCTTTTGGAATCTCTGACTTTTAAAACGTGTAAATCCGTCTAAAACCGGAAGTCGAAAAAATTTCGATTACATTACTTTCTTCTATTGACGGTAGAAGAAAGTAAAAATAATATTAACCTTACGTTTTACCATAAATATTTTGATTTTTGATTTGAACTTTACCGTTACTAGTGTTTCTGGAGGAATATAATTTACGTTTTTAAAACATTAATCTGTTTGAATTAAAAAGATGGTATTTTCTATGATAGCTATTATATTATATAGAATCTTTATAAATATCTATGAAAGTAAAAGTAAATATTAAACATATTTCATTTTACCACGCTTTTATTAACTTCACCTGTATGTTTGTGAGTTTGTGAGTTTGTAATTCTCCATATTTTATGTATGTTCACCGATTACTCCGAAACCATGCAACCGATTAACTTGGTTTTGGTGTTAAATGAAAGACGATGGTCTCAAATGGGTACCACTTTAGTTTCATCGAAAATGGTTCAGTATGTTTTTAGTAATTAGGCAAAAACTAATAAAATTAGTGACTTTTCGCTAATTAAAAGTGTTGAATACGTTCTCTGAATGGCGTGTAGACAGCATGGCCGAGCGGCCTGATTGAAGCTCTGTTTTTCGAAAGAGATTGTGGGTTCGAACCCCACTCCTGACATTATTTACATCTATGTAAAATTTAAAAAAATTTCCGTATTACAATTTTTATTTTTAACCGGCTTCAGAAAAGGAAGAGGAAGTTATCAATTCGACGCGTATGTATTTTTTCTATGTATGTTCACCGATTACACTGAAACTATCCAACCGATTAATTTGGTTTTTGTATTAAATATAAGTATAGTATAAAAAAAAATAAAAATCACGCTTTTAAAGTAATCAAACAAAAAAGTGAAAAATAATTCGTACTATAAGCTGAAAACGAAAGTAGATGAAAAATACTATATTACTTTAAAATCATTGTTATTATCGAAATCAAAGTATAGTAATAGTATAGTATAGTAATAGTATAGTATAGTAATAGTATAGTATAGTAATAGTATAGTATAGTAATTATAGTCGTATAGTTTAAAAAAAAATAAAAACCACGCTTTTAAAGTAATCAAACAAAAAAGTGAAAAATAATTCATACTATAAGCTGAAAACGAAAGTAGATGAAAAATGCTATATTACTATAAAATCATTGTTATTATCGAAATCAACTAATAAGTAATAAATAAAATTATCGTGGAAAAAAAGCGTGGGGTGCTTCTTCAGAACTGATAGATGGAGCATAGTAGATGGAGCACCCCACGCTTTTTTTCCACGATAATTTTATTTACTGCTTATTAATTGATTTCTATAATAACAACGATTTTATAACAATACAGTATTTTTCATCTATTTTCGTTTTCAGCTTATAGTACGAATTATTTTTCACTTTTTAGTTTGATATACTTAAAAAGCGTGTTTTTTAGTTTTTTTAAACTACAGTGTCTCACAAAAGTGATGTTGCACTTGTGCTTTATAAAAAGAAACTGCAATAAAATAAATAAACAAATATGTGCAAAAATTTTTTGGGTGTGTTTCATATTTAAAGTTAGTAACAATTATTACATATCATACATTCTGTCAAAATATTAAAATATTAATTTAGTAAAAATACAATTGTTCAGAACGAAGCAAAAAATGGCTCACATAAGTGATCGGACACTTACTTTTCCATCAAATATTTATCCAAAAATTTTACTTTTTAAAAGGTTTTAATACTTTGTTGGATTTCCTTTTACTTTTAAAACATGATTTAATGTTTTTGGGATAGATTTGACTAATTTTTTTTGTGATTTCTGGAGGGATTTTGCCCCATTCTTCTTGAAGCACCGATTTTAGTTGTTGTTTTGAAGAAATGGTGTGTTTGCGAAGTCTTGATTCCAATTCTTGCCAAATATTCTCTATGGGTTTTAAGTCTGGAGATTGTGGTGGTGTTTTTAAAATTTCAGGACAGTTATATAGCAGCCAGAGTCTAGCGTTCAGAGCAGTGTGCTTAGGGTCATTGTCTTGGTAGAATTTAAAATCGTTATGAAGGTTCAATTTTCGTGCTGAAGATTTCAAATTTTGCTTTAAAATATCAATATACTTGTACTGATCCATTATACTGTCAATCAAAACAAGATTACCAACTCCAGCGGACGACATACACCCCATACCATAACTCCTCCTCCACCATGTTTTACTGTTGGTACCAAGTTCTGTTTGCGAAATTCTTCCCTGTGTTTTCTCCACACCAAGATTCTACCGTCAGAACCAAATATATTAAATGTACCCTCATCAGCAAATATAACTTTATTCCAGTAATCAGAATTCTTATTTATGTTGGATTTTGCGAAAGCTAGTCTGAGTTTTCTATTCTTTCACTTACGAAGAATTTTTTCCTGGCCACTCTACCGTGATATCCAGCAGATCGAATTACCCTTCTAATATCTCAGGATTAACAATTATTCCATATAATGCTTGTAAATCAGCAGCAACTTTTGAAGCACTATTTCTTGGATTTTTTTTTTAATATTTTGAACGATAATTTGCTTTATTCCATTGGATAGCTTTGATGGTCGGCCAGGTCTTCTTTTATCCTGAATCATATGATTCTTTTTATATCGTTTAATGATATTGAAAACTGTTGAACGACTCAAGTTAACTGTTTCAGCAGTTTTTCTAATAGATTTTCCACGTTCAATAAGCAAATTAAAAACTAATTTTCGAATTTCAGGCGAAGTTTCTTTTCTTTTAGCATTCATGGCTACACAGAGCTAAAAAACACAAAAATTCCAAAACAAACTGGAGAGAAATACTGCAGACGATTTTATAAATTATTGCCAATTGCTTTTAAGTAAGTAAAACCCCAAAAAATATTTTATTGCTTATTTTAGACGATTTTTGTTGCATATATAATGGTGTCCCATCACTTATGTGAGCTATTTTTTGCTCCGTTCTAAACATTTGTATTTTTATTAAATTAATATTTTAATATTTTGACAAAATTTATGTTATGTAATAATCTTTACTAAATTTAAGTATGAAACACACCCACAAAAAAAATGTGTACATTTTTTTTAAATTTATTTGATTAGTTGCCTTTTGTAAAGCACAAGTGCACCATCAATTTTGTGAGACACTGTATATTTATTTTTTCAATTAAATTAAAGGGAAGAAAAAGCATTTGGAGACTAAATTGAGAATTGAGAATAAACACGAGAATTAGATCAGAGGAGAGAGAACTAATGGCGAACTGATCACAGAGTTACTAAAAAAATCATGAATATTTTCTAACAATGTTTAGAAATTGGTAAAAATGTACGTTACAGTACATTAAAGAAGGAAAATTTGGATCAAAGGAATATTCAAACAGATAAATTGGCTAAATATCGATGTCTATCTGTTTTTCTATGAATTTTTAAAAACATTTCGCTTAATAAACTCAATAGGAAATGTACAAATATTTAAAAATGAAAAATAAATATACAGATATAATATATACAGTTCCCAAAATATTTATATACTAATGCTGTAAAACTAAATAAATTAATAATAAAATAATCTATGATTCCACACTTTACTTTTATTTCAAAACTATACTTTAAACTAAATCATAGCTGTTTACTTTATTGTATTATTTATTTATTTATTTACTACACTGTAAAAAATTTTGGTCTCGAATCACGGTGGTTATACCGTCAACTTTGTGACACTTCCTTTTACCGTAATTTTACTGGACGGTATATATACCGTAAAATACTTAAAGTACATGTACCGGAATTTAACTGAACATAAATTTAAATATTTTGTGGTATATGTACCGTAAAATATTTAAAGTATATGTACCGTAATTTAACTGGACGGTATATATACCGTAAAGTATTTAAAGTACATGTACCTTAAAAAATATCGTTACAGCATATATACCGTAAATTAAATATATGGTATATGTACCGTAAAAAATATTTTTACAGCACAGATACCGTAAATTAAATGTACGACATATGTACCGTAAAAAATATTTATACAACATATATACCGTAAATTAAATGTGCGGTATATGTACCGTAAACACATTTGTAATCAGTATGTGTACCGTAAATGAAATATACGGTATATATACCGTAAAAATACAGGATGATCCAAAAAAAAAAACCCTCCCACATTTGACAGGTTAAAAAAAACAAAAACGACTCTAATGAGAAACTTATTTGTTAAAAATATACAAGGTGGTCATAAAAAAAACTTTGCCGATACATGGAGCTCTAGCGACCAGTCCGCTTAACCGATCGAGGTGAAATTTCAGATATAGCTATTCAGAGATATGAGCTCGAGATTCTGTGAACGGCAACAAAATGGCGCTCACGGTTACGGTTAAAGTTACAGAAACTCGAGAATTTCCAATGGCAACACCCATTTTTTTCTTCGCAAAATGCTCAGCGCATGCGAAAACCCTAAACAACGTTGGAACCGTACGTGTATCGCAAGAAACGGACATGTTATGCACGCACAAAAAACCGTTCTGGGAATCCTTCCCCCATAAAAAAAAACTCGATTGGGGCGCAAGGAGGAAATCTGCATACGACGCAGAGTCAGTACAGTAATCTCTGATTAGAATACAGATCGGAGAAACTAAAACTTTTATTAAAACATTTTCCACATGGGTGCCATCACAGGCACAGCACCCATGTGGAAAATGTGTAACCAAAATAAAAGTTTTAGTTTCTCCGATCTGTATTGTAATCAGAGATTAGTGTACTGACTCTGCGTCGTATGCAAATGGCTCCTTGCACCCCAATCGAGTTTTTTCTATGGCGGGGAGGATTCCCAGAACGGTTTTTGTGCGTGCATAACATGTCCGTTTCTTGCGGTACACGTACGGTTCCAACGCTCTTTAGGGTTTTCGCATGCGCTGAGCATTTTGCGATGAAAAAACATGGGTGTTGCCATTGGAAATTTTCGAGTTTCTGTAACTATAACCGTAACCGTGAGCGCCATTTTGTTGCCGTTCACAGAATCTCGAGCTCATACCTCTGAATAGCTATATCTGAAATTTCATTTCGATCGGCTGAGCGGACTGGCCGCTAGAGCTCCGTATATCGGCAAAGTTTTTTTATGACCACCCTGTAGAATAGATATGACGAGAGTTTAAAATGACTATTTTTCAGAAATGACTTCTGGTAAGTGTCCTCCATTGCGAGCAATATACATTTCAAGACGATGTCTGGAATCTATCATCACGACTGCATCGTCTTGTGGGAGAATTGCTACTTCCACCTGAATTACTCTCTTGAGGTGAGAATGAGTGTAGGTCTTGTCTCAAGATTGTCTCAAGCAGAGGTAGCCGCTTCCACTAAACATAATATGTTAGAGGATGATATATTTCAGATATTGTCTAGAAATTTATATTGCTTATAATGGATAACACTTACCAATCATCATTTCTAAAACATAGTCATTTTAAACTCTTGTCATACCCATTGCCTATTTTAAAACAAACAAGTTTCTCTTTACAGTCCTTTTTTGTTTTATATTATCCTGTCAAACATAGGATATTCTTATGTGTTATTCTGTAATCAAAATCGACGAATATACATGGTAAGCACAAGTCTTACTCTTATTATAAAAACTTATTTTGGCGAGAAATATTAGATATGTGAGGATACATTTAAATATTTTAATAAAAATTTTAATAAAACCATTTGTAGATCATCAAGTTGTGCAAAGATATGTATGCTGGTAAAAAACAATATATATTATTTTTTATAAATATTAGATTTTCTGTATTTCTTAATGAATATTTTTTTCTTTTTGTTTTTTGTCATTACGTACAATTGTTAAAAAAAAATTATGGTAAAATGTAACTAAAAACAATGAATTTGAATTACACTCACATAGCTGCCAATTACTACACCTTTTCTACATTTATTTTTTATACCACTATTTTAAAATAGTTACTGCTGTCACATTTCAGGTTTAAATATACAGCGAAAATTATTATTTTAAAATAGAGGTATAAAGATGCTATAAAAGTAGTATGCACTTAGAGAATTAAAAAAAAATCACAAAAAAGTGTTTACATTTGTGACCGCTATGATAATGTGAGATGATCTCTGATAAAATAAAATGCTAATATTAAATTTCTTTCTTACATTTCTATAAATTATTAAAACTGAAAAAAATTAATAGATCTTATATTATTTTTATTAAATAGTAACAATTTATTAAATTTTATTAAATATTAACAAATAATTCAAGAGTACTGACTGCCGAAAAATTATTTCACACTTCTTTTGTTGTTTCACAGACATAATTATAAAAACTAAAGGATCAGAAGGGCGTGAAGAGAATACAAATCACATACACTGTCAAAAAATAAAGTAAAATTAATAAAAGTGGTTAAAATTATACATATACATTAATATTCTTGTTACTTACTTGGAAATTAGGATTTTTATTTTTATTTTCTCAACATACAAACCTAAAATTTCTTACATTCATTTAAAAGTTTAAGAATGTCACTCTCTAACAAATCACCACTTTTTAATTTTTTTAATGGAAATGTGCTATTATATTATTCTTGCAAGAATTGATATGTAATTTATAGCTTATAATCTTAATAACAAACTTTAATTCTCCCTACAGATCAAGAAAAGTAAAAACTAGTTGTCGTGGGCAAAATTGCTTATAACGCGAAAAAAAGTTAATAAAAATGAAAAATGTATTTTCCTTCCAAATATTTAAATAGTCAAGACTAAATTTATACATTCATGCTTAAAAATAAGTTTAAAATTGTATAAAAACTTTGCATTGTTAAGGAGAGGGTTTGAGAATCATATTAAATTTACAAATATAAATGTTTTAGAACATTTACAAAATAAATTAATATCATTATGATTCAGACATATTTAAAACAAGCAATTAAAATATAAAAATATATTTATTACAACGATTAAATTACATTAATACACTATATCATGATGCATAGTTATAATATTTATGTATACAATTTATTTTCTTCTACACAGTGTGTCATTTACATTTATATAAAAGTTCCAATAGTTTTGCCCACTTTGCTGTATTTTGATTATCCACCAATTGATTATTTGTAGTTTGTACCACACACAGGATTGACCAACATCAAGTACCTTAAAGAAAAAGATTCATTCAACATGGGTATAAGCATTAAAATAAATTATTAAACAAAATACAAAAGTAATTTGTAGAAATGGTTTCACAAAATCATCTTAAGAGGTTATTTCAATATTCACAAGAAGTAACAAGAATGCTAATATTAATCCTATGGGACCGTTATTTTCAATTTTCTCGCTTTGTTTTTAATGTATATATATATGTATATATATATATACATACAATAGATGAAGATGATCTACTGGGCTACTTTTCATTTTCCTATTTTAGTTATAGATTTTTTATATATATTTGGGTAGTTTCAATTTCCAAACCAGTTCTGTAAGTGAAAAAAAAAAAAAAAAAAAAAAAAAAAAATGTCAAAAACTAAAATCTAAAAATTAAAAAACTACCGCAGGTACATCGCCCTCAGTTATCCTACACAGAAATTACTGAACAATATTTATATCCATGTTAACCCATTTGTGTCTGAATTATTTTCTTCGCTAAAATTCGAATTTTGCATTTTCCCACCGCTTTAAAAGAAAGAATAACTTTTATCTTAATTTAGCGAGGACTTCGTCTCGAGAAAGAAAGTATTTATTTTTCCTCCTTTTTACTGGTGTGAAAGGCGTTTACTTGAATTTTTTGAAACTGTCTCAAAAATGGGACGCCAGGCACTAATGGGTTAAATATTATAAAATAACGCTCCCATAGAATTTACATTGGTGTGTTCGTTTCTTCCCATGACTAGTGTGGTACTTCCCATGACTCTTAAGAACCTACACCAGTCCCGTGGCTAAATGCCAATATTTAATGTTAAATTCACGTTAAAATTTCTTAGAAATTTCTAACTTGTATTTTAGTATTTTTATTTTTACTTTTTTTTGGATGTGAAATTTTAAATTGATATATATTGTTGTGTGTTTGTACTTTTTCAACTTTTGTAACCATATCTTAAGGCGAAAATAGTTTTATTTTCAGAACTGCTTTCAAAGTAGAAGCATCTGCACATAAAAAAGTCCTTCCGGCAGTGCCGGGAGGAAAAGGTAGCTTTCATATACCTTATTTATTTATTTATTTATTTTAAATTAAGTTATGTTATTCAAACATAAGAAGCTCAAATTAGTGGAGTCCGATTATATAAGATTGAATACTCGTTTTTGTCAATACTGAATATTAATGGGAATTTTTATAAATTAGTCATCTTTTATTGAAGCTAGTTTTATTTTAAGCGATTTATAGGGTCTCCAAATTCCACGATATCATGAAGTATATTCCATTTTTAAACAACATAATGGATATAACAATCCAATGAGCTTGGTCGAAATCTTAATTCATGTACAAGCGCACACTCACATCGAAATTGATTAATATATACCAGGGTTGGCGCTGGCAAATTGATTTAAAAAAAATGTCATCCACATTAAAAATCCAAACTGCTATATCTCAGGCGCTTTTTAAGGTAAAGACAAAGCAAAAAGTATTCCGTAATTCATTATTAATATCAAACACTTTAGAATCTTTCCTCAATTTCTAAATTTTTCCTTGTACATCATTATACATTTAAAAGGTTTTTGATAAACTTAAATGGACACTATTTTGAAGATTGCATCTGATACTGCCCAACGAACTTGGTCGAGCCATTTCTATGTACTATGTACATACCAAGTTTCATTCAAATCGGTTCATAAATACGATAGTTACAGCGTGACAAAAATCATATATATGTCAACATTTGAACGGAGGGTGGTTTTGGGGTCTGGGAGTCATGATCGATGAAAATATACCAAAATTTTCCGGAAGTGCTTTTCTCCGGACGGCTGCAATAGATAGCTTTTTACTTTTTCTAATGAAAGCTACCTAAAACTGTAACAAACAATTGAAACTAGTCGTTGGGGGCCACCGTAATACTTACCCATCATGGATATGTATTTGAAAATAAAACATGTGAAACTATTTATACAATGCATTGCAATTCATAAACAAAATTTAAATATTGTTAATATACATAGTAATGCTATATTGAAGAACTGCTGATGTACCAATTTCGACAAATTATATAAAACGCCAAACTACTCAAGTAGTACCGAACTGCGTAAAAGAAACATCCTTATAACTCCAAAAATAATAATTCTATTAACTAACAATTAACTGCGTCGGATTAAGCGTCTCATTTCCAATTAAAATATACTTCTGAATTGAAATTTGAATGAAATGTAGGGTCATGAAAAATCGAAGAATGTGGAAAACAAGATTACAAATATCTCGGCAACTAATAATCCGATCGACTTCGTTCTATATGCAAAATGTGTGTTATTTTATTGCCTTTTACGTCCATTCCTTAGAACAAAAAAATTCGAAAATTTTTATGTACCTTTCATCAGAACGAATTTTTCGAAAGTCCGAAAAAAATAGTTCCGGATAATCGAGGTCGCTGATATTAAATAGGGTTCGTCCCATTCTTACATACTAACTACATACAAAATTTCAAGTCTCTATCGCAATATGTTCGGGAGATAGAGCGTTTAAAGACAGACAGACAGACAGACATACGGTCGGCAAAATTTTTTTTCTAAAAATATGTTTTTCGGAATCTCCATTATCTAAAACGTGTAAATCCGTCAAAAAATTTTTTCGATTTTCAAAACGATTGCAAGACTTATCCTATACTACGTATGATGGGTAAGTAAAAGTAGAAATGCACAATAAAATTTACGTACTGCACCCTGTGTAAAAAAAAAAAAAAAAAAAAAAAAAAAAAAAAAAAAAAAAAAAAAATCATTTAAAAATATTAAAAGGGGGGGGGCAAGAGGTCTGTAAATAACAATATTATAGAATTAATATTTAGATTGAAAATTTCTTACCGAGCCTAGTGTAGGCTATGTGTTTAAACAAAAATGGAATTGTCGGAAATGAAATCCTTAATTTAATACTTTCTCTCAACAATGCACACATTATCAAGTAATTGTTATTTATTCAGTTAAAATTTTGAAATTTTTTTCTGATGGTTTACCATATCATTTTGAAACAAAAGCACGTGACATAATTTCTCATAATGTTTTTTTTTTTTTTTTAATTTTTAAATTTAGTAGTTATTAAAAAGTGGGGTAATTTAAAATCGTTATAACTCCAAATATTATTTGTAGAATTTCTTTTCATTTATATAAACAGAAATATATAAGCTTTAATTCTGATTTAGGAATTTTAAAAGCATTAATTTGAATAAAATTAAAAAATATTTAAAGTAGAATTTAAAAAAAAAATGTAATTTTTTAAAATCATATTTTCAAAATAAAATTTTTTGTTTTGAAATTTGCTGAAGCAAAATTAATATAAAACAATTGAAAAAGACTTGTTCCAAATTCAAACAAAGTTTTTTTTTTTAACCGTTATTGGGTTAAAGTAATTTAAATACAAGAAATGGTGAAAAAACTCATGAAGAAAAAAAGCATTTTCACAGAAAGTCATTTCTATGAGAATGATTTCTTTGAAAACTAGATTTTAAAGAGAAACCAAAAAGAAAAAAATCACATTTCTTGTTACAGTTAAAATAGAAACAAGGTTTTAAACATAATTTTAAGCAGAATTTTTAATGTAATAAAACTGTTTAATAAAATTTGAATATTTTTGTTTCCCCCACCCCCTTAAGCATCGAAAGTTACAAGTCGCAGCATAAAATTAGCCGCGTGTGGCATCTCGCGACTGTGAATCTGTAATTATAATGAAGAGCAGGGTATGAAAAGAAGTCAATTAAAAAACTCAGTTTATTTGGAGAAGAAAAGAGGAATTAAAATGGAAGAATGTATGGAATTAAAATCTAACTAGAAATAAGTAAAAAGTATGCGTTTAACAATGATAATACTGAGACGCTATTCAGGGTGCGTAGTCTGGAAGCACCTTGTAAGCACCTTTTACCAGATTTTTTACAATGTAAAATCTGTTTTATTTATCGAAAAAGAAATCCTTTTTCAGATCTAACAACCAGTACTTTAAAGAATTTCTGATGCTAAAAGAATTAATATCCTCTGAGTTTCTTGATGACTACGCACCCTGGCTATTTTAGCTAGATTATGTGTGAGTTAAATGTACCTACAAATAAAATTATGCTATTAGTAATAACTAAAAGTCATTATATTATTATTACCATTATGGGTTTGAAATATTACAAGAAATGTATCAAGCCTTTGATTAAAAAAAAAAAATCAAATATCGACTTTGTGTTTGATTTTATTTGTTTTTAAAAATTAAAATAAGAAACTATGATCAAGATTGTGCAATAAAAAAATGCTGATACTCAGTCATATCCACTATTTTTTGCAATCACTATTCATATTGCAAGCCTTATAGCAGAAAGTTAAAGAATGGAGACGGGTGTTACAGATTTTCTTTTCTTCTTTGCAGATTATTTTTTCATCAAACATTTCTTTTGTTTTAAGTTATATTTAACATTTTATTACTGAATGCAAAAATGTAAGTTAGTTATTAACAGAACTGAATAAAACGCGTAAAATCGTTAAAAGTAAATGTTTAATGGCGCTGCAATTGCAAAACATTTTACCTATGGATTATTTTCTGCCTCTGTAGTATCTGCCGCAGACAATCGAGAATTCTTTTTGCTACTGGGTATCAGGTCCAAGTCTACTCCTCCACCATACTTCAAAAATGAAATTGGGAAGCCATATTCCTTCTCCATTCCAAATTTTCTGTTATTGAAAATAAACATATATAATTTCTTAACGATTTAAATATACCAAATGAAAAAAAAGTCTTTATACCAGCCATTTTATTTATATACATCAATATTTTTTCTGGATTGCTTGTCAAAAACTGTGAAAACATGTTTTAATTCCAAAAATTTTTGAAGATTTTGGACGATAATGACTATGAAAATAAATAAATAAATAAAATACCAGAGGAAGTCCCCTAGCTTTTCAGTCATATTAAAATTACTCATTATCAAAAAGTAAATGTGTTAAAAAAAACCCGAAAATATAATAACTATATTCTTATAATTCTCTAAATAATCAATTTGAAAAACAAAGAAATCACACAAGGATTGGATGTGTAAGAAACTAAATAGTTGTACTGTAAATGAATGATTTTTACTGTTATTAATATTTTATCACAAAAATTACGCAGGCTGATTTCGAAGATCTCAAATAGATGATAATTATAATTTACACTTCCCGTAAAATTTCTAATATTGAGAACGTGTGATAAAATATGGATTGGTTGGACCTCTTTGTTTTAAGAAAGGGGTGCAAAAGTCTTTGTGCCAATTGCTCCTATGCTCTCACTACTAACTTTTTTTCGTCTTGTATCATCTAATAATTTGTATAAATTTCTTGCTAGAATGCTATTAAATTTTACCCCGTGGTGAGTGATTGCCCCCCGCTGGTCCTAGATTTTTACACCAATGGTCTAAAATCTAAATATGTAAAACTGTAAATTTTGAATGTAAACTTACGTAATAAGGCACAATCAAAGCGAAATTTGGGGCCTATTTAAAAAAAAAAATTCATTGAATAATAGGCTCTTTCACAAAATATGACATTTCATTATTTTTACCATCCCAATTAAAAAAAAAAAAAAAATCCCTGTCGGCTGGGCCTATAGGCGGAGGTAGATTTTGAAGAGTGCTCATTTCAACAAATATATATGTATATATATATATATATATATATATATATATATGTTTAGAGATAAACCCAGTTTAATAACTTCATCTGGACATTTATGAAAATTTTTTAATTTCATTTTTCTGCAAAGACTGTTTTTATCAGCATCATCTTAAGAAAACTTCAGCTCAAATGCCCATTTTGACAACATATTTTGAAATAAATTCTGAATTTATTAAAAAATCGACCAAAACAGTACATTATACAGTTCCTGAACAACAAAAAACTGTCAGTTGAATGCATTTGAGAAAAAAATGAATTTAAAAATGAGTCATAAAATAACCGATTTGTTGTTTGAATACATCCTTAATTCTTTAATCATGATTGCTTCGGAAAATTTTGTGCGAAATACTCACTTTGGCAGCATTTTTAAAAATATATTATATCTTTATCAAAAAACTGGCCAATGCGTCACAGTATATAGTTCCTAAATAAGAGGATCTGTAAATTGGATGCGTTTGAGAGCAAAGATGGAATTTAAAACGAGTCAGAAAAAAACGCAATTTCTTATTTGAACACTTTCTTAAATTTTCAGTCACGATGATTTCGGAAAATTCTGTTCAAAATACCCCTTTTGGTAGCCTTTTTTGAAATATATTCCGTCTTTATCAAAAATCTGACCAATGCATCACATTATATAGTTCCTAAATAAGAAGATCTGTAAATTGGATGCGTTTGAGAACAAAAATGGATTTAAAAACGAGTCAGAAAAAAACACAATTTCTTCTTTTAATACTTCCTTAAATTTTCAGTCCTGATAACTTTGAGAAATTCTGTTCAAAATACCCTTTTTGGTAGCCTTTTTAAAAATATATTCTGTCTTTATCAGAAAATTGACCAATGCGTCACTTTATACAGTTTCTAAATAAGAGGATCTATTATCATTTGGATGCGTTTAAAATCAAAAATGAATTTAAAAATGAGTCAGAATATAAGCAGTTTGGATTTGAGGTTTTTTCTCCAACTCCTATTTTTGTTTAATTTCTTGTTGCTATACGAATTGGTCCTATGAAAAACTTGTCCGTATAAAATTTGTAGATATTTTTGACAAGATATAAAATAAATTTAATCAGATTTGATATCTTAAAAATTAACGGAGTTATGGATTTTTCTCTTTTTTCACCGCCCTTTTTCTTTTCGTTTTTAATTTATTTCATCGGTAAAACATGGTCCTATCAAAAACTTGTAAATACAAAAGTTTTAGATAATTTTAAGAACATTTACAAAAAATTTAGTTGGACTTGATATCTTGAAAATTGACGAAGTTATGAATTTTTTTTCTCTCAAAACCCCTGTTTTTTTTCGCCCCTTGAGCTCACTTCTACATTTATCAAAAATCTGTCATGCATAAACTTTTGGCCCATATTTAAGAAGTAATATAAACTTTAAACCGATTTGATATCTACTTTAATTAAGAAGTTATGGCTTTTTTTCGGTTTTCACCCCCTTGGTCCGATTTTGCCCATTAACGAACTTAGCCGAGATTTTATCCCCTTTGATTTTATGTACCAGTTTGGTGGAGATTGTTGAAGAATTATAGACGTTATCGTGGCCATAAAAAAGTGATATATATATATAGATAGATAGATAGATAGATAGATATATAAACTGGAGCGATTGCAATAGGTAGTATTTCATACGAAATCTACTTAAAAAAAAGTTTACCAAAAAGTAAATTTTTAACACAAAGACTTAAATCCGATTCAATAAACTCTGTGTGCAAAAAAGACAAATTAAAAAAGTATAACTCCAGAAATTTGACTTTAACTGGGCGCTTTTTTTTTTCTAGAGAGGAGGGGGGGGGGGATCAAGAAACGCCGTAATTCGCATTTATTCAGCGAAGTATTTGAATTATAGGCTACACATTTTTAAGTATTTTTTAATTAGTTTAATGACACTTATAATCGTATAACATGCGGAATCCCAAAATACCGAATCGACTATTTAATCAAACACTAGTTTAAATGGCATTTAATTGACTTAAAATTTAATAAATAACCCAATTTCTCACTAGTGAAAACATAAGTACTGTAATAACACATAGATATGAGCTGCCAGTGAATTTTTTTTAATCAGATTTGCAAATATGCCAGCTGAATTTTAAAAGGGCCATATCAACTAATGTATTCTGATTTACATTGACTTAATTTCCTCTCCCCCCCCCCCTCTTTTTACTGTGTTCTATGAAATTAAACAGGACGATGACTCTAATTTTAACCCGAGAGGACGCGCACAGGGCCTAAAAGACCCTGAGTGCGTATGGTTTTTACAATTGTAACCACTAATTTTTTAAAAGTAATCTGCAACTTATTTTATCCAAAATTTGTATGAATTGTTTCCGTCTAAATAAAGTAGTTGTTACAATTTGATTTTATTGGTGACAAAGTTAAGACCATTCATACACTGGGTAAGGACGTGTTCTCCCGGGTTAAGAGCAACTAATGCACAAGTCTTTTTTTATAAACATTTAAAACCAAAAAAGTCTTAATGTAAACACCTTTTCTCACTATTTTCAAAATTAGTATTATGAATGGAATATGCATGAATATGCATGCTTTTAAATAGCAACTAAGGTGCAAAACAATCATAGTTTAAAAAATATATATGTATATCTTTGTTTAAATCAGATTCTTTTTATTTAAATCAGGTTTTTATGATTTTTTTTTTCGTGTGTTAATATACTATGTTTTCAAACTTTAATTAATTAATGTTATTCAAGTACGGGATATATTAGTTAGTACTAGTTCTAATATTAGTAATAAATAGTACTAATATTTATTACAATATTAGTTAGTAATGGAGAATGGGATAGAATAGGACAGAAATTTTTCCTCATGACGTATTATTCTAAACATCAATCACAATACTAGATGGAGGCAGTGGCGTAGTTAGTGGGGGGCAGGGGGGGCGGTCCAACCCGGCTGTCACCCAATATTTATTTGAAAATAAATATTTATAATCTTACACCATTTGGAAAAAGAATTCTGAAATAAAATTAAATTTCTAGCGTACGACGAAAAAGACTTAATTTTCTTTTCTAAAAGAAGTTGAAATTTTATGCAGACTGGTGTGTTTAAATAAGATATTTGCACCAGGGAACAAAAATCTTATCTATCCAACGAGTGGATAACAAAAACAAACTTTAAAAGAAAGAATTTTCTTCGACATACAGACACCACATTGATTTAAGCGGATTATGGGTTAAGTAAAAATTCCCCCCTCTGTTTTTTTTCTCAATGCAGGGCAAAAGGTAAATGAGAGATGATATGGTCATTTGTTATAATAGCGTACAATTGTGAATGAAAAAATATAACGGATCGGTGTGTGTGTGTGTGGGGGGGGGGGTGACAGCATGGTGGCTGGCGGTAACACAATTTACATCCGCTTTGGGTGTCACCTATCCTAGCTACGCCACTGAGATGGAGCAATGACAACCAAATCTTCAGTTGAAAAAAGTTGCTTTTCAGCATAAACTTAGATTTGTATAAAAAATTGTTTATTAAAAAAATAAATTTGCTTACTATAATTTTAATATTTGAAGTATATTAATGACTTGTTTACCTGTAGCTGTAATAGTTCCCCTCTTTAGAAAACCTAATATTATACATTATCCATAATTTTAACTAAACTTAAAAGCAGTTTAATATAACAGAACATAATGGGAAGGAATGTGACCTGCTAGCAAAAGGAGGAATGAAATAAGTCGATTTCCTTCTTTTGAATAAGATAAATGTAAATTACTAATATTACGCATATATTCTAGTAAAAATGATTAAATTTAAAAGGAAATAGTTGAAATATTGAACAGAAAATATTCAAACTTTTCTAGATGTCAGTTTGCTATTTTAAACACAATTTAATCCAACACGCACTTTTCATTAACAAAGTAATTCATTTTCCAATTTTTATATAACTTAGCCAAAGAAATGAATAACATACTTTTAAGAAAAACAATTTAAAACATGTATAGTTCAAATTAGTTATCTAATTATGTAAGTTAAAGGAAAACAAGAAATACAGCCGATTAACTTACTTAAATAAATAACTCGGATCTCAAGTTCTCCATTGCCCGAAATCAACAAACTGACGCCATTAGATTTGTTGGTTGGTTGGTGAATACTGAAACTTATGCTGCTACCCGTAAAGAAGGCGTTTGCCTCGAAAATCTGACAACATTACTTCGGCCGAAAGCAAATTTTCACGCTTTGTATTATCTTACCTATAATCAGACATTTTCAAAGAAAATGTTTTGCTCAGTCAATATTTACGATGGTTTTACTAGAAACAAGAATGATATATTAATTTTTTTATTAGGTGTTGTGTATATATAACATTATTCTTTTAGGGGGGAGGGAGGGTCTGACACATGATATCGTAAGATATCTCTAGGGGAAGGGGGGGGATTATCCTTTTGATATCGATATCATTTTTGACCCAATTAGAATTATCTCTTTTTCTCTGTAACGTGGTATTTTGTTCAAAATAGTACATTATCTTTTTTTTTATTTTGTTAACTATTTTTGTTTGAATAAAGCGATATTTTATTAAATTATCTTCAATTGAATCAATAAAGTTTGCGAAAAATAAATTTAACCCGTTTTGTATGTTACTCAAAACAAAAGAATTTAATTCTAAAAAAATTTTTTTACACTTTGATAACGATATCATTACCGGGGCACGGAGTTTGATGGAAGTAACGTATGATATCTAAAGGGAGGGAAAGGGTCCAAAATTACCAAAAAGTAAATAACGTTATATTTGCAATTAGCTCCTTATTGGTCGAATGGAATTTTTGTAAATTAACCGCGTTTCTATAATTTACTTGAAATATGGTAAAGTGAGTGCAAAATCAGGGAATAGGGAATCAATTTTTTACAGACATCTTTAACAGAGCAAGGTCGATCCATCCGATGGATCATACTGAGTCGGGTAGGAGGCATCGACTATTTCTTTTAAAAACATCAGTGGTAGTGTTTGCATCAAAATTCCACTGATGACCACTGAAGTAACAGGAAAATATCATTCAAGATCTAGTCTGAATAATTTATCCAAGCCGGACTGAAGAGAGATCGGGGGAGGGGGGATTGTGTAAGATTTGAAGACATATGGATGAGACTGTGAATTAACTTTAACTGTCTAAATGGTTTTTAATGTTTAATTTCCCAGAATTTGGAGGGAGAGATTGAGTTACCGAATGAGAGACCTTTCTTTTAACAAAAATAACAGTCTTGAAATATCAGTGTTGAATTAATGGGGTGCCCCAGAGGGACCCCCCCCCCAGTGCAATAAAATGTCCCCCCCCGGAAAAATAGAGTTCTTGTGTTTTCACTGGGAAAAAAGGTTTCATTCTCCCACCCTCCGGAGCCCCAGAAGTCCCTCTCGGAGAAAAGTGTCTGAATTCAATACTGAGCCATATGGGGAAAGAGCGTCGAGTGAGATAGGTTCTAAAATTTTGATTTGCGATTTTTAGAGTTTTTGAACTTTACCACCTTTTTAAGGATTAGATCAACAGAATTGTTAATTACGAAATTCCTGAGCTCATAGAGATTGGGGTCTGAGTTCGATAAAATTCTAACAACGTAAGCGAAAAAGATTTTTGAATTTTAGTTATTTATGAGGTTGGTAGAGGAAAGGGGACCGGTGTTTGCAGTTTTACTGGTGGTTTAAGCGTAAATCTAAGCCAACTGACTGTTTGGTATTTTATTATTTTTTTCTGATAAGGATGTATTTTTTTCTAGTTTTATGATAATTTTGTCTAAATTTTGAACGTGGTGATTCGCGGGGGATGGGTCTTTATAGGCCCCAAAATTTCACCATCTGAGCACACATGATACGTTATACCATTTCATTTTTTTTAACAGACAACTTACTAGCCGCCGATCTTCATTATTTGAGAGAGGCGACGTTCGATACATTAGAATTGTAGAGAACGTGGACATGCGTGTTACTAGTGTGTCGCTGAATAAGGAAAAATAAAAAGGTAAAACGCATCGTGTTGCCCAGCTTGGAGTTTTCAAAAAAATAAGCAGTACCATATTTCGGTGCTTCTTTTTATTTTACTTCATGAATAGACTCCACTTTGAAATTCCACCACGGAAATTTTTAACATTGTATTATTAGATTTTTTTTTTGAAATTTTTTTTAATTTCAAATAATTTTTAGCTGAAAATTTTCTTATTTGTCATACCTAAAAAAAATAATTATTAATGTCATAATTTTTAAACCCAAAATAAATTAATAAGACAAATATATAACAGTAAAGAAGAAGTTTATTAAGAACTAATGCAAGTTAAAAATGTAATAAAAATACATGCATAATAGTTACTTTCACTTAAAAATAGTTAAAATGTTACATACTTCTTTGTCCTGCACGTCCGGTATGAGGATCCAACTGAATGAAACACAAAGAGCATACACAAAGGTGAACAAACCCTTTTAACACATAAGAACATAGGCGTAGAATTGTATGGGCCCATGGGGCTCGGGCCCCTCCAATAATTTTTCCAGATGGGCTGTATTTTTTGGCGCCAACCAATATAGAAAAAATTCAAATTTTGAAAAGGGATTTTTCAGCGTATATTGCTTTCTAAAAAAAAAAAAAAAAAATTCTATCTATGAATTGGTTATTTACTTTTATATTTTATAAATGACTAAAACAACCAAAGAAAACTTCCACCCTATATTGCATGGGTAAAACGAAGCAGTCTCCATGGATTTTTTTTTCTTTCTTTCTTTATTGGACGGTGAACATGGTTTCTAGGAAGTATCACCTATTCTGATTCTAACGTGCTACACAGAGGGCAATAAATAAAGTAGACGATGTGTCCGATACATTGCGTTTTCTCAAACATACCAAGAAGGGGCCTTTTGACCTTAGATAAAAAGGTCTTAATTTAGAAGCTTCCAAGAACTCAGAAGATGGCAGGTGGGGGAGTATAGAGGGGTTTTGTTGCTGACCAAACCAAAATTGTCAGTTCAATAGTGTCTTTAAGGCAAAAATAGATGAGAAAATTTCACATGGACAAATATCTATTATCATTAGCTAAAGATATCAAGCCGTATCTTGTGGTAGTGAATGATTCTCAAGCATTTAGTAGTTCCGATAAACAATAAGCATTCAATTATTCCTACTTATTATTTTAAATGTTTATTTTTGTGTTGTCAAAGTTATCTGATTAAAAGTCTTCACAGACCTGGCCGGGAACTCGAGAAAGCTTTCTTCCACTGACCGCAACTTTATAAAGAGCCTACATTAGAAGTCTGCACGAGCCGAAATTTCCAGGCTCAAGCCCAGGCCGATCCATTAAAAAAATGGCCCAGCCTAGCCCGTAATTAAAGTTAAATTTTGGCCCGAGCTCGGCCCGGTCCATAGAAAAAATTTAGCAGTCCGACCCCGCCCGATATAATAGCTAAACACAAGGCCCGAGCTCGGCCCAGCTCGGTAAAAAGTTAAAATTTTGGCCCGGCCAGAGGGAATTTCTACAGAACATTGATATTTACTCTTACGGAAGAGTTCAAACTAAAAAAACTTATCTTAGTCTTTTTTTTTTTTTTTTCATGTTTATAATCTACACTTATGCAGAAATGCCATAGGTTGCGATATTTATGCTTTTAATGAATCTTTGTTTGTTGTATGTAAATGTTTCTGTTATCATTAGTATTATTAATCCATATTCCATGCAATGGAGACATAAAAACCTAAAAAATGGTATATGGTGAAAGTAAAATTTTCTAAAACGGAATCGCAAGAAAATGGAAAGAAAAAATATAAGTTCCCTTTTTAGCAGGTGTAAATATTTAATACATTTTTTTCTTGCGTATTATTGTATTCATTTTGCATGGATGAACAGTTTAAAAGAAGTTTGAAAGGAATTTCCAGTTTTCAGTTTAAAAGAAAATTCCGTCATAGGTAGTTTTTTTTTAATGTGTTCAACTCTATTTTAATAAGCATAGAAATCTACGATTCTTTAAAAAGAATAAATTCTAATGTTTAATTGTAGGATAAAGACGTTTTAAAAGTATATGCCTTTTTTGCAAAAATTTTTAGACCAAGCCAAATTTTACTGTTGTTTAACAGATTTTGCCACGTCGAGAAAAGGATTTTCACATGGAATGATTCAACATGAACTGGTTATTTTGGTCCGAGAAGACTAGGAAGAATGAAATCAGTCTTGGCTTCTTATGTAAAAAATAAGTTAGGCTCGGTCCGGCCCGATACTCCAGAAAAAAAGTAGGGCCCGAACCCGGCCCGGCACGAAAAGATTAGTGAATAAGTTCGGCCTGGTCCGAACACCGTTAATGGAAATCGGCTCGAACCTGGCTACGGGCTCGGGCTTCGGGCCGAGGCCCGACCCATGCACATCTCTAGCCTACATCCCCCCTCTCCTTTTGAAAACTCCGGCTAAACCTGAACTTTAGTGTGTGTGTGTGTGTGTGTGTGTCTAGAGGAATTTTCAGCCCAGACCCGGACTGGACTGTTTATATCTTAACATTTATAGGCCCGGATCGTACAGAAATCAGTGAAAACAAGCCCGGTCCGATCTGGCCGGACACAATTTCGACTATTTCAATTGTTCCTATTTATTATTTTAAATAATTTATTTTTGTGTTGTCTAAGTTATCAGATTAAAAGTTTCGACGAACCTGGGCCGGGCCCGAAACTTGAACTCGGGATGAAACTTGAACTCCACTGACCGCAACCTAATAAAGTAAGAGCCTACATCTCTCCCCCTCACCTTTATTTTTGCAAAATCAGGCTGAGCACCGTTCATATTTTTACATTTCTAGGCCCGGATCGTACAGAAATCAGTGAAAACAGGCCCGGCCCAACACAATTTTCAATATTTAAAAAAAATTCAGATTTTTATCATATAATAAAGATTTTTTTAAAGAATACTGCATACATATTTATGGGATAATTGTACAGTATATTTTACAGAAAATACACAATAGCAACATTAATGATTAATTAGATTTTTAGACTTTCAACAGTCAAATAAGGATTCATTAAAAAAATAATATGGTTTAGAAAAAAAAAAAAAAGAAAAAAGAAAAAAGAAAGTTAAAAATATCATAACTTTTGAAGCTGTATAGTAAAAAGTTGTTTTATGAAAATATTTCAATATTATTTGAATTCATTTGTTATCGGAAATGCATATGATTAGCCGGTGTTTTTATTCAGAAACTATGCAATCGAATGGCGTTATCCTTTTTTTGATATAAAAGAGCAATTTAAGAAATTACACTGATCAAATTTCCGGAAGCGACAACACGGGAAGGGAGGAAAATCTGGAACCAGACAAGAATCTCTTATATTTCAACAAGTATATACAAGTATATTATTTACCAAAAATAGAAAACCCTATTAGATTCCAATATTCCAAATCCCTTCAATAGTCAGACTTGTCAATTTTATGCCTTTGCAGCTAAAAATTAGTTAGAAAATGTGTCAAACATTCGCGTTGTTGAGAAGTGAATTTAAAAACCACTAAGAAGTATATTACCAAAGATTACGCTAACGTAAGTTCTTTATCGCTGTTAATACTTTCATAAAACATGTTGTTTGCCTTACACATCTTGAGAACAATTAATAGTAGTTCCGGCCCTGCTCGACTATGTGTACAAAAGAAAAAAAAATGCAAACCTATTCTCAGGGCGTCAGGAGTCTGCTAAAAAAAATCAAGCCAGGATTAGACACAAAGTAACTGTCCGAGTACAAGTTACATTTCAGCATTGATGTCTAATTAGTATCGGCTCGCGACGCACATTCATACTTATTCTCGTTAAAGCCATATTCATTGAAAAAAGCTCATATGATATCGTTTTTGCTTTAATCTGTATAATGGGCCAGTAGGCCCTCTTTTTTTATGTATATATAATCAGCCTGGCCCTGTCCTTACGGACCATTTAATTTTTTTTCTGGACCGTTAGAATATTCAGAACTACTCCTTCTGACTACGGGCCAGGTCCGGGCCCGTACAGACCTCTTCTCGTGTCAGTCTAAAATTTGGTTTAATTATTATAATTATTTCCATGTTCACATATATGTATCTAGCTGTACATGTGTGTTCATACGGACCAGCTTTTCCATGAAATATTTTTATTATATGACTTTTCTTTTGGAAATTAAAATCTTTGGAAATCTTTTTGGAAATCTGAAATTTTTGGAAAGTTACATATTAAAATCAAACAAATCGAGCACAACTTTTAGTTTTTTTCTGTTAGGATCTCCGAACAGATATTAATTAGTATATTTCTTTTGTAAGGGACTTGTGAAAATCTCTAAAGCTGGCTCTGACAATCAGTCAGTGTAGAATTGATAATTTTTTTCTCTGATAGGAATTTCTGTTACTCCGAGGCGCCATCGAAATATGTTTTTGTGTATGTGCCCGTGGGGGGCGTTTTTATTCTTAGACTTTAGTATAAATAAATGTAAAAAAAGAAAAAAATGTTAGCGTTAAGGACTAGGAAGAGGGATTCTTTTACCGCCAGTATTCATCACTGGTTGTAACATAAAAATTCTCTGATTATGATAATGTAAAGGGTATTCATATGACTTAGTATTAGTACTACACAAATATTATCTGTAATCTAATCGTCAGACTCGCTGCATGCTATATTACATCAATTTATTCTATTGACTTAAATTTAAAAAAATAAAACAATATAATTTTCATTAATTTATTCTATTATTAATTCATTTATACAATGAGCCAAAAAAATCAAACTTCTTATTTAATTATATCGAAAATGCATGGTGAATATAATGAATTTTTTCAAAAGGCCAAATACTGATTTAGTTGATGGTGTCTGTATCTGAATTTTTCTTCATGTGTTTATATATGTATAATGAAACCTACTAAGACTAAAACGGAATTAGAAGGCAAAAAATTCCATTTGTTGGGTTTCTGTCTTAGAAGGTGTAATTGCACGGTACTTGTATCAACGATACTACGGTATTTTTCTGATTAAGATAAGTTGCGGTTCACAGATTTTGTGGTATTTACATATATCTGTATGTATTTGTTATATGTACATTAAAACTTGCCAAAAAGGAACATGTCTATAACAAATATTTGCAACTTTTCATCTGGACTCCGATGGAAGGATTGCCACGCAATCATACTTATTATAGTTTGCTGGAAGCTGTGAAAGCTATTATTTTGATCCTTTGCACTTGCTTTTTCAGAGATTTCTCTTTATAAATATTTAACCTCTGTAAACGAAAGCAGCCTATAAAAGGATACTGTCTCAATTTGAAACATTCCATGGTCATAACAAAATTAATTCCTGAAAAAAATATCTGTTAAGGCGAAAAACCTGTCTAAAACGGAATTATCTCTTTTTTCTTGAAATTTCGTCTTAGAAATTAATACTTTTTTGGTATTCATGATGAAATAATTAATTCCTCGTTCCAAAGGGTTTCAAACTCTCCCCTCCCTCCCCTCCCCCCCCTGACTAGTTCACTGAATGAGCCCCTCCAATAATTTTGAAAACTCTACGCCTATGCATAAGAATATCATTGGTATATACAGGGTGTCCCTAAACAAATGGTATATACGCTAGGGGGTGATAGAACACATCAAGACGAGTAATAGTAAATAGGAAACCAAGGGTTCCAAACGTTTTCCAAAGGAGATAGCCGCCATTAAAGTTTGGGGTCCAAAATTTCAAATACACATAAAAAACAGAAAAATTTATCGATTGATTTGCGGTTTTCACTAAAATTATTCTTTATGTTGATATTTTCTTGAAAATAAATTATAAAGATAAATTTCGAAAAATGCCGATAGAGCGCGCTTTACACTCTGAAGTAATAAAAAACTATTTTTTGCCGTGATTTTTTTGCATATCATTAAATGGTTTCGTAAGCTTAAACTTAAATTTTGAGCTCAAAATCTGAATAGTTGGAAGCGGTTAAGTAGCAAAAAGTTTTACTGTGTTCAGAGGGTTTAAATTTCAAATGATTATAAAAAACGGAAAATTGGTCGATTGATTTGCGTTTTTCACTAAAACTATTCTTTATGTCGGTATTTTATTGAAAATGAATTATAAAGATAAATTTCAAAAAATGCCGATAGAGGGCGCTTTAGACTTTGGTTTGACGAAATAATCCATCCTAATACTATTTTTTGCATCTCATTAAATGGTTTCGTAGGCTTAGATTTAAACTTAAATTTTGAGCTCAAAATCTGAATAGTTGGGAGTGGTTAAGTAGCACAAACTGAAGTGTGTTCAGAGGGTTTAAATTTCAAACGAAATGGAATACTATAAAAAAGAACAGAAAAATTAGTCGATTCGTTTGCGGTTTTTTCTAAAACTACTCTTTAAATCAGTGTTTTCTTGAAAATAAATTTTAAAGATAAATTTCACAAAATGCCGATAGAGGACGCCTTAGACACTGGAGTACCGTGCAACTATTTTTAACCGTTATTTTTTTAAAACTCATTAAATGCTTTCAAATGCTTAGATTTAAATTTTGAGATCAAATTCTGAGTCGTTGCGAGGGTTTAAGTAGCGCAAAAGTGAACTGTGTTCGAGGGACGGGGGGGTTAAAATTTCAACTCCTGAACACACTTCAGTTTGCGCAAAATGTTGTTTAAATCTAAGATTTCGAAAACATTTAACAAGTTTTGGAAAGCATTTAATTAGATACAAAAAATGACGGTTAAAATTTGTTGTTGGTTACTGTGAAGTTTAAGGCGCCCTCTAACGGAATTTTTTGAAATTTATCTTTAAAATTCATTTTCAATAAGATACTGACTTAAAGAATAGTTTTATTTTAAACCGCAAACAAATCGACCAGTTTTTCCGTTTTTTATTATCATTTGAAATTTAAACCCTCTAAACACAGTTCAGTTTGTGCTACTTAACCACTCCCAACTATTCAGATTTTGAGCTCAAAATTTAAGTCTAAGTTTACAAAAACATTTAAACAGATGCAAAAAATAACGTAAAAAGTAGTTGTTCGTTACTCCAAAGTTTAAAGCGCCCTCTATCGGCATTTTTTGAAATTTATCTTTATAATTTATCTTTAATAAAATACCGACGTAAAGAATAGTTTTAGTGAAAACCGCAAATCAATCGACCAATTTTTCCGTTTTTTATAATCATTTGAAATTTAAACCTTCTGAACACAGTTAAGTTTGTGCTACTTAACCTCTTCCAACTATTCAGATTATGAGCTCAAAATTTAAGTCTAAGCTTACGAAACCATTTAATGAGATGCAAAAAAGTAGTTTTTCATTACTTTAAATTCTAAAGCGCCCTCTATCGGCATTTTTCGAAATTTTTCTTTATAATTTATTTTCAAGAAAATACCAACATAAAGAATAATTTTAGTGAAAACCGCAAATGAATCGACCAATTTTCCGTTTTTTATGTGTATTTGAAATTTAGGACCCCAAACTTTAATGGAGGCTATTTCCTTTGGAAAACGTTTGGAACCCTTGGTTTCCTATTTACTATTACTCGTCTTGATGTGTTCTATCACCTCCTAGCGTATATACCATTTGTTTAGGGACACCCTGTATATTCAATGGTACATAATATTACAATTACAATTGCATGACTATGAATAAGTAATTAATTAAACTAGTTTAAAGTCATAGAATTTCACTTCATAGAATTACTTCTATGAATTGTATAATTCTCCAATAAAAATTAAGGATGGATTTGACATCATTCAGTATGATAGATTAAAAGTTCCCACTAGAAAGACGACATCTATTCAGGCCGTCGAGAACCGTGACGGGCCCAGAATCAGTCACCCCCCCCCCCCTTACACAGACACGCAAGACACATAAAATGCATGTGAATCTTTAATAAAGCCTCGTCTACTTTGTAGACTACTTTAGTCATCTTTCATAAATTACATTATTTATTTTCTTGTAGTTAAAGATAATAATTATATATTCTAATAATTATCTATTCTTCTTTAATACTATTTAACAAAAGCAAATACAGTCCTTTCTTTTTTCTTTTTTTTTTTTTTTTTTTTTTTTTTTTTTTTTTTTTTTTATTGTTACATTATGGTATCCATAAAAATTATAATAAACAGTGTGTATTGCAGGAGTTGTGACAATTTGAGATTTTTGGACTCCAAAACAAGTTAACGGCTGCACTCCCCCTCTCCTCAGACCTGCGCGCATTTACATAGCAACAACAAGAACATCGCTTGAGAGAATGCCGTACACCGAGGCGAGGATGCCATATTTTGCCTTACTGAAATATAATTAATTTCAGTATAAATATCGCCTTTTTACTGAAAAACAATCATTTTATGGTATAAATACCGTTTATAATTGAAATAGCATAGAAATTGGTCATTTTATGGTATAAATACTGTTTATAATCGAAATAGCACAGAAACTGGTTTTTTTAATGCCTAATATATCTTAGAAATACGGTACTCATACACTAAAGAATGATAACAGTAGACGTACCGTAAAATTTAGGTACATCTATTGAAATGCTACGAAAATTTTTACAATGTCGTTTTCCTTATTGAAAAATAATTATTTTACGGTATAAATACCGTGTTTTTATGGAAAAATAATAATTTTACTGTGTAAATACCGTTTTTAATCGAAACAGTACAAAAAACTGTTTTTTACACTTAATATACCTTAGAAATACGGTATTCATACCGTAAAGAGTGAAAATGGTAGAAGTACCGTGACATTTACGGTACATCTACTGGAATTTTACAAAAATTTTTTACAGTGTACTTTTATTTTTATTTATTTATTCATTTATTCATTTTGTTGTTTATTTATTTATTTATTTTTCAAACGAAAATTTTTTATTGAAAATTAAAAAAAACTGCAATTGACACGAATTATTTAATTTAAGAAATCCACATCTTTTAAACCTATTGCATTAATACAAGTTAATTTTACAAATCATTTCTTATTCTTAAGTATTAAAATGTAATAGCATAAAGAATATATTATAATTTATCGGAAATATTTTTGTGGATTTTTGTGAGTAATTTAAATTTAGGAAACTAAGTAGCAAATAAGTTTTTTAACTATAAAATATTTTTTTATGCTTTCGAATATAGTTTTCTTACTTAGGTTAGAATTCAAACTATCTTAAGTAATTTATTAGATAATAAAATCATTATCTAATGCATACATTAAATTCTTTAACAAATTACATTTAAAACTTTTTTCAAACAGTTCACTTTTAATAACTCTCCAAAAAAAATGAAAGCGATATATGTTAAGTGCAGTTATATGTCTTTTCAACCAAAAACGAGTTTGAAAGAAAATATTTTTAATCTTATATTTTACCATAAATATCCTGAAACTGAAAAAATGTATCCTTTGTCGTTACTGTTGCTTCCGGAGAAATATGATTTATGTTCTAAAAATTTTAATATGTTTAAATTTTCAAGGATCGTATTTTCTATTATAAATATTTTATCTAAAAAGAAAAGTTTTTTTTAAAAAGTTAATGTTGATGCTAGTGTTATTTGGGACAGCCGAATATTTGTACGAGGGTTATATGCGCGGGGGGAGTGCCTATGATGGAAAAAATATAATAAAGGCCACCTTTTGTGATTGACCGTGATTGCTGTTCTACATTGCATAGTACACCAGATCCACTTTTAAATTTTCGTCTGGAATAGAATGATATTGATAAAAGAAATCAGTTCAAACATCTTACCTAATTGTCCTTATTTTTTGCAGAATACAAGAATATGAGCACATATAAACAGCATGAATGCAGCATACTGAAGCAAACGTTCTCAAACATAATAAAAAAATATTTATCATTTTCGACAACTGCGAATGTGTGGGTTAACATATCCGTGACAAATCGTAATCTGAATAAATTTTCACATTACACAAACGCCAAGAGGAAATGTCTTGGCATGCAATAAATTCCCAAGTCGGATTTGAGACCGTACAGGTAAAAAAGGACCGTTATATAAAAAGCAATGGAAAAAAATTAAAATGAGTGTTATCAAGAATAAAACTGTTATCCCTTGTGTCGAAAAAGGCGCAACTCACAGTAAAACCTAAAACAAAATTGTATTATCGGTAAAAATTAAGTTCTTTATACAAGGCAATTGGGATGATGGGGAATAAGTATAGCAGTTATTTCAAACAGAAAAAAATATTTAATTCGTTATATCAACTGAAAAGCAAAAAAGCAAAATCTAGAAATGAAATGATATTTTAAAACTAGTTTATTATTTGTTTTTTATCTAATATTATTATTTTATATGCAATTTGGAGACAAACACACTATAAAAATACCTATTAAAAATGCTTTTCTTATAAAATTAAATTTTAAAAAGGGGGGGGGGGACAAACATTTGAAATATTAATAGAAATATACATAATAAGTGTTATATCACAGTGCCCTTCGTAGGAGGAGGTCTTTCTAAGGGAAACTAACCCGTATTTAGGCAAGGTTACCAAAGATTGGAAGAAAACCGCGGAAAACTCCGAACGGTTCTGACGATGGGCCCGACTGGGTTCAAACACAGCATCACTCGTCTACTAACTTCGAGAACACAACCTCTCAGTAACTGACTGGTGAGGTTTTTAATTTTTAACAAAGTAATAGTAGATATTAAACATAATTCATTTTTCAGTAAATTGAAACGGAGGAAAAAGCATTTTCTTTCTTACGTCAGAAATCAAACTATCTTAAGTACTTTTTTAGATTCAAAAATCATTATCTTAATGCATACATAAATTCTTTAACAACTTACATTAAAAACTTATTTAAAGCAGTTCACTTTTAATAACTCTCCAAAAAAATGAACGCGGTATACCTTAAATGCAGTTTTATGTCTTTTCAAACACAAACGAGTTTAAAGAAAAATACTTTTAATCATTTATTATGTGGTGCACATCATAGGGAGTCTTTCTAAAGAAACCTAACCCTTATTTAGGCAAGGTTATCAATGATTCAAGGAAAACCATGAAAAACTCCGAATGGTTTGGATGACGGGCGCGATTGGGTTCGAACAGAACATCTCTCGTCTACCAACTTTGAGAACACAAACTCTCAGTAACTAGTGAGGCCTTTAATATTTAATAAAGTAAAAGTAGATATGAAAAATAATTAATTTTTCAGTTAAATGAAAAGGTAGAAATAGCGTTTGGTTCAATTTCCTACTTACGTCGAATTCAAAGTATCTTAAATACTTTTTTGATTCAAAAATCATTATCTTAATATACACATAAATTCTTTAACAACTTACATTTAAAACTTATATCAAAAAGAGCACTTTTAATGACTCTCGAAAAAATTAAAGTGGAATATCAAGTGCTGTTTTATGTCTTTCCAAAAACGGAAAATTTTAAAGAAAAATATTTTTACTCTTATATTTTGCTATAAATATCCTGAAAGTAAAAGAATATATCCTTTATCATTACCAGTGTTTATCGAGGAACATAATTTATGTTTAAAAATCTTTAATCAGGTTGAATTAAAACAAACACATATTCTACGGTAAATATTTTACATTTTTTTCGCAATATATAAGTGTTGGTGTTATTGTTATTTATGACGTCCGAATATTTTCAAAGAGGGATATAGGACCTCAGGGATGATGTCTCCACGGGGGAATCTTAACAAGAGTATCTAACTATTTACGCTAGATTATCCATGGTTCGAAGAAAACCACCTAAAACTACGAAGAGTTAGACAGACGGCCTCGATTAGTTTGAACCCAGCACCTCCCAAAAACTAGCTTCGAGATTACAATCTCTCAATCACTGCTGAGGCTTTTAATATGTAAGAAAGTAAAAGTGGATATTAAACAAAATTAGTTTTTCAGTTAAATAAAAGGGAAGAAAAAGCATTTGAGGCCGTTTCCCTAATTACGTCAGAGTTCAAATCATCTAAAGTACTTTTTTTGATTCAAAAATCATTATCCTAATACATACATGAATTTTCTTAAGAACTTACATTTAAAACTTATATCAAACAGAGCACTTTTAATAAGCTGTGTATCTTAAGTGCTGTTTTATGTTTTTTCAAACACGAATGAGATTAAGTAAAAATAACTTTACACTTATATTTTACCATAAATACATTAAACTAAAAGATATGGATTTTTTTCCGATTTTCAAAACGATTGCAAGATTTACCTTATACTACGTATGATGGATAAATAAAAACATTTAAAACTCGTGTGTAGATGTCGTCCGAGGAAAACTTATAATTTTTGATTAAAAAAACGAAAGAAATTAAAACTATAGTTGCAAATACAAACCTAATTCTTATGGACTATTGGTTGAAAAAAAATATCATGTTTTTAAATGGATCTTTCTGAAAATAAAAAAGAGTAAAATTTATTTATCAACTTATACCAATATGTTAAAGGCTTCTTAGCTTTCTCGACACCAATCATGGAAAAATTACGCCAATTATCAGTACAAAAACTATTTCCAAAAGATATTCGACGAGTATTTTGGAATGAAAAAGAATTTTTGGGGATGTAATTTACAATATATATTCATCATTATTATTTTTTTTAATTTCCAGATAAAATAAAAACATTAAAAAACAATTATTAATTTCGCAATTTATAATTTCTTGTTTGTAATAAAGCACCACATATTAAAATATATGATTTCTACCGTAAATTTGTTCATTTTTATCATTGCAATTTTTTTTTCAAAAATCTATCATACAAAAAAACTATAAATTCTAAGATATAAAGTTCGTAGTTTTATCTTAATCTATTGGCAATAGTTTTATCTTTATCTATTGGCAATATATATTTATCATTATTATTTTTTAATTTCCAGATAAAGTAAAAACATTAAAAATCTATTGTCAATTTCGCAATTTATAATTTCTTGTTTGTAATAAAGCACTATATATTGAAATATATGATTTCTACCATAATTTTGTTCATATTTATCATTGCCAAATTTTTCAAAAATCTATCATACAAAAAAAAAAAAAACTATAAATTCTAATTTATAAAATTCGTAGTTTTATTTTAAGTCAATTTAAATTTGAATAACTTAAATTTATTAAATTATAAAGTATTCAGCACCAAGTACGTTGCAGTTGTATAGTCGGCATTACATTTTTGCTACATTTTAAGCGCGGATAATTTTTATGTATAACAGATCAGATGACGCAGATGACGAAACCAACAACCAATTTAAAACAGCCTCCATAGCTCCCTAAAAAAATATTCATAGCTAGCTCACAGACACAACTGTAACCGATTTTTTTTGTACGTTTCTACAAATGAACACTATATGCTAGGCACACCATGCTTTATGTTTAGAATCTTACGATGCACCTCATTGAGTTATATCAATTTCATTATGTTTTAATTAATTTTAAACATCCCTGCTTAGTAAAAAGAAGCAGAATTTGTGAACTATTTAACATCATGTGTTTTACTTAAAAATAGAGATAGTAAACAATTTTTTTACAGTAAATATATGTTTAATATATTACGGTGGTGGTGTAGTGGTGTGGTGTATGTTGTCGGCCGATTATCTACGCTATGGGATATAGGCCCTATGGGGTGCATTGCCCTCCGTGGGGGTCTTTCTAAGGGAACCTAACCCGTATTTACTCAAGGTTCGAAGAAAACTTCGAAACGGTTCACGGAAAACTTCGAACGGTTAGGCCGACGGTCGCGATTGGGTTCGAACCCAGCACCTACCGTCTACCAGTTTGGAGGTCAGAACCTCGCGGCCACTGGTGGGGCTTAATATATTACGGTAAACATATTAAAGCTTATATATATATACCAAAAGAAATTAGTTTCATAACCAAAACATAAAAAAAATCGAAAAAAGGCATGTAAAATGAAATATGTACTATGGACAATGCTTAAAATACATTATTTTACAACTTTTTACCATCATAAACTTTTAGGTCCATAAACACGCCCTTTCCCCCCACTTCAATTAACTAGATAATGCAAACATGCTTTTTTTCATTAGCTTTAATCTCTTACCTTAATGTATAACAAACCGATAAAAATTGCATAGACTTTCCTAATATTTTTGTGACTTTTCTGAACTTTTTTGTGATTTTCGACATTAGCGGTTTTATTTTTACTTAATCGCATCACTCCAGTACGCCATATCGAGATCCGTTGACGCATACTCACACCAAAAATAAGAGTGCAGAGGTCAAGACACAATCGTATTCATGCATATTGGGCCTATGCAAATTTCAGTTATTAGACTGCAAGACGTTTTGAATTGATAATATTTACGTTAATTTTTTAATTACACAAATATTATTTAATGAAATATTTAAAAAAAGGTTAATTATAAAATGCAGCATTGATCACGCAAAAATACCGCTAAACTCTTTCTAGCAGTTCTTGGATGTAATTTTTGTCTCAGGTTAAAAGCCAAGCAGGTGTTTACTACTTAAAGCGTTGTGTAATGAAATGTTTCGTTAATCGCACATGTTATTCTGTTACATATTGACACTAAGTGTAATTTAATGAATGTTGAATGCAGAATTTCATGTATTGTACAAATAAAAATTTGAGTCGTTTTTACTGTCATCAATATTGAAATAAATAGAACATTTCAATGTATTACGTAATATATTTTTTTCATGTGTATCCATCGAATTTTAGAAATTCACGTAAACCAAAATACTAAATAAAGAAAAAATACCTTTAGATTGATAGATACAAAAATAGAAGTTTTTAGAAGAGAGTAATTGTTAAAAGATTTATCTATGACAATAATAAAACTTATTCAAAAGATATTCTTAACTTTTCAATGCTTCTTTAAAAATTGTTTTCTTAGGTTCATATAATTTTCATAAAATAATGCTTATAAAATTCTTTTAAAATTTATCAGCATTCATCACATAACTCATTATTTATCCAGAGTTTCTGTAAAGTACTTTTTAATATTTAAAAAAAAAGTCTTTACCTTTTAAACATTAAACTAATATTATAGGAACTGTAGAATATTTAAGAATTTAAGCGCTGTTGCAGAGTAAATGTGATAATGCCATTAAGCTAAAATGCGGGAAAATTTTCATAAGTGACTTTTATCGTGAATGAATCCTTTTTAACATGATAATTAAACGAATATTTTTAAAAAAAATCAATATTTTTGGGCAGAAAAATGGAATATTTGATTTAAAAAAAAAGATAAATCTTTATAAGTAAGTACTGGAAATTCTATGCAGGAATCTAGCTGCACTTCAGTCATGTTTCTTTTAGATTTTTTTTTTCAAAAACTGTTAATTTGCTTCTTTTGATGACCAATTATAAAATTTAAACATTGTTACACCTTTATTGCATGATTTTGTTCCATGAAAACATTTAAAATCTATATACCAGTCCAATAATGAGAAACGTAGTAAAAAAATATATTAGATTAATTTACAATACGACTATTCAATCAGAATAGGAATTATAACAGATGTAAATTTTTCTAGCGGGTGAAAAAAAAAAGTCCAGGTCAGGATTCGAACCAGGGATATATTGTCCGGAGCCGCCAGTGCTGTTCCGATTGAGCCATCCAGGACGAATGCTAGATGACTAATTCTGCCAATTAACCTCAACGACCTTAAACACAATCTGGTTTGATACGTTGGATCAGCTCAATAGAATAAATCGAAGGTTAATATAGTTTATTTGGGTGAATATGTCCTCCAGTATTTCTTCGGGATGGCGCAGTTGGACGAGCATTTGCTGCTTCAGCGATAACATCGCTTGTTCGAACTATTTTCACCCACATAAAGCATTTGCATTTAAAAATATATATATATTTCATATTTTCAGTTTAAATTCAATATTTTATAATGCGTGTCTTAAGTACGTAATTAGGGTTTTAAAATATTGTATACCTATATTTTGCAACTAAATATGCTTAAAATACCTAATTTAATCTCCTTAAAACTCTGGTTTTTTCAATATAAATATTTTTAAGTATTCAGCTAAAATAACGAAAATAAATGTCACCTTAATAACTTGATTGAAATTTCTTTTGTTTCCAAAGAATTCCAAAGGAATACTTTTTTTGGGCTAGTGCAAACATCTGGCATGAACAAAATAAGTATAATTTTATTCTTTTGATTATTCGAGATCAGGTACAGTGATAACATTGGCTAAATTCATCGCACATAATGAAAATTTTGTTTTTAGGTATGCATCAGATATAACACAAAAAATAATAACAACGATAAATTAAATTACGTATTTCGTCTTTATAAATTATTAATTTGGAAAATAAAACACAATAATTAATATGTGAATTTATGCACTTTTCATGGTGGATCGTGTTTTTTTAATAATG
Organism: Maratus speculifer; assembly: GCA_964019185.1. NCBI lineage: Eukaryota > Metazoa > Arthropoda > Arachnida > Araneae > Salticidae > Maratus > Maratus speculifer. The sequence continues at coordinate 167,652,047 of OZ025292.1, forward strand.
TCTAAAAGAAGATATTAGCCTTCATTTTAAAGTGTTTCAACTTTACACAATAGTGAATGAAAATAGTTCTTTCATTTAAAATAGGAAAGTCCTATTTGATGAAACTGAGAGCATTTGCCGGTTAATACTGTTTAAAAACAAAAAGATTAATCATAGCTTGTTTCTTCGAAAATTTACAGCAGTCGAAACTGAATGGTTTTATTTTGGTTTCGGGAGTTTGGAGAATCCTAGGTAGTCCCTCAACCAGTTTTTGGCAACAAATACGTACACTGGTTTTATAGTAAAAATATAACATTTTACTTTCGTACATTGTACAAAATGATCTATTTTTTTTCTAATTCAAGATTTTCTAATAACAAGATTGCAAGATTTTCTAATATAAAAAATTGTACCGTAATCGAAAACGAAAATAAACAACATCCTCCGAGTCATCAAAGTTTCAAAAAGTGTTTTCCTTTAACCTTTAAAACCCCCAGAAAATAAGTATTTTTTGAAATTTAAAAAAGTTATTAAAATAATTATTAGCTATCCGTTATTTTGGGAAACGTGTCTGAATACCTATTATAGTACAATAATAAATTTTCTAAAATTGGAATATCACTGTTTTTGGATGTTATCAATTCTCAGGTAAATACTTTGATTTTTGGAAAACATATTTAACAGAGAAACATACAATATTCGAAACATGAACATACATGTGAAAATTAATATTATTTTATTACAAAATCATGCACTAAATCAGTAATGCATCTTAAACTCTTTACTCGATTATTGAAAGAATTCGGAAAATCAGTTTTCTGGTACACAAGACTGGTAAACGAATTTTAAAAAACTATCACAGAACATTCTCAAACATATCAAGCAGATACCAAAAAATTGCTTTTCGAAATGCTTCTTTAAAATTTCGATAATACATTTATTTCAGGCTTCTAAAGATAGAGAAACACTTTTATCAATTTTCTTTAAAATTTTGATAAAAAATTGATTTTAAGTTAAAGATAAAGATACACTTTTCCGAAAGTTTGTTTAAAATTCTGATAATAAATTTATTTCCATCTTCCAAAGATAAAGAAGCACTTTTATGAATTTTTCTTTAAAATTTTGATAATAAATTTATTTTAGGATTCTAAAGATAAAGAAACACTTTTATTAATTTTTCTTTAAAATTTTGACAATAAATGGATTTTAAGTTTCTAAAGATAAAGAAATTTTTTTTCGAATTTTTATTGTTTTTACTAGTTCAGGGGTCGCAGCGTCCCTAAAATTTTTGCATTTTTCTACCAGTATTTATAATCGAAAATTTTCATCTCAGATTCCTTTAACATCTGCAATGAAATTCTATAATAAATATTATCGTTTAAAAATTGTGGTAGGAAAGTGTGGAAATTTTAGGGACGCTTCGACCCCTGCTAGTTTAATATAAATCTGCATTCGTGATTGTTGTACATCTTCGCAAATTAAGAAATATTTGTCACTTTTTACAGTGTATATTTCTAACGATATAATTATATACATTAAAAAAATATTACATTTCAATTTAGAACATAAAATATATTTTTGTAAATACTAAGAAAAAAGTTAATCTTTGAAAGCTATACCCTTATTAATGATACCAGGGATTTTAAACAAGATGGAAATGGTACGTGCAGCAAATGTGCAAAAAGTGCAGTAAATGAAATGCCTTCATTCTGTAATTTTTTTTTTAAATATTCAGATCTTGGTGCAATAATATACAGTACTTCGGATACAGTATATCAGCCAAAATCTTTTGTGCGTCCCTGTAAATACTATTTGCTATCTATTATACAAGAAATAACTTGTGGTAAACCTGAGCAATGTATATCAATTTCGTAAAAAGTTAAATAGTGTAATATAATTAATATGTAATCCAAACAATGTTTTGCTAATGGATGTAACGGAATACTACTGTGTGCTCCTGTAAATTAAAACGTATATTCTTTGCACTACATATTGAACAGAATATATATTTTAGTATATACTTCACAGATGCATATCAATTTCTTCATTTCGAAAGAGTGTAACAAAATTAAAACGCATTTGAAACCTTTTTTTCCCATTGGCCGTAATGCAACGTAATTTATTTTTCCTGTAATTAAAGTGTGTATCTAATTTTTATAAAATTTGAAATAAATGCGCAACAATTTTATATTTTAAATTTCAATGAATTTTGTTGGGTAGTTTATAATCCTTTATATGCGAAAAGACAGTCGTGCAGGTAGGAAGGCAGGGCGGACTCAACGACGAATATAGGGGCTGCGTATTTTTATAATTTCCTATAAAGATCAATGAACCTGTAAAGAACACCTATAAATAAAAGAAAGGTTTTAATGTGAAATATAAAGCAATCAAACTAACTAGGAATTCTGATCTTATAATTACAAAAAACATGTAGGGCGTTTTATGACTTGTTGCCGTCTTCCTCATACTGTATTTGAAATCTAAGAATTCTCTTAAACGTTTCATTAACGTATGTAAATTTTAAAGAATGTACAAGATATAGATTGATCTTTCCGAGCTATGCACTGCATTGAGATAACATTTCTTTAAAAAATAGTCATATAGTTTCAAAGTTTAATGTAAAATAACCAAATATTGTACGACATCCTATATCATAAATATAAAAAATTGAAATATATTGTAACTTTATTTATTATCCTCTACGCCAGAATTCATTTACTTAAAGGCATTTTTCTGATACCCATGAACATTTAAAGTAGTTACAATGTGCAAGAATCTTCTAGAAATCAAACTTAATTTTCAAAATCTTCAAAAGAAATTGTAAGAATCAGTCTAGAAAGAGAATTTTCAAAAACATGCTGTCAACGTCAAATATAATAAATTTAATTTTGTTTTATTATTAAACATTTTTTAGTGTGGCTAGATAAATAAATAAACAAATGTTAATGCTACATTTTAAATGTCACGTAGCAAATAATTATCTTGATTCATTGTGGCTTTAAAAGTATTTCTAAAAGTACATGTATCTCATTAAATATTTATTGAAGCTTCATAAATAGCAATCTTCAGAATAGATTGTTTTTTCTAGTTATACGTATTTGTTAACAAAATATCTGTAGTGGTTGTAAATAAAATGTTTATCTTTCTCTCCAGAACTGAATATTTTATATTCTATTGCCTAACTAAAAAGTATTTGCTTATTTAATCTAAAGAAAAGAATCTTTAATTCAAACTGATAAATTTTCACAAACAAATGAAAAAGGAGCTTTTTGAACTTTCAGATAATTATGTTTTACATTATTTTAGAGATAATTGAAGTAATATTAATACAACTAGAATTATAACTAAAAGAGAGTTTTTACTATTTCAAGTGTTTTTTTAATAATTAATGTGTTTGGTATTTTTTTTTTATCTCGTATTCAACAGTAAAGCAAATTATTAATATCTTTATTTCTATTTATCTACGGTAGCATGCGTTTACATAAATGAATTTCTTTGATATTTATAACATTTAAAATAGTTATAATGAGCAAAACATTCAGGTAATTGAATTTAATTTACAAAATTTTCAAAAGAAATTGTAAGATGTAGTATTAAAAAATACATTGTCAACATCAAACATAATAAATTTAATTTTTTTTCTATATTAAACTTTATTTAGCATAGCTTCATAAATAAATAAGAAAATAATTATCTGGTGTGCAAAAATTACTGCTATGAAGTGCTGCTGGAAGTGTGATATAGGCAAGAGGCGCGATTGGTTAGATTTGGGGTGTGGGTTAGTGGGGTTAGATTTTCCCTGTCCTTTCCAGGTGTGTAAAAGTCCAGAATCGCTCGTCACACTCAATCGGCTACCATCCGTAAAGAATGCTTGACACCACCCCTTTTGTGTCAATTTTTGGTGTTTCTGGCACCACAAAAACCGGGGTTTCCAATGAGCAGGCATTAATCTTACACGCCGTACTGGATGTCTTGCATATAGACTTTGTGCAGCTTTTTAGCCATGGTAAAACGTGATATCCGACGTCCAGTAGTCTTTTTAATCTGCTTTGCGATTTCTGCAGCTGCTTGCCGCTTGCTTATTTTCGCCTGTAAGACAAAATAATGGTCGTCTGCTGTTGTCGTTGCTCATGGACGAAGCTGCTGGAAGTGCTACACTGGTGTGCAAAAATTAAAGACGAGAGGATTTTTCGAATGTAACGTCACACAGAAGTTTTTTCCACGTCGATCAAAATCATAACATAAGATCTCCAAGATGTGAAAATATAGAAGGAGTGTTAAAAAACATCTAAGCAAATAATCAAAAGGATACATAATCAATTTATTGTAAAGTTCACTTGGAACACAAATGAAGATAAGACAGAAGCGTCCATATTACAGGCATCTGGCAGAAAAAAATTATATAATAGGTGATATAGTCACTCCGAACTGCGATGACGGATTTACAACGTCTGTCCATGGTGAGGACGAGGTTGTCTAAGAGCTGTTTAAGCATCGAGTCTGATTTTTCTTGTAACGCCAATTTCAGCTCCGGAATCATTGCCGGCGCCACATAACGTGATGGTAAGAGTATCGAGCGAAGATTTCACATGTGTTCTATGACATTCAAGCTAGAGAGGTTGCAGGCCAATCCATGCGTTAAATAACTTCATATTCCAAGAGTTCTTCGAGAACCGCTGTACGATGACGCAGAGCGTTGTCGTTTGTGAAGAGGAAGTTCGGACCCGCAACACCTCTAGAAAATCGTGCATGAGGTAACAGAATCTCAGCGTAATAGCAGGCACCAGATACTGAACATCTTTGGAAGACGTGGAGGTTCGTACGGCTAATAAGCATGACACCATTCAAAATAAGAACCCCGGTACCCCCAAAATTGTACCTTTCGATGATGTTGGAGTGGGGTTAGATTTTCCCTGTCCTTTCCAGGTGTGTAAAAGTCCAGAATCGCTCGTCACACTCAATCGGCTACCATCCGTAAAGAATGCTTGACACCACCCCTTTTGTGTCAATTTTTGGTGTTTCTGGCACCACAAAAACCGGGGATTCCAATGAGCAGGCATTAATCTTACACGCCGTACTGGATGTCTTGCATATAGACTTTGTGCAGCTTTTTAGCCATGGTAAAACGTGATATCCGACGTCCAGTAGTCTTTTTAATCTGCTTTGCGATTTCTGCAGCTGCTTGCCGCTTGCTTATTTTCGCCTGTAAGACAAAATAATGGTCGTCTGCTGTTGTCGTTGCTCATGGACGACCACTTCTGATGCTCAGACAGTTGAACCCCTCTTTTCAAATGTACTCCAGGCTCGTAGAACGACGTTGTCAGCGATAACGAACTCTTGTGCCACATTTGTCACATTTTGACCTTCTTAAAAATTGCAAATGATTCGATCTCGCGTAAAGTAATCCAGATGACGTCTCTTGGATAGCCTCTTGCCTATATCACACAATAGTAGTAAAACAAGGTCGTTGAAATCACTTTACACAGGGCAATACACTTCACCAAATTTCTGAACCTCTGTGCTTTATCCTCCTTTTACGCCATATGCCATATATGGGCATGTTTTACTGCATTTGTATCACATCTATATCATGATTTGACTTTCATTTCTTTCGGTTATCCTTTTCGGCTTTTACGCAAATTTATCGGCTCCGTCCTTAATTTTTGCACACCAGTGTAAATTTTAAATTTCGCGTCGCAAATAATTATCATGATTCATTCTGGATTCTAAAGGTATGTGAACTTTATTAAATATTTATTGAAGCTTCATAAATTACAATGTTTAGGATAGATGAATTTTTTTAGAGAATTATACTTATTTGTTAACAAAATATATGTAATGTGGCTGTAAATAAAATATTTATCTTTCCATCTAGAACTTAATATGCAATATTCTGTAACCTCACTATCTAAAAAGTATTTGCTTATTTAATTTTAAAAATATATCCTTTAATTTAAACTAATAAATTTTCGCAAACAAATAAAATAAATATTTTTTACATCTGAATTATTTATATTGGATATTATTTTATAGGTAATTGAATTAATATTAATACATCAATAATTAAACAAAAAAGGAAAGTTTTTGCTATTCCATATGTTTTTTTAATAATTCATATGTTTGAAATTTCATTTTTTTTATTAAACAATAAAACTGAATGTATTAATATCTTTATATCTATTACAATCTTAAATTAAACTGTTTTATTGATTAAATGTTTAGAATTTTTATGGATTAGATTTCTTTTTTCTTTCGTTTTTTTTAATCACCAATACATATCTCGATATTAGATTTGATAGGTATCAATAATTTCATAACGGTAAAAAATTAAATGATTGTTAAATATTTACATAAAGAGCAATTCAAAAAAAAAATGCATATATATATATATAATGACATTTAGACACTTATGAATTTTATATTCATAAAAACATATTTAAAATAACTTACGCTTTAAATTGCGGTTTCATTTTAATTATATATGTAAAAGGATTTATATTTTTATATTTTTAAGAAACTTTGACTTTTTCATTATGTCTTGGATATTTTTTATAAATACATAGGATAATTATTTCTGCTACATCAAACTACAAGCGAACTGCTATCATTCATTATTAATATTATTTCTAAGTCACGAAAAATATAGCTTTTTTTTCTAATAAAATAATGGTTTTTTTATATGTGTACAAAAAAGGTAGCATTCTTTTTCTGTTGTGAGAAATTTTATCGGTTTTAAGTTTTGTGACATAAGTTAGAAAAAAGCACTGGCCCTACGTCTTCGTCCAAAATAGATCTCTAGACTATTTTGTTTTTTAAGCACAATAAAATGAAAATATGAGATACACAGCAGTTTTTTTTTAAAGCTGAAATATTACTACTATTCAGTCTAAACATTTATAGCATTAAATAGTATAAAATTGTATTTAGAAAAAGTTAAGGGTCTCAAAAAGCTTTAATTAATTCTCTTCTTGCCTGTACGGCACAATTCAGTTAAGGCGGCTCAGGGGTTGAAAACTTTTTAAAAAAGCGATTTTTTTATGATCTAGTTTGATTACCCAATTAATTCTTAACTCAAAGCAAAAACCCGCATAAAGATATTTCCATTTTTAACGGAGTTGTAAGCATTTATGTATCAACACTTTCATAGCCGCACCCATATAATTTCAACTTTAAGTCGCGTTTTCTCAAAACTTGATTTTTGACGACTAACACCAAGATAAAAAAAAAATTATTTGATGGAATGACGTAATTTTTTTGTATGCATATAACATCATTATCTATAGAATGAATTAATGTGTTTTAGATAGTTTAATATTTTGAGCATTTTTAATGAAAAAAATTTTTAATATTTTTTTTTTTAAAAGTAATAGTTATATCCTTAATTCATGCAAAAAAATAATACATTCCATTAAATAGTTTTTTTTAATCTTGGTGTTAGTCGTCAAAAATCAAGTTTTGAGGAAACGCGACTTAAAGTTGAAATTATATGGGTGCGCCTATGAAAGTGTTGATACATAAATGCTTATAACTCCGTTAAAAATGCAAATATTTTTATGCGTTTTTCTGCATTGATTTCAGAATTAATTGAATAACCAAACTAGATCATAAAAAAATCGATTTTTTGAAAAGTTTTCAACCCCTGAGCCCCCTTAAGCGGTTTATTTCATAGTGAATATATTTCTTGGTGTTTATCCCTAAAAATAAATCTCAGAACAGCAATATTGTTCAACACCTGCTAAAAATGCTATAAACATTCTGTTTATGATTAGTTTTCGTGATAACTTTTGAGTAAAGCATCATGTCATACATAAAAAAACAATCAATTATATTAAAAATTGACTGTTTGAACATAAAACTGAAAACAACTTTATAGTGGAATACCACATTCATCGTGCGTTAAAATAAATAAAAATAAATATCCTTATACTTAAAGTCTGCATAAAATCTCATTGTTTAATTCCTTTAGTAAATTATCTCTTAAAAATAGGGTGAATCTATCCCTTGAAAATGATTGCTTTCCCAATCAAAAGTCATCGAGAGTAATTTTTTCTATTTTAATTCATTCTGTAAGGGAATATTATAGTAAATTTTCTGTCTCTTTTTTGTAAATGGATGTTTATTTTAATTTTTAGTGACTGTCCTTTGTTTCATAGCTACTTCTCCTTGAATATGGAACTTTGGAGTATCAAATTAGTGCGTATTATAGTTATGGTTCATAAGATGAGAAAATTTATTCTTTAAAATTTAAAATGTCAGTTAGTTTTTAAGATACAACTTTTTTGTAATAACGAAATTCTATATCGAGGGCAACTCTGTCACTCATTTGCTTTGAATGAAAAGGGGGGGGGACAATAATAGCTTTAAGTTTTTTTTCTTTTTACATCATTAAAAATTGAAAATTGAATCAATTTTAATTACATAGATGTTCATTACAATATTAAAGAAAAAAAACATAGTTGAGTAAACAATAGGAGTCACTTTCAAATTTTTATTTTAATTTTAATATTACTTCATGTTTCGGATCGGGAATTATACATTAATAGAAGATCAAATGTATTTTCATCTTAACTGATATAAAATGTTAATATGAAATATTAAGTTTGCTTTGTATGAAGCAGTTGAAATAGTTTAGCATGAAATCATAATACTATATACACGGCCGTATTTCACAATTTATGCAGCAACAAGAAAGATTAATTTATAAATAACGATATGTCAATACGGTTGGATTATTTTTATCGAAAATTATGCCTTTGAGCATATTTTTATTGCATATATTATGTTTGTATAAGCCAATAAAAATTTTATGAGATTTCAAATAGTCAACATAGAGTTTTCTTACAAAAAAAAAAAAAAAAAAAAAAAAAAAAAAAAAAAAAACTTTATTTTATTTTCCCTTAAAAAACTTAAAAAATAATTTTAATAGTTTAGAAAAGTTAAAGATTTTAAAAATGGTTAAATATATTTCTAAATTTATAAAAACGCTTTTCTTTACGAACGTCTTTTTATGATAACATGGTAATTTATTTATTTTAAACATCATTTACCATTCTTTACATCATTCATTTTTTTATAAATAAAATGCTATTTAATATATTTAACTTTTAAGAAGAATTGATTATCTATGAAAGAATTAAAATTCTTCATCGAAATGTATTCAACGATTGTTTATGATGCTTTTGAATAAAAGATGCTTATTAATGAAATATTTCTACCATTGTATACTACCATTGTATTCATGTATAAACAAAATAGAAATTTCATTATTTATAAGATGAAACTATTCTATAAACAAAGGTTACAGGGATTTATTTTATACACAATAGCTTTAAAACTATCTTTCTTATTTATAGGAATAAAGAAAAAATTTAATTATGTGTTCTTCTTCTTTTTATTTATGTATTTATTTATATTTAGAATATAAAATATCTGTAAATTGCAAAAAATGGCGTCGAGATTTTGAGATTGTCATTCACCTATAGGAGTACTGTAAACATTTATATCGTTTTAATAATTTAATCAAAATTTAATCTTGATTTTGAAATAAATCGTATAATTTCAAGTCATATCATTAGATGTTTTGTAATTTTATCAAGGGGAAAAATTAATGGTTAAATTACTCTTTGGAGATTGGGGGATTTTTCTAATAAGTAGCCTTTCTTCTCTTTCGTTTCGACAAAATGTAAAGATCAAATAAATGCTATTTTTGAAAATAAATAACAATAATTCACTATTTAACTACAGTATCAGTACTGAATAACCTACATTTAAAAGCATTGTTGAAATGTTTCTAGAAATTTTTACATATGTTTTTAAAGATTTTGTAATAAGTACTTTTTTCAACTTTATGAAGGAGCAATATCCCAATCACCACGCAGTGGAAAGGACGATTAATTATCTAAAACCTGAACTCAATTGTTTACATAAAAGTTATTTTAAGAAATAGATAGATTTATAGTAAAATATGGTGCATTTTATATTGATAATATTTTAATTAAAACTAGGCAAATGTTTTATTTACAAACAGTACTGGCCAAATTATTTTAAAACAGAAAAATTTACACATAAATATGTCTAGACATTAGTCTTTTTATTGCATTTAATATTGATGAAAATATATGCTTACAATGCATATAGTTACAAATGTCCAGTCATGGCTTATAGTATTTCGTATGTTCTTTTCTGTTAGTTATGACTGCTTTTATAAGCTTTTTTATTCCTTGTATGTATTTCTGCAAAAGTTGTTCCATTTCATCACGATAATGCCAAGCACGAAATGATTTCTCAATCAGTTTAATCTTGTACATACGGGTATTTGCGTTATCCAGGCAGCCAAAATTATTTTATTGCATATATTTATTCTAAATGGCACAATTGGGAGAAAAAAAAACATTTATTAAATTTATAAAGACGATTTATTAAAAAAAAATCATTTTAAAAGAGTAATATTCATTTTCGTCACTCTTTGAAGAATCATCACTAACATTGGGATTCGCAGGTAAAAGAAGAGCAAGTGTTTCTGGCAAAAAGAAGTTCATTTTTCTTTCCAATGACTTTTCTCATGCTACTTATAAAAGGGTCTGTTGTTAAAAGTAGCCGATTCAAAATGTCTTTCTTGAAGCTTTCCCTCCAGAATTTTCGCACGAAGTCTTGGCGGTATAGCCTAAAATGCTTATTTTGCGCTTCTGCGGCCTCTTCTAAAAGCTGGTCAATGGACAATAATGCATTTTTAATGATAGTTGAACCATGAATTAATATATTTTATGCATAGTTGGAGACATTGGATGTCACTGGTACAAATCTATATATAAGCGAGCAATGTCTGATGCATATTTCTCGTATGTTTCTGGATAGCAAACTAGATAGCTTCAGAATTGATTTCTTTCTGAATATAAATTTTGTTGAAGTCCTTAGATGTTGCACCGCATATGTAGCATTGACTTGTGGATTTTGGGCCAGTCGCAGTGTTGCAGACGGTGCCATCTACCATTGTCATGATGAAGACATTACTCACTGAGAACCTGTTTCCATTTAAATTAACCACTGTGGTGTTTAGTGACATCGCATAATTTTCTATAAAGTTAATTTGTTTCTCCGTATCATCAGTATTTTCTTTCACAAAACGAAATCTTTTAGGACGGCAAAATCGAGGGAATGAAGGTGTTGGCATTCCCATAATAGATTTTCGTTTTTACTACCAGGAACTAATCGTAAAGGGACGAAACTACTTTGGAATATGTTCACATCAGTGTCGGCGTCATTTACAAAGTTCTGTTTAAATTGTTCTTGTTGTGAACTATCTCAATTCCCTTTTGAAATTAACTTTAAACTCTCTCGTTCTTGCTCTTTCACTGTTGTTAGACATTCTTCCAGGAACATGGATAAACGCTTAGCATTCTTGTTTCGCTTTTTGCAGCAAGCTATAACAAAGAAAGAATTTATTGTTGGTATTCCTCACTATTTGATATTGTCGAAGAGTTAAGACGGCTTCTACGAACATGGACAGTTCTTGTGTTGGCGTGATTGAGTCAGTTTTTTCACTCTCTAATTTAGAAAACGCCGTTTTATATTTTGTTGCACGTTTCGGACTACTTATGATTTCTTTCAGTATTTCAGAAGCATCTCGTTTTCCAGATTTCTGCAACTCAACCTGAACTGCATGAACTATAACTTCCTTTTCCAGAGAAGATCGTACTTCTTTTATTTTTCTCCTCATAGTTCTCTCACTTGATTCTATAAATAATTTAGATGGTCGTCCAGGCCGAGGTTGTGGTATGACAGGCATATCAAACGTCTTTTCTAGCCACGTTTGATTGTTTTTGACAAATATTTTTCTTTCTTATGTGCTTTTATCCATCTCTTTTAATTTGTGATTTAAATCGTGAAAAACTGCGTACGACAGACGACCAAATTTCTCAATTTGGTCGTCTGTGTAACCGTCTGTCAATATCAGATCATCTTTTAAGAAACTTAATTTATCTTCATAATTCGACAAATCAAAACTCTGCATTCGATTAAGGGAGACCCGTAAGAAAAAACCCAAAATTGTTATTATTGATTTTAAAGTAATGAATTTTGGTGTACTATTTAAGAACCTTTTTGTAAGGAATAATTAGCAAAAAAAATCACTTTTTATTAAAGAATACTTTTTATGCGGATTTTTAATTTTTTTTGAGGGGGGGCGAAAAATACACTTTTTAAAATTACTACTCCTCATTCAATTTTCAATATTTTGGTATTACAAAAATTTCTTAAACAGTGTTATAGTATATGGAAAAGACCTAGGGAGAGATATTTTTTATTTTTTATTTTTATCAGCTAAAAAAAAAGGAAAGAAATTACGCATGGTAAATTTTCTTAAATTCGTTATAATTTTCATGTTTACCAATTTATGTAAAATTTTCAGAAATAGTTAAAAAAAATATCTCTCCTTACTTTTATTGCGAAATTTTTTAAATTCTAAAAACATAAACACTTAGTTTCTAAATAATTTTACCACTGAGCCTTAGTACTTTGAACTTAGGCAAAATATGAAAAAAGTCATTTTCAGGAAAACACATTTTAAAATGGCCGCTTGTCCTTTAAACGATAGTGACTACAATTAAAAAAGCTCATTTGCTACCTGTTTTAAGAATCCCTGAGTTCTGAAATTTTGTATGGATATTCACAAAGAAGTATTTTATCGTTTTCTGAGATAATATATTTTTTAAACTTTCGATGATTTTTGGTCGAAAATGGTGTTCGGGTCTCCCTTAAACAAACATTTACGGGTCACAACTCTAAATCTCGAGGTATCTCGTGAACCTACAATAAAAATATTTTCTTTTAGACTGCTATATGCGATAGTCAGTTTTTTTTTTAATATTTCGTAAAAAATGTTTAAAGTACCATACAATGCACATCCGCACTTTTCCGCAGCAATTTCTTTGATTTTTCATTACTCAAAGCTTTAAGCTTTCGATTTAGTTAAAAAATATAACAGGATATGCCTTGGTAATACAACAAAAAGTCGATTAAATAAAATATTTTAGAAATAATCTTACTCTAAAATGAGGGTATCTTAAAAGTGCATGAATTAAACTTCTTAACGATAAAACAATTAAAAATATAATAAAGTTTTGCATTATTACCTGCTGTATCAGGATTCGTCACAAGCATTTTCAAAATAAACGTAAAAAAATATATATTTCACTTCAAATGTAACGTCTCTACAAGAACGCCAAGAACACACACAAACAACAAGTTGAATGTTGGCGCAGTATGTCTCTTAAAGGGATTTTGCGCCATTAAACCCTATACAACCAACTAACAAGTTGAATGATCGAATTCTGTCTAAAGTTTCAACAAGATGCGATGGCCGGGGAAAAGTTGAATGGTTGGTTACTGTTCATGAAACTGTCCTCTAACTCAGGTTGTAATTCGTTTAACGATTTTAGTACTTTAAAAATTTGACTTTTGGCCTCCTAGATTGGTCAAATACCCGTATGTACCTTGTTGTACCTGCAGTTTTTCCGGTCTTCAAATCAACCAAATTTCAGCATCAAACAAAGTTCAATTAATTGTGTGATTAATTCATGTATGTCACCATAGTGATGAAATAGAACGACTGATTCATCAGTAGGTATACCACGGCGAGAAATATAAGTCATATGTTATTAAATGTGGAAGTACGAAGTATTAAAAACCATGAATGGACATCTATAAATAAGTTCATGGTAAGTAATGTGTAAAGATTTACCCAATATTAGATGTAATAAAATAAATTAAATTCTATGTTTATTCATGTGTAAATTTATTTTTTATTATAATAACTGGGCAAGTATTGTATATATACCAGTAACTGATACTAAACTATAGCAAGTGCAATATTTACAAAATTTTCGACGTATTAAGATCTAACCTATACTACGTATGATGGGTAACTAAATCCATCTTTTCTAGGTTCTAAATACACCTTTTGGGTCTTATAAATGTGACTATACGTTATCAGTAAATAATCGGGAAACATGTCATGATATCTAAATTGCACTCAGTGAAAGATTGTGAAGTGAACAAATGATTGAAACTAATAAGTAAATTCTTCAAAATTGATTGAACTGTAAAGTGGATCCGATGGTCAAGATGCGGTTTGTCTTGGCGGACAAGTAGCTTTTTATAAAGTCCAAGTAGGGTGACTTCGACAACACTCCTGCTAGCTCTGCTAAAACAGAAGTTTTTCGAAGAAAAATTTCCTGTTTCGATGTTACGTATTCAGCTCTACCGAATTTTTGTATGTCATGTGTTATTAGCATAATATTATATAATTAAATTCATAGACATGTCTGCATTAAGAAAAAACAATGTCTATTTAGTTATTAGACTGGGAGGCGCAGACAATCACCTCATAGAGTTGACTCTTGAAATACCAGATTTAGTTAAAACTTGATTAGCATATTAAAACGCAATCGATTTTTCAAGCCATATCATGATGTAAAAAATATGGAAAAGAAATTCTAGTGGTTTACTCGTATGCTTACATTTTTTCCCGCACCGAAATGCATTATAATATGGAGACCCTATATGCAGGAAAACGGGATGGTAAATTTGTAAGACTATCGATAAAAAGGATTGTCAGGTGTTTTCTACCAAGATATGACATGGCAAGCCGGTTGCTTTATAATATACGAATAGAGATTTAACTAATGGAATTCCTGATACTTTCGGATTTTCTGGAATTTTAAATGTAGACTCAATGAGGAGGCTGTTTGTTATTCCGCCCCACGGTCTATATGTTTATTCCAAGAAAACCCTTTCCTAGTTAAAGTATACTTTGATTTAACTATACCATACATAAAAAATATGTATAATATGTAAAGCTGCACACATAATTGTTTTACACACATAATTGCTTATTTTCAAAAATGTTTTTTTTTAATAAACAAATCGTTGCGGATACGCACAATGTAAATGTATATAACTGGTATATACAGTGGTGGCTAAAAGTTTTAACATTTTTTGAAAATGTCATGTTTGTCAATTTTGTGTGCTTGTAGAAAATATTAATTTTCACTTAAATATAAACGTTTATATATCAAATTAAAGGGAATGCAATGTTAAATTTAATAATAAAAACAGTATTACAATATCTGTATTACAAAAAATATTATGCTCATTTTAGTAGAACAAACAAACACAAATCGTTTTGAACAAGGACATGTTTTGTATAAAAGCGTACTAGCCAATCACAAACACTGTTTTGAGGACCAATCAAATGTCTGTAACTATAGTTTATGTTATTTGGATGGTAAAAGAGTTATTGTTGTGGAAATATTTTCCGGAATGATGCATATTAGTACAATTATATAGAGTATTGCTGTTTTTGAATATTTAAAGCCCTATTTTTGGTTAAACTAATTTTAAGTAATGCCATTAGCAAGAAGAACTAACTGGACATCTACAAAAAAAAATCCGAATTCTCATATTGAGAGGAAAAGGAATTTCTTATGCTGAAATTGCAAGACTTAAATTGGTTCAGTGACTTCTCCTGGTGTACAAAACTTCTGTTTACCTTATGAAAAAACGATATCACTAAAAAAATAGGCCAAATCAGGCCGAAAAAACGCACAAGTGCTATTGCCGATAGAAAATTTAAAAGGTTATGCCTTCAAGATAGAAAAATTTCATCTGATGCCATTAGATGTGAAATGAATGCAGCGGGTATTACAGTGTGTTCAAGACCAATAACAAGTAGGTTATCAGGATTGTGACTACAAGCTAGAATTCCAAGGAAAAAAACCATATTTAAATCAAAGGCAATGCAAAAAAAACGAGTTAAGTGTACAAAATAACTCATTAAATGTCAGAAAATCAATGGAAGCAAGTAATCTGGAGCGCTGTGATTAAAGTATCGCTCTTTGGTAGTGATGGTAGAAAATATGTGGGACGTAGATTAGGAGAAGGACTTTATCCGGATAGCATTCAAGCAACTACAAAAAACAACAACAAATGTCCTGAATTGAACATGTATGTCTGCAGATGGTGTGGGCCGAATTCAAGTGATTGATGACACCCTGAATGCCAAAAAGTGCACCGAAACTGACCTGAAACCAAAATTGATACCTTCTATCAGGGATTTCGTCCCCAACAACACACAATGCATTTTTCAACAGAATTAAGCTCCATGCCACACAGCAAAAGTATGTACAGCATATTTTCAAAATAATGTCATAGATATAGAGGGAACTGGGGGACATTGATACAACTTTTAAAAAAAAATCTTGGTGTCTAAAAAGCAGAAATTGCAATTTATTTTTCTATGTGATGTCAGATAAACCTGTGTAGTGTGTTATAAAAAAGTTCAATCGTTGTTTTATATATTATTTTTGCATGTAATTTTAAAAAAATCAAAAAAAGTAATTTGTATCAATGTGCCCCATCCTCGGGGCAGATGGATACACTTTGACACGTCTGGAAAAAATGGAGACAAAATAACACCAATGCATATTTTTCATATAAAAATAGTTAGCAAACCATTTTATATATATTTATAGACATTAAAATCGTACACAATTTATTTGTTAGCGGTATTAAAGCAATCAGATTCACATTCAGCAGCGCGGGATAACCCACCAATCGGCATAGGCTTCCAGATCCCACGCTGCAACTTTATTTAAAAAAAAAATACACTACATTATTTAACAATGTTTGAACATGGCATAATCTTTTTAACAATATGAAGATAATGTTACAATTTTTGAGGGTTTAGAGGTGACCCACAATTCAGTCCTCATTTAAAAGGTGAAATGAGGGCATTTGAAAGAGCCCCGGATTAGTCTCTAAAAAGTTCATACAGTCTATAATTTTCTTTAGTAAGATAGAGTTCTTAGAAATTATTAAGAATTAGGAGTCTGTAGATATGGAATTTGAATATCTTAAGTGAAAAGTAGAAGTTAGGGTACATTCTATGATGTAATGCAGTGATGTGCCTACCTTGCCACATGTGCAATCTAGATGGCGCCTTGCCAAATTTTGCTAAGTATTCTGGAAAGGGTCCGTGGTTCGTGGCAAAAAGATATTAAAGCAATCAAAATGAAATGTATAATGACCTGATGTTCTGGCTGTTCTTGTCTGTTTATTGGCTGTGGTAACTTTGTCACATCTGGCACTTTAACCCCAGAATTATCTGCTTTCTTAGGAAAGGTGAAAGAATTACCAGGTTTTCTGTTTATAAATCGGTTTATAAACAGAAAATAAAGGATAATTATATTAAATATTATGTTTATAATATAATTATCCGGTACTGTTCTGCAGCTTGTTTCTCTTACTTAACATTTCTCATGTCGATAATACTTTTTTCTCTGGAGAATCGATATAAATTTGAGATTTGCCAGGCTGCCGTCCATTTCTTTTTTTAATTCTACTAGCACTAGATATTGTGTAAGTTTGTACGTCTTCTGTTTGCAAAAATACTATAAAATGCTCTAATATATAGAAATTAGGGCTATTTCACTTCAATAAAAAATAATAGTAGAAATTTTTGACGAAAAATTGTTGAATTAAGGAGTGTATGGTAAAAAGAAAAAATAAAGAGTCATGAAAAAATGAACTAGAAAAGGATTTAGGTTGTAACAGTGTGCTTCATACAGACATTTTGAATAAAATGAGTCGCAAATCCAACACTTCATAATTTATCAAACAATAAAGAATGAGGATCTGATAAAGAGTAGCTTTACTTGCCAGGGAGGGTATTCTTTTCGGTTGAAAATACTGGAACAGTTGTATCATACCCTTTCAATTGTACAACTCAAATTTACTGTTGACCAACAAAAATAATAAATCACCCGTCCCATTTCATCAAACTATTGAATCATTCCAAAATGTTCTGTATGTATTTAATTTCACTAGTATCACCTTTTGAAGCTGTTCTAAAACTTCCTGTAATGATCCTGTGTGCTGTACAGGGGGTGTATCAATGTGCCCCAAGTCTCAATGTGCTCTAGTTCTCCCTATCATCATGGCCAGGAAACAACCCTGATCTCAATCCAATTGAAAATTTGTAGCGACGTTTGAAAATTCTTGTACGAAAAAAGGGTTGGTTACGTAAGTATCACTTTAAAAAAATGCAAATCTAAGATAGATCTTACTATTAGTTGCATAACATTTTTTATAATATTGATACTGTAATACTCTTTTTATTATTAAATTCTACATAAAATTACCTTCAGTTTGATTTATAAATGTATGTACTTAAGTGAAAATTAATACATTGTACAAGCACACAAAGTTGAAAAAATGAAAATTTCAAAAAATGTCCACACTTTTGGCCCCCACTGTAGTTGTTTTTGAATTTTACGAATAATATCTAATTATAATTTAAAAATAAATTCCAAGGTATTAATTAATTGTAATTTTATCTTACTTTTTTTCAGTTACAATATCTAAACATTTTTTTTCTTATACTAGAAATTATTCTCATTTAACAACATTTACTCTTTGATTCAAAAAGAACTTTATTGCTGTAAAAACATTTTTTTACTGTAAATGGTTTTTGAATGCTGTTATTGTTTTCTAAATTGTTTATTTAGATATTAAATTTTATGTATAAAAAATCTGTAACAATATTGTGATTGAATTTTAATATGACTAATAATCTGTCCCTTATGCTCGATTTTTTCTTAACGATGCATTTCAGATAAAATATCAGCGTATTACTTTTATAAAAATGACATCAATAATATTTATTTTTTTCTTTTAATGTAATTTACGTTCTATTATCTATAATGATAACATGTTTAACACAAGATCGGGCAAAGTTTATTCTACAAATTCATGGACGTGCTGTGCCATGTCTAGTCTATAAAATCAGGGACGCTGAGCAAGGATTAGGTAGTCATGATTCTAGTATGTAATCTGTGTTTATATATAACCAAACGTTCTCTAGCTGCTTTTAACCTTCTTTAAATAAACAGGTGGTGTACCAGAAGTGCCTTTTTTCCGAGAACAACTAGAAATGCTTTCTTATTTTCGTGTCAAGTGAATTAGAGGTCAATACATGATTTGAAAATTCCTACAATGTTTCTAAAACCAGTCCAAGAAGATTTCATTAGTAAAGTTTGTTATATTAAGTTATAAAAAATGAACCTTGAACAATATTGTTTCTATAACAGAATGAAACTGTTTGAAATAAATTTCACAAACTATTAAACAATCATTTTTGTTAAGTGAATCTTATGAGTATTATAATATGCCTCAAAATATGCGTGTAGAAAAACACCGTTGCAGACTTTATATCTGTGGCTTTCGGTAATAAAGACGTAAGGCACATTTTTAATATTTTGAGTAATTAACGTTTAAAGTTTTCAAAGTCTTTTTATCATTACATTTATAAAATAGATTAGAACTTAATAATTTTCACTACATTCATTTAGGATCTGCAAACCTCTTTTTCGCCAAAGTAGTTGTATAAAAATTGTTTATAGTTATTTTTTATTATTTTTTATTAGTTGAAAACCAATTAAAAATGTAACTTTTATCTGATTACCGTTTTACATTCATTCTTAATAAATGTAAATGAAATAAAATTTTAATTTTATTTACAGTTATTAAAAATAAATGCAAAACGGTAATAACCAGATAAAAGTTATATTTTTAATTGGTTCTCAATTAATAAAAAATATGTTTATATAACTGCTTTGGCAAAAAAAGAAATTCTTATATCTTAATTGAATGTAGTGAAAATTATTAAGTTCCAATCTATTTTAGAAAAAGTAATTATAAAAAGACATTTTTGAAAACTTTAAACGTTCATTACTCAAAATATTAAAGATGTGCCTTACATAGTTCTATTAGTGGAAGCCACAGATATTAAAAGAATACATAACATTAACCAGATTCAATTTATATGATTATTTTATAAAATTAATCCACCAGCTGGTTGCAGTTTTCCGCTACAGATATGTAATTTTTATAGTTTATTGATATTAATTTAATTATTTAGAATAATTTATAATTTAGACAAGCCATTTTTATGTTATTTTTATAATTATGGACAATTAAAAAAAATAAATAGTAATCTTATCTGGTTATTACCTTTATGAACTTACCCGATTATTTACTGTTTTTCCAGTTGAAAATTTAAAGTAATCGTATGGCGGGAGGTATTCAATTTTCATTCTTCAGTACTATGGCAGATGAAAGTAAATACTCTTTTAAAACTACAATTTCCCAAATTATCTCCATTTTTTCAATAATGTGCCTTACTTGGTTATTACCCGAAGCCACAGATATGATCAATTGCTGTCAAAGTAGTGCAATGTTCTTTGAAAATCTGCTTACTTGCACTCGACCTTTGCATGATAAATAGTAATGTGTTCCAGAAAACTATCATCCGTTTCAGCAGGACTTCATTACGCTGCTACTTATTCCGTAAAAGTTTCAATTAATGTAACCATTCTATGAGCAGGCTGACTCATGTAAAGGGAGAGAATAAGCAGAATCACGCTCCAAAACTTATGATATACTATCATCTAGGATAATCTGTAATGCAGTCAACATTTTAGCTGCTAAAGATTTTTGCCGCAAAACTTCGTTTGACACAGCAGGAGAGATTCTGACCTCTCAACTGGTAGACGGCAGGTGCTGGGTTCGAACCCAATCGCGGCTGTCGGCCTAACCGTTCGGAGTTTTCGTGGTTTTCTACGACCCTTGCGTGAATACGGGTTAGGTTCCCTTAGAAAGACTCCTACGAAGGACCCCCCCTCTCCTGGGCCTAAATCCCTAGTGAAGATAATCGACCGACAAAAAATAAACCAAACGAAACCAAATCTTGAAACAGCAGTCTGTGTTCCAAAGTCTCGACTATATATTTGTCAATCCGCATTCACTAACACAACGAAGGACTCACAAACAACATGCTAAATTTCTGGTATCAACGTCCCTAGTCTTTTAGTAATGATAATTTTTCATTTACCTCATGAATCTTCAATTTTCCCCTGATCCAAACAAATAATTTTCGAGATTTACATTCAGTTTCATGATCAACAATTTTAGTGTAGTGTTGTTTGGAACATTTTTATTTTTAGGTTGTTGTTTAATAAGGAATAAGTGGCTCGCCGATATAAATATTTTCTCAATGATAAAAGAAAATATGTCATAATATTTATTCATAAAACTTAAAACTATGCTAATAAAGAACAAATGTATAAGATAAAATATACATGAATAGAGTAAGTATAGAATAAAAAAGAAAAAATTCTTGTTGCAGAATATTTTCAATTACTTTAAAAATAAACTTCTTTAATTTTAATCTTAATGTTAATAAATAAAACAGCTAAGCATTATAGTGCAGGTACTGAATATATATATATATATTAAGTTTTTTTTTTTTTTTTTAACTATTGAAAAATATTTTTTAGATAAAGTTAATAGATTAAGAATAGGCTAAGAATTAAAATTTTGAATAAAAATTGATTTGAAAAAGAAAGTATTTTCTTTTTTGTAATGATGTGCGCTTTTTCAAGTAAACTACTTAAATTTATGTATTTTAAGTCTTTTTTCATGAAGAACTTAAATTTGCGGTAAAAACATAAATTTGTTTCATTATATATATATATATGTATATATATATATATATATATATTACTAAACTGATAATCAATTTAGAAAAAAAATAATTTTAAGGCATTTTCAAAATTTCTTTTTTGATTAAAAACTTTAGAATAACAATTTATATTTACATAAAAAAATAAGTTCTTAAATTTTGTATTCTAGCTTTCGTTTATTAATTCTATTTCAATGTTTTACTTTACATTAAAAATACTTTTGTATTATTTATTTCATATTATATATCATTTTATAATTTAATAGATTGCTAAATTAATAATGCTTTAAGTATTTTCCTTTGTTGTAGCTTCAGAGATAAAATTTTATTCGTTAGAATTTTTAATATAAAAGGTTATTTCACCTTTTATATATTAAAAAGATTTGTTAGTTTGCTATTATTGTATAATTTCTATTACAATAAAAATGAATACAATATACATTTGCATGCAATTTTAACTAATATGAATTATAAAAGGAAAATTATTAAGTATATTTTACATTTTTATTATTTGAAAATTGAAATTTTTGTGAATAGGCATATGAAGATTATAACAATTGATACTGTTTGTCATTCGTTTAATAAATTTCAAAATTGTTATTTTCGTTCTCAAATTAACTTTAATGTTTCCTTTATAAATTAAGACACTAAGAAATTTATATTGTTGTTGTAAGATAATTAAATTTTATTCTCAACTGTCATCGTTTATATGATAAAATGTTATGAACAAATTGTTTTGTTATTATAAGAATCGATATCGATACGCAGTATTGTTGTATAGTGGCACAGAAAAAGTTTGTACACATTTCAAAAATCATAACTCCAAAAGTAATTGAAAAAACACTATTTTTTGTTGCAGTCATCAGTAATTATCCTGCATTTTGGTTTATAGTTGTCGAGAAAAAAGGAAACACATTTTACAAACTTTTCAATAAGTCATCGTAGGAGAAAGTTAATGATACCAAACAATTGGAAATAAAGTCGATTTTTAAATAATGTGAACAAAATTTGCTTACAAGGCCATCTACTCATTAAAATGAACCCAAACATAATTTTTTACTAGCAATACCCAATTTTATTAAAATATTTTCGGTTCAAACTATGCCTAGGTAGCAAATTTCAAGTCATTTAAGTGTTAAGTTTTCAAATTAAATTCCTTCAAAAATCAGTTCTTGTAATGTTAAATTACATTTTTAAATTTTTCTTAATATCTCCTGAAATTATGGTCCTAATTTGTTATTTTTTATGTATAAATAGTACTAAAATACCGAAACATAAATACATTGAATTGGCAATTTTTTTTATTATACGAATTATGAATTAATTATTCAAAAAATTAACTCGAAACTGAAATCTACAATTTTTATGAATTTAGATAGGTCTTGCATCATAAAAATCCAAAAATTTTTTTTCTTCCAAGTAGTTTTAAAATTATGCTTAAAAATGGCAGAATGATCGTTTAAAGAGTCGTCTACGATAGAAAGTAACTGGGTATTGAAACTTCTTATGCTATCGTATAATCTAGCAATCATTCATGATTACTTCAATGCCACCTAAGATGTATTGATCTGAATAGAGTTTTTTCTGGCAATAATCGAGTACCGAATTTTAATTTGGATACAGTCCTAAAATTGGAAGTAGTACACTTCGTCGACAATCACTGCGTCGACGGTATCATTTCATCGACAGGTGCACTTCTTCGACATGTCATTTCGTCGACATAGCATTTTGTCTACACATTGTATGTAATTTACCTTTCGTCGATAATTTGATTTGTGAACACATGGATATTTTGTAAATTAATATGAAAAAAAAAATATTAATGTCGCCCATACCTTAGCAAAAAAAAAAAAAAAAAAAAAAAAAAAAAAAAAAAAAAAGTTTCCAGGGTACACCAGGAGGAGTTGCATGAGCAAGTACCCATCAATTTTTTATTGTTTAAAATACATTACAAAAAAAATTCAATATGTAAATTACATTACGAAAAAAAATATAAATTAAAACACAGTAAAATTGCAGTAAAAATAAATTTATAATGAGATATTAAATGCAATTCCTCGTAGAAAATCTAAATTAGACAGATTTGTTCTATTTGAAAAGGCATTTTGAATTCTCTGTTCTTTGTTTTTTCCGCATTTCATTTTTTCTGTGGCGTTTCTCCCCTATATAATATTTTATATTTCTGATCCTTACTTTTTTATCCAGGTATATAGAGATTGCTCTTAAATTCAAATTGTAAATTTATTAACCCATTCCTCATTTCATTTTTATGCGTAAACGCATAAAAATCGACCATCTTAAATAACCCATCTAAAATTATTAAAATATTAATCTATGACAAATCAATTAAGAATTAGCTTGAATAATTAATTAATTTTATAAATATTTCATTAGTTATTGATATACCAATTGCTAAATTTTTTTGAAACTCCCTATTTTGTTTCATTAATATCCTTTCATTACTAAGTGTTGATTCTAAATAAAATTATATTAACAATTAAATGTTTTTGCAAGTTGTTCATTACTGAAATGACTAAACCAGCGCCATCTAGTGATTAATACGTTAATACTTATGTGCAATGCAATCAGAAATATATGTCGACGAATGTGTACGTGACGACAATGTGTAAATGTCGACGAAGTGATATGTCGACAAAGTGTACATGTCGACGAAATGCTATGTCGACGAAGTGTACATGTTGACAAAATGATACGTCGACGAAGTGGTGTCGAGGAAATAATTTGTCGACGAAATGATTGTAGATGAACTGATTGTCACCCAGGTCATTGGCTTATTATAAAATATAGCATGATGCAACTGTTCATTCTGTTTTTTTTATGCGTTAAGATAGCTGTTGCATAGTCTTTAAATATTATTTCGCTGTTCTGCTACTCATTAGAACATCATATATGTTATTTTGAAAAGGAAACAATAAATTTTCAAACATTTCCAGGATTACGTATTTTTACATCATTAGGCAAGGGGGAAATGTTTCTCTTACTTTTGAATAAATATGCTTGTAATTTTATGAACTGTTCATGAGCTACCAGCTAACCAAGAGAAATACACTTTAAAATATTGCTCACAGATTGAACTGGCTCCATAATAAAGTACCACACACTTTTATATTATTCCTTATGAAAAAAAGTGTCATAAATCTATATCTAGGGCATACTCCCAAGAAAGCAAAAGTACTCGTCTGTAGACTGATGTATTAGGGTGATTCTATATGAAAGTGATGAATTATAATACACAGTTTCCTTAATTGATACGAGTTTGAATTAAAAAAAAAAACAACGAGCATTTTGCCGAGCTTTTCGTTTTTCGCTAGCTCTTGTTACAGTGCTTTGAGTCGTTTAACTGAAATCAGCTATGTGGGTGACGTCATGTTCTCAAATTAAGGTTTACAACATAGACTGAGAAGTAGTAGCACAAACGATCACTTTAGTGAGTTCATTAGAAGAAATTCCAGAATTAAGTCATTCCTTCTTGGAAAACATCTGAAAATCCGACTCCAGCAATTGTATTTTCCTGATCTCGATCCTCCATGCTTTCATACATTTTTGTGCAAGGATTCACTGTGATAAACTTGCGAGTCAATCACAAAAATTAGGTTTCAATGCATTTTTTACCAAGCTATGACTTGGCAATTGGATTGTATTTTAATAGGATAATCAAGTTTTAATTAATTCTGAAAATTCAGCCTGGAACTAGATGAGATGACTGTCTGTGCTCCGTCTGCCAATTAATACTTTTGGTAAAAAGTTTGTATAGGAATAGACATAGAATGTGCTCTGTGTGATTGTCAACCTTTCACATACATATATTCTAGTTTTATTATAGAAAAGATTAAAATAGTGAAACCCGCAAATCTATATATTCATTTATCTGCATATGATAAAATTTTATGTTTCTTTTTTATGTTATTCATCTTTTTAGCTTCAATTTTTTTTAGTTTTTGTTTACGCTGGGAAATGTTCAAAATTCTGGTTTTATTTATAATGCACCGCGATTGAGAAAAATATGGATACCGTGAAATACCGTGTAAATATGAAATACCATGAAACAATTTAAATGCATATTTTTTGTATTATTTTTTTCAGCTTTTCTCCAGTTAAAGTTTATGTTATTTAATTATTGCTATGAAATAAAACCCAAAATTAAGCTCTATTTATTTTTTATCGCTGACAATTTTAAAAGACGTAAGTAAAATAGTAAAAATGCATTTTTAAAGGGTACTTAAATATTGTATCTAAGTATATTAAAAGACATAAAAAATATTTAAAATATCTTGCAAGAAACTTATACACTTAAATTTTAAGAAATATGAGTATTTTTATTAAATACAACAAACATTAAACGATTCCTTACAAAAAATTGCCTTTATTCATTATTTCTTGTTATAGAGAACTCTGAATTACTGTTACGCCATGATTTCATTTGAGAATTCATAAGGATAATTCGAATTTTGCATCATACGAACTTTTATATATACGCTATGTAAGTCACATACATAAGGCACATGCATTTACGTCCATTAAACACAAGTCCCTTTTGAACACCTATATTTATTTGTTGCAGAATATTAAAAAAACACAAAAAGAGCTTCATGATGATTCATTTGAAAATCTTCACTCTATAAAACAAAAAATATATATAATTATCTGTGTACAACATATTCCTGAATTTGTTTCATTATTATTTCACCTTTCACTGTGAAATAGTTTTTAAATCTTATTTTTCTAATGAAGAATGATATACTAAAATAAGTATGTAAGACACAATTTTATTTTTTAATTAAAATTGTATTTTATCTATAGAAAATAAACATTATTTACAAATAACTCTCTTTGAATGTGAACTATATCGATTGGCATAAACCACAATTTTTTTTCACCCAACATTGATGAACATAATCGCACTTTTACGGATTTGATTTTCATTAAATAAGATCACTCAAAGTAATTAATAATTTATTACTGCTATGAATAAATTTGATGCCAGTTAAATAAATGTCCTAGAAAAAAGATATAATGCTTTCAAAATCAATGCCTGAAGTAGGAAAACAATACATTTTATATATCCGGCAAATTTGTATCCAAGCTGCTTCAAAATTCGTTTTATCGTTTGTACAAATGAAGAATGAGTGCAAATATTAATATTTAAAGAGGTTATTTATCTCACCAAATATTCTATAAAAAACAAGCTCTTTCTTGTGTTTTAATTCTCCTTTAAAATTCTGATTTGAAATTTCACATTATTGTGTTTTATTTCTTTGAAATTATAATACGCTTATAAAGAGCTACAAATTTATCAGATTTTTTTTAAATCATGTTTTTAAAGAATACTGTACTCTTCAAACAAGTGCATTAGCATAAAATATTTCTGTTGAAAGATTTCTTATTATTACGTGTTTAAAATAACATAATGTGCACATTGAATTTATGGGAAATTATTTGAATGTTGTTGAAAAATTTTTTAGCTTTAGCAATGTGAGTTATAACTATTTATGCCGGTGAAAAAAAATGATTATTTTAATGTGGTTGAACATGGATTTCTATTGATTTAATGAATTAAAGTTTCTTAAAAGCTTTTTTAGTTTCCAAAATTATTATTTTTAATACATTCATAATTTTTTTAACAGCTTTCATAAGAAAGTTTAACCTCTTCAGACCCGAGGTGCACATTTGTGTACCCCTGATTTCAACTGCGTATCTCACTTAATATTTGAAATTTTTTTATTGAGGCGAGAGGATGTTATTTGTGAACGTTAGCCTTTTCTAGTTTCAGCAAGAAATGGCGATAGCAGTCTTAATTCATATGATTTTGGAGAAAATAAACAAGCGATGGCGAAAAATATAAAACTTCGAAAAAGTCAGTAGATTTTTATAATTAGAAAATTAATATTTATTCATAATATTTTTTAAGAATGCTTATAAACTTTTTAGTATTGCATAAATCATTTAGTTTTTTTAGCTAGATCAAAATATGTATTTAAATTACATGTAATCTGTAAGGTACACGTATGATCACCTCCGGTTTCAATTGTTTGATTTTGGAAAGCAGTCATCTCATACAAAAAAATTGTACTGAATGGTATCTAATTGGTGCAGTGCTAAAGTTGTGAAATTGTTAAAAAATATACTTAATTATAAATAAGAATTCAATTTGTTGATGTTTTAAATTAAACATTAATTTTTAAGAATCATAATTATTATATCTTTGTAAGAGTAAATAAACTGATCTGGCCAATGGTGATGGTGAGTCTTTTGGCAATGAAAATTTAGATGACAGTGATATAATTGTTGGAGATATATCTCGAATCCATGTAACAATAAGGCTTAACCTAAAAGGCCTTTGTTATGGAAAGCTGAAAATAAGTAAATTTTTTTAACTTGCGTTACAGCACATTAGAATAATAATGCTGAGAATAAAACCTTATCTTTTCGTAAAAATTTTTTAATCTTTTTTTTTTTCTTATAATACTATTTCGAGGATCATTGATTGATGAGGATTATCAAAAAGAAGATTTTCCAGCATCGTAAGTCCTTTTGAATCATTTCTAGATTAGTTAAATGAAGATTTTTGGGGAAAAGTTTTATATGAAACCAATTCCGTTCAAACAATTCCAATTCCGTTATATTCCGTTCAAACACGAAATCGTCGTTCAATAAATGCATCTAAATATGAAATCATAAAAGTTGCAGGCGTACAGATACTCATGGGAACTTTGAAATATATCCAAGCAAGGTTCTACTGACAAAAAGACTTGTTATTACTTAGAATTGCAGCTACAATGTCACGTGGTCAATTTTTTGAGATTAGAAAATTTCTTCATTTTGCAAATAAATCTAATGATCTTTAAGAAGTGACAAATTATGGAAAGTAAATCTTATCTTGAATGCAGTAAGAATTCAATGTTTGTTCCT
Organism: Maratus speculifer; assembly: GCA_964019185.1. Lineage (NCBI taxonomy): Eukaryota > Metazoa > Arthropoda > Arachnida > Araneae > Salticidae > Maratus > Maratus speculifer. The sequence goes on from OZ025292.1 coordinate 167,680,533, forward strand.
TCCCCGGCCAAAACCTTTATCACTAAATCAATAGAGATCACTAGATCCCATTTGCTGAACGTTGTTGATCTAGACAGTTGTGCCGTTAAAACCTAATCCGCTGGCATTAAAAAACTTTATTTTATCCGCCGGGGTTGGCCATACCCTTGACTGTCAAATATATCATGAAAAAGGGATTGTACCAGTTGATGATTCAAAATAATTATGATTAGGTCTAGGTGGAGGCATTGTGAAACTGTTTTCTAAATTTATACCAAAAGACAACACACGGGTGATTTACTAGGGCAGTTTTTTTTTTGCTAGTGTAAAATGTGTCGATTTTTGATTGAAGAACAATATCTACCAAACTGGAATGATTATGAACAAAAGACTATAAGGAGCAGATAAAAAAAATCAAGAATGATCGATATTTGTAACACGGAGAATGGGATGAATAAATAAGGGAAGGATATGTGTATACTAAACTGGAAAGATAACAAATGTGTAACTTTGCTTTCTATTTGCATCGATAGCGATCCCAAGAGCAGTTGTATTTGGTGGTCTAAAGATCAAATCTGTAAAATCAATGTAAAACAACCTGCAGTTGGAATACAAAACGTATATGAGAAATACAGATTTAAATGATAGGTGTTTAGCTTACTACTGTTGTTTTACTCACACATAAAATAGTCAACAAATGTTTTTGTACACTGTATAGATTTGGTTATTTCCATTTGTTGGATAGAGTGCATCAGAAATTGCAAAACATGTAAAGTTCCTCGAAAAGACAGATTGTCTCTCTTGCGATATTTTTAGAGATTGCTTAAGTACTGATGAAATATAAGAGCAAAGTAAGTGAAAAACGACAACCATGGAGACTACGCAAAATTTATACATCTGAAAATGATTCTGAAGACGATTTAGCAAATAAACCACAGAGAAAACAAAGTTAGGGTATTTAGAAGCCAATTTACTATATTAGATACGTCAAAATTGGACAGTTTCCTCGTTCAACAAATGGTAACTTTGCTTCAAAATGCAAGTATGATGGCTGAATCAAGAAAAAGAGTTATTTGTACAAGATGCAATATATATCTCTATACATTAAAATAATATTTTTTTTTCGAAAATAGCACTTAAAATAAGCTTATATGTATCAATTGTCCACCAAATTCCTCACTTAAATAATTTTTTTTTTAAATGAAGTTTTTTTTTTTTTTTTTTTTTTTCAATATGAACCGGAGGTGCATATATGTGTACCTGCTAGTAAATATAAACTAATAATAATTATTTAACTTTTTATTACAAAATTATGTTTCTATACGTATAAATAGATGGAACAAACTGTGAAATAATTTTTATGATGGCTTAAAATGTGTCAAGTCTGAAGAGGTTAATATCATATTACTTTGAGTGAGACTTAGAAAGATGAAAGCATCGAGTGCGTCGAAAAGCATATTTTAATGTGTTTTCTTATACATTTGTGCTAAGAATAACACTAAATAATTCATATCGAATAATAGTTTTGGCATAAAATGATTTGCGCTGCAAAAATTTATAGCTGTTTAAGTTAAAATGAAGCAAAGAAATTTTTATTCGTAAAATTTTGATCTCAAGTAAATTGTTTTTATTTAAATGTAACAAAAATTTATTAAAAGTTATGATTTAGTTATTCAAATTGTTCGAAAATATCTTAAAAAGAAAATAGAATGCAGATGAGGTGATTTTTTGTGATGCTATCTCCCGGTCTAATAGTTTGGGAAAACTCTATATGTAGATTTTTGAAAATGGATTAGACATGGTTACTGTCGTCTGGATGACAGTTCGTCACCTGAGAATAAGATAGTTCTATCTGGCGAAAAATCAAATTCGACTTAGAAGACTTTGAAAATCAACATGCTGTGTACGTGTAGAAATTAAAGTTTTCAAAAAACTTTTGACATTAATAGGTTTATATGTAAGTATAGACAGTAATTCTACAAAATGAAAGTTTTTAAATGACATTTTCATGGATTTTTTTACATTTAAAAAATTTGATGGAACTATATTATTCTCAAACGTCGTGTTATCCTTAGAATAAGATGGTTCTATCATGAAAAAACCATATTTTTCTTATTTTGTGTATTCTTTTTAAATTTAATTTTCAGAATTTTCAAGTTATGATTTTGTGACTTTCACAAAAGTTGCTCTACACATTTAGCTAACATAATATGGAAATGGAATTTTGATATCTTTCACGCATGCGCAGTAAAAAATTATTTAGTAAACCTACTCATTTTTCATACAATTTTCATTATTTTTTAATTCTGATTACAGGGTACTGTGTGCAATGTTGTTTGTCATATTTTCTGAAAAAAATATTATTTTATATTAAGAACTCTGAAAATTATAAGGGAAAAACTTAGAAAAGTTTGGGGCCATTTTTATAAAAACCTTAATTACTCTGCGAGTATGCATGCTGTTTCCATAAACATGAACACAGTGTATTACAATAAGGCATTCAATCCTAATCTAGAGTTTGAGCGCTTTTGCTACATTAGTTTTGACAGGGTTATTCAAAAGATATTCATTATTTTTTAATTTGTTGACGGTCCCTTATGGAGTTTCGGTAAAAAATCTTCACGGAGATGTATGACGCATACTATTATATTTATACACTAAGAGTTTCGAGATGATTCCTCATGTATTTTTCTAGATATTTAGTAAAATGTCTAAAATCGCAAGCGTCCCATAATCAATGGCAATATAGTATATATATATATATATATTAGATTGAAAGTATATGTTGTTTCTAATTTAAACCACGGCTGCGTACTTGAAATTTTACTGATTTTATTGAAATGTCCACACATTTTATTTTGTAGAAAAATATTTCATAATAAAAAAGATGATTTTTTTCAATCCCTTACAAATTTAAAAGTTTGCAATGTACATAAGAATTTTCAAATCTTCAGTCATATAAAGATATTTATCATTCCAATGATCACATATCATTATTATTTCTTTAATATACGACACTATTGTGACGTCTTAATTTCTATTTAAACTTTAAAACACATGAGTCATTATATTTTGCACGTTTAAAAGTGTATTGAAGTTATCAATATATTTAATGGTTTAGGATATGTTATTGATAAATTCATCATATAATAAAGCAACAAATTTTAATTAATCACAATTTTTTCCTTAAAAAATATTTTAATACAATGTGTTAACTATACAGTAGGCCGGAGCGTAAAAAACTTTTTTTTTAAATTCTTTTCTCCCTAGCGCGTAAAAGTTGTGCAGTAGCATCAGTAATATACTCACAAAATTTCAAAACAATCAATAAATGTCTTCCAGTTCCACTTTTGAGTCGAAATATGCAATTTTAGCCAAAAATGTTGTAATTTTTCACATTTCAGTAGTATTTTTAATTTGTAAAAAACTGTAAGAGTACATAAGTTACATAATTTCAAAATATTAGAGAAAATAAAAAATATCTTCCAGTTCCACTTTGGGTTCTAAATATGGTCAATTTGCCGAAAATGATAAAAATTTTCATATTTTAGCCTTTTTTTAATTTCCGATATTCTATTACTGCTGGCACGGAACTGTTCAAAGAATATACAAGAAACATAAGTAAAAACTTTAGAATAATCAATATGTATCTTCTGGCTTCCCTTCTGGGGTTTAAAAATGTCAAAGTAGCCAAAAATTATGTATATTTTTGCATCTCAGGGGTTTTTCTTCTTATCAATTTTCTTTCCTCGCTTGCGCGGAAAATACAGAAAATCACATGAGAAACGTAGCAGAGGAGGTTATTGGTGACAGATGCCTTATGTAATCGCAAACCAGGTTCTTCTATAAGTGTCACGTATTCTTCAAGCACTCTTTGTTGGTGGACCGTTCCCTCAATATTCCTCTGAAATAAAGTTTGATCTTTTCGGGGCTCAAAATACAATCTTTTCAAGATATTGGTGGACATATAACTCTAATCTTGGGCTTGGTATTTCACGCAATATTTCTTCCTTTGCCTTCTTATGTTATGCTTGTCTATAACATTGGGCATGCCATGTGCCACAACTCCTAAGTTTTCAAGAAGTACGCTTGTTACTGATGCTGCAGCTCGGTCGAACACTCCCATTGTGTCTCAAGTTCTCGATAAGGCTGGAAGACGGGTTGTTCGTGATATACTTAAAGCATTTACGTTAGATTGCAATGACGTTAAAGGTTTATCACTAAGATCGTGACACAGTTGTTCATCAACAAGACTAGAAGAATTAAATAACTCCAAGTCTTTGCATGAAGCAGTTGTGATTGTTTTTTCTCTTTCATACTATTTTCTGAAACTTTCCTTATTTTCAAACCTGCACACTTATTTAATTATTTCCGTATCTTGAGCCGTGTTTCTGCGTTTATCAAAAGGGTCTATCGACATTTTCCTTCAAGTTCTCTGATCCTCAAGAAACTGTCTTCCGATTATGGAACTTTCCTATCACGTGCGCATTTACATCCTCTTATCGATGTACACTTGTAAGTAAAAATTTCAAAGAGACGTTTTTATGTTTCCAATCGAAAATTTTTTAATTTTGATTTCGTCTGTTATTTAGCGACAAACTTCTTCCTACTCTTATATTTATTATTATATGATCTAATCATTTGGGCTATGCCTGGAAATCATTTGGACTATACCCTATTCTTTGTCTAGAAACAGTTGGAACTGAGGCAGTCTGAAAAATTGATTCAAACTTTTCAGCACATAATCCGCTATCACCTTCAAAGATCGGTCCGATTTTTAATTATATTTCTATTCATTTCTCACGAACAGAAAAGTACTTCATACCTTCGTAAGATGGTAGAACGCCAGTTCTTAATTTTATAGGATCCCTAAAAAAAGGGACAAGACAAATCCCGTGTACTGCACCTTCACTGTGATATTTCTGCGTAGTATCTTCCAAGCACAGTTCAACACAATATTCAAAATTAAAATTTTATAAACACTTTCAGATGTACTATTTTTCAATAAAACATCGAAGCTAAAGTTGAATATCCTCATTACGAACCTATCACGAGCAAAGCATTAAACCAAAGATAACACTACAGTAAAAAACAGCAAACTGAACTTATTAGTAGAATTCCTCTCAGATCACTTTTGATTCGATTGTTCTATGCTTTTTGTGTAATTAATGCCATGTATTTGCCAGCTTAAATAATAAGAGTCAAACCAGAAGAAATTTATTAATTACTTCAAATTTTTGCACTTATGTTTCTTATATGATTTTCCGAATTTTCTGCTCCAAACAGAAGAGAAAATTGATAAGAAAAAAAAATCTCTGAGATGCGAAAATTTACATAATTTTTAATTACTTTGACATTTTTAGATCCCGAAAAGGAAACCGGTAGATATTTATTGATTATTCTAAAGTTTTTCACATATATTTCTTGTATATTCTTCCAACATTCCCGTGCCAGCGGTAATAGAAAATAAAAAATAAAAAAAATGGGAAAATTTGCATCATTTTCGATAAATTTCCCTTATCTAATCCCCAAAGTGGAACCGAAGATATTTTTTAATTATTTTAATAGTTTGGACTTATGTTTCTTATGTTCGCTTTCAACTTTTCCGCTCTAGGGCGAAGACCTAATCGCAAATTAAAAATATTGCTGAAATGTGAAAATTAATAACATTTTCAGCGAAAATTGCATATTGAGACCTAAAAGTGGAAACGGAAGATATTTACTGATTGTTTTGAAATTTTCTGAGTATGTTACCTATACCATTTCACAACTTTTCCACGCTAGGGAGAAAATAATTTCGAAAAAAACTTTTTTATGCTCCGCCCAAATATACAGCTTAGTTATACGCCTGTAAATCTTTTAAAAGTTTTTCCACATTCTCATGTCCTAGTGTGTCACTGAACGATTTCTGAAAAAAAACATCAGTCACGAAAATTCTTCAAAGAGATTCTACATCTCCCATTTGAATACATTTTCCCAGTTTACTTCAAATAGACGAAGCAGACATTCAAGGCCTAGATGTTCACAGGGAATCGCAATTTCAAAATTGAAAATGGCTAAGCTGTCATCTCTGTTTAGAAATTAATCCCCGTATGTTGTAGGCTATGATGAAGCTTAAAAATGAATGATGTGTACTGTAATGCATTTTTTATATACAGGGTGTCTCAAAAATGGCTTTTCAAACTCTGCATAGCAGGTTCCTCATTGGAAGTACATAAAACATCCCCCAAAATTGCTACCTGAGTGTCCCTAGTTTATAAGTAAAATAAGAAAAACAAAGTAAGACATCATAATATTTGCTATATCTTTCCAAACGAAAAGGCTTAAAACTTACGCTGTATATATCGAGTCATATATGCGCGCCGTAGAATGACATTAATCCGCCGCTTTTGAACTCTTTACTGCATATTGCAAACACTGATATTACTTGTATGGTTGTCATGTATTCCGTTCGCAAATATTGCGGCATGTATTCTGTGTACCGCCAATGTAACGCTGAAATGCTTTACTAATTGGCCTCACAAATGCGTTTACTGTTTGCAAATGCTGTTGTTAATGTGTCAAATAAAGTGTTTTTTCCTTGCACTGGCTATGATGTCATATTTTGTATTTCGTATTTTTCTAGTAAACTGTGGATGGTACAGGAACATTTTTTGGGCATTTTGTATGTACCCGCGACGTGTAGACTGTGCAGAGTTTGGGAGCCATGTTTTTCGACACCCTGAATTTAAGCTAGTTTCAGCATGAATTAAAGTGTAAAAACTCTTTAATTAAACTTTTTCTTTCTAAAGATACTAAATAAAATAGTTTCACATGAAAAATAAAATATAAGTGTGGAATAATTTTTTTCGATATTTCTTTAACTTACATAATCATCAATATAATCATATGTGAGAATCTTTGTTGAAGATATATCCAGTGACTAGTGCCAGTATAGCATACACATATTAGACGTAATTGTACGTGCACGTTATACATATTGGCCAAATATCACGTCTAAAGCACAGTACGTTTACAATATGTTTATCGCATAAATTTGCTAAACCCTTGTAGTAATTATTAGAAGGAGTTATTGGTTTAGTTTTATTTCAGAGTCATATAAGTTTCATAACGAAAAGACGCATGGTTATAGCTTTATAGAAAGAAGCTACCTCTGAAAAACAAGCTCAAAATTACTTCAAGCAAGTCAGGGTCGCTCTTCATTCATTTAAGTATAAAAATTTGGAAAATTTTACCACAGGTTGTTTATGATATTGTATCAATTTTTGAAACTTCCATTTAAATATCTTCAAGTTTATCCTGACTGGTGGAATCCAAAAGAGGACTATAAACTGGCTAAAGAGACAATAAAATCTCTGCAAGTTATAGATGATAATGATGATTGTGCAGTCGCAAGAAATAATTTGCCCACTTTATAGGGCTCTAAAATACTTTCTATTAGATCAAGTGAGTTCAAATTTTAACTACAGATAATTCAAATGATGCGTTTAATATTTACTAAATAAAATTACAAATATTAAAATTACAAAGTATTGACGCTAGTGAAATGTATTTAAGTGTACCAGATGCAAAATCCTATCTATTAGATCAAGTGAGTTCAAATTTTAACTACAGATAATTCAAATGATGCGTTTAATATTTACTAAATAAAATTACAAATATTAAAATTACAAAGTATTGACGCTAGTGAAATGTATTTAAGTGTACCAGATGCAAAATCCTAGCGGCAAATTTTGTATTTTTAATCTTCGTATTTTTTTAATAAATAACAAGCGCATCATTTCAAATATTTTTTGTTCAAGTTTTACTTCATTTGGATAAATAGAATGTTTTGTTGAGCTCTCTCAAGTGAGCAAATTATTTCTTGTTCATCTTTGATTTCGCACTACGTAGCAAAAAAAAAAAAAAAAAAAAAAAAAAAAAAAAAAAAATCCGTTTTTCAATTTAGGTATATATATGATAACTATAAACGAAATATAAGTTTTACCACAATACCAAAAATTTATTTTTATCTTCAGAAACACTATATACTTTCTAAATTTCATGAGCATTTTTTTTCTTTTTTTTTATTGTTACTACACTGATTTTTGAAAATATCGGAATAGTTACTACAGTGTATAAGTCAGAATTTTGAAACTGAAATTACGGTTCTTCGAAATTTTTCAATTCTTAAGTATATACTTTCATGTTCAAAAAACATATTTTAAATGAAAGATCATAAATTTAAAACGTTAACTTTAATATTAAAATTAATACCGCTTTTTTACTCTCAATTTTAATAAATGTAAAAAACGCGATCACGGAGCTAAAAATTCTTATTTTAAAATTGGCGTATTCCTGAAATCTGATACTTTGGTTTGACAAATCCGATTAATACATAACTAAAAGCTTTTAGGAAATATTTCTGAAAACAAGTGGTGGGGAAAGAAATAATGCTTTTATAAAGGCTACTTTAAATCTCAAAATTATATCTGTTTCTGAAAATAAAGAAACGCTTCTGGAATCGTGTGTAACTTTTTCTTTTTTTATTGACATATTTGGTCATAATACATATTCATATATTTAAAAGGCATTTGTCTTTTAATCTCTGTTTAATACACGTTAAAATGCTCTAAAAAAATTGTGAAAAATACATTGTTAAATGGAAGCAGAGTTACAGAGTTAATAGTTGCAGAGCTTACAGAGGTTCAGAGGTTACGAATGGTTACAAAGTTATAGTATAGAATAGAATTTTATAGAATTTTAGCATACCGTTGACTATAAACACCGAGATTCATTAAAATAAAATCCATGTTAACTATAGTAGAAAATATTTAAACGCAAAATGAAATAATTAAATAAAAGTTTTATACAAAATGTATCATTTTGTAATTTTAAAAGTATTTTAATATGAAGAGCAATAACTTTAATAGTGTGATTTATCAAATTCTAACACAAAAATTTCAGTAAGTTAGCGTGTGTTTTATTATTTTGATGTAATATGTATATATATATATGGCATTGTTAAAATTATAATGGAAAATAAAACGGACAAGTTTAAATTATAGTAAGTCTGTATATGTATTATAAACTAAATTGGTGAAAAATAATTAAGCTTTATTATACAAATTATTTAAGTTTTTGAAAAATAAATGTGAAACTCAAAATTAGTTTCTGAATAAACTAAGATAAAATTATCTAGCGTAGGATAATTTTTCCTGAAATATGAATGTCTCGTATAAATAGATGAATATGTATGCATAAGATTTTATAAAGTTTTCTGCTGCATAAAATTAAAATTTATAACTCAATTTTATGTTAAGAATATAATTTGCATTTCTAGATTTGCCAGAAGGAGTTTAGCTACCTATGTAATAATATTAAATTAGCATGTATTCAATGAAACATCATAAGTTAAGAGCGTTGATTTTAATAAAAAAAGTTATGCTGTTTTGTTTCTGTTAAATGCATAAATATAGTTACAGAGCTGAAAATGTTCAATTGAAAATTAAATTATTAGTAATGTTTGGCATTTTGGTTTAAGAAATCGGATTAATGCACTATTAAAAATATTTCTTGGAAGCAAAAGAAATATGTATATATATATATATACATATATATATATATAGATATATATACAGGGTGAGTCATAAATATCGAAACAAATCTCCTTAAATATTGCCCCAAGACCCATACTTCCTATTGCAAAGTTTCATCAAAAAAGGTAAATTTTTTGATAAGATAAGTTGCAACTCCATGGGGGGTCTATTTTAAAAAATACGAAAATTAAATTTTGATATGGCCCAAAAAGGAAAATATTTCCAATTAGAAAATTTTTCCTTATCCATTCCTGAATCGCACAAAAAAAAAAAAAATTCATCTCGTTATCTACAAATCCCTGAAAGATATTAAAATCCAAAATTTTCCAAAATTCGTGACTTACACCGCTTAAGCATACCTCTGAGCGCAGCGATATCAGTTCATTTGAAATACAAATTAGGGATCGACCATTAATTTACACATTATTAAATGTCGATCCAAGACAATACTTTAACTTGTAGATGTAAATTAAAAGCGTCTAGGGTTTTGCTTTAAACTTCCTTGAAATATGCTAGATGTCTGCAATAACTCGAGCTTGGCGCCATGCTGGTAACTGGCACGACCCAATGGCGGACTGTCTTATTAAACACATATTAAAAGTGTTATTAAATTAAGCGATATTAATGAAACTCTCATTAAACGTGTCTTTAAAACTTATTGCCACAGGCAATAAGTTTAGTAAAAATAGTAATATAGATAATGACACTTCTATTAACTGAATCATATGGAATATATTTTAATGTTAATGTATATTTAATGTTAATGGAAATATGTTTTAATAAATTACACAGAAATATTTTCAAAAATCTAGTTTTTACTATTCAGCTCCAAAATTTATGTGGTTTTAAACCTATTTTTACTTTTTTCTATCTTTACAAGAGAAAATTATTGGATTCATGAAAATTTGAATTCCGGTTTTTGACGGATTCAGACGTTTTATAGCTCAGAGATAATGAAAAACATGTTTTTGAAAAACCTTTGTCTGTGAGTCACTGTTCCTGTATCTCTGTATATGTCATAAATTTTGCGAGCGCGCTATTTCAAGAACTAATCCACGGAATTTAATAAAAAATTATGTTTGCTTAGTCATTGATATAAACTGGTGCTGATTAGTTTTTGGTGTGAATCGCGTAACAGGTGACCCTACTGTACAGGCCTTTGTGCGATTTCCGCGATAGCTATATCTCCAGAGTTAATGCAAGGAATATCATCAATCTTCAGATTCAGTTAGTCCTTGACATGAATTGATGTTGTTCATATTTTGTTGAATATAGCTCCACGTGTGGCACTGCAAGATTGAATTTGTTACGATTTCTACAATAACCTTAAGAACTAACGCAGGAATTTTCATAAAAAGTCAGATTCAGTTACTTCTTGACATAATTTTTTTTTTTTTTTTTTTTTTTTTTTTTTTTTTCTCCCACTAATATTTCGTTATAAGTGTACTTAATTTATCACTGTTTAATGCGTTCTAACCAAATATCTTTTAAGAAATTCAATTGCATAATTTCAACTTAAAACGTTTAAATTAAGTATGCCAAAGATTCATTAAACACCTGTTTTTGTTTTAAAGTGGATAATTGATTCGCAATTTAAACAAAATTTAAAATGTATTTGTAGTTGAACTGAAAACTGTATGTTAAACTCTAAAAAATGAAGAAAAAAAAAGCAGCGGCTTTGAGGCCGCTTATATCGGTTAACACCTTGGGAGTTTTTTTTTAGGTTGGCCAATTATCTACAGTAGGGATATAGGCCGTGAGGGGAAGGGTGCCCTCCGTGAAGGTATTTTTAAGGGAACCTAACCCGTATTTACGCAAAGAAATTCAGGGTTCGAAGAAAACCACGGAAAACTTCGAACGGTTAGGCCGACGGTCGCGATTGGGATCGAACAAAGCACCTACCGTCTACCAGTTTGGAGGCCCGTAATTAGAGGTACCTTTTACGCATCGTGTAATAGCAATTTTAACAAGAAAATTTCACAGGGATATAACAATAAAAATAATTGAAATCGGCGTGATAAAAAATGAGGTTTAAATCATCTGACGCATTTAAATAGAAATTAAAGAAGGCGAGAATGGCAAAACTTAAACAAAATCTGAAATCGAAACTATACAAGACGTGGTCACCTAGAAACTTTTAAAAAGCATTAAAACGTTAGGAGCACATCTTTGTTTAAAACTAAATGCACTTTTCTGCATCAGATGTTTTTAATTTAGTATTTCTCATTTTTAAACTGACATAAGTCAATAACCGTTGATTACGGTAACAGCCCCGCGAATTCAATAGTTTTTTAACACCTAAAAAAAAAAAAATGCCCAACGCGCCGAAAGAAATTTTCACCTCAGAAAATTTACTTTTAAAAATATGATTTGTTTACTAAAAATTGCATTTTTTTAAAATTGCTATTTTAAATACTTTTATTTAAAAAATATTATTTAAAATGCTGAATCAAAATTGAAAATTAGACATTTTTATTTAATCAAAAGAAAAAAATTCAACGTGACAAATAATATTTTGAGTTATGACAATTTTAATTTACTCTAAATTTTTTGAAAAAAAAGATATTTTATTAAGAAAGCTTATGATGTGATACTTCTTACAAATTATGTGGTTAACCATCACAAAACATTCCAAATTCTAACTCTATAAATAAAGAAATAAAATTAATGTTTCCTGGACAACTTACAGCAACATTGTTTCTTCAATTACAGGCATTTCAATTTGTGTCTGATCCCTTGAAACCTCACGATTTATTAAAATTGTCATAACTCTCTGAGTTTTGATGATATCAAGATGAGTTTTTTTTGTTCAATTCAGGAATGGATAAGGAAAATTTTTCTAATTGGAAGTTTTATCCTCTGGGGGCCGTATAAAAATTTAATTTTCGTATTTTTTAAAATAGACCCCCCATGGAGTTGCAACTTATCTCATCAAAAAATTTACCTTTTTTGATGAAACTTTGCAATTGGAAGTATGGGTCTAGGGGCAATATTTAAAGAGATAGTCTATTGTTTCGATATTTATGACTCATCCTTATATATATATATTATATAAATGCTTCTTTAAATCTTATAATTTTAAGTGTTTCCTAAAAGGAAACATATTTTGGTGTCTTTTGAATCCTGTGCAGCTTGAAAAATGCTATATATATATATATATATATATATATATATATATGTGTGTGTGTGTGTGTGTGTGTGTATGTATATTAGTGCACTTGATTATAATATATATTCGCATATTTAAAAGGAATTTGTCTTTTTCTTTCTGTTTAATCCACGTAAAATGCTTTAATGATTTGTAAAAATTGACAGAGTTCATTGACATTTTTGTTAGCATACCTGGGACTGTAAATACCGAGATTCATTAAAATAAAATCTATGTTAATTGTAGTAGAAAATATTTAAACGCAAAATACAGTAACTAAATAAAAATTTCATGCAAAATTATTCATTTTTTTTAATTTAAAAAGTATGATAATTTGAAGAACAATTTCTTTAATACTATATTTAATCATATTCTAAATTAAAAAAAATTCAGCAAGTTAGCGTGCATTTTATTATTTTGACCTGTTCTATGAATATTGAATATTTACATACATCACATAGTAAAAATCATAATATAAAACTAAGCAAACATGCCTAAATTATAATAATATGTAACTGTATTATAAACTACATTCGTGCAAAATAATTAAACTATATTATAGAAATTATTATGATTTTGAAATACAAAAGTGAAGCTCAAATTATTTTCTGAATAAATCAAGATAAATATTTCTAGTGAAGGGTAAATTTTCCTGAAACATGACTGCTTAGTATAACTGGACGAATATTTATAAATAATATTTGAGAAGGTTTTCTGTTACCTGAAATTTAAATTAAAACTAAATGATATTTTTAAAATATTATTTGCATTTCTAGATTTGTCAGAAGTTGTTTAGCATCGCTAGTAATAACATTAAATTAGAATAGAAATAAAACTTAAAAATCTAGAAAATTGTTTTGAAACTAGAAAATTGAACATAGCATTGATATAAAAGTCATAAATATAACGATATTTTTAGTCATGGGTTATAGTAATTTGTTTTTCCATTTTCGATGATCGTGTATGTAAGTAAGGAAAATAATTGATGAAAAACAACCAAAATTACAAGTTTGCTAAATGGCTACTAGCCCTCTAAGTATTTGGAAATGTAATATTCCGTCCACTAAGCTCCAAGTTTCACTGCAGTATAAGCAATATTTAAGATAATATAGTTCTATAGATTTAATGAATTTTCAGTGCATTGAAGAGCGATTAATACTCTCAAGAATTGTATTCATATTTGTAATTATTATTTTTTATTTTTTTTTAATATATATATATATATATATATATATATATATATATATATATATATATATATATAATGCTGAAAGAAAAATATTTTCAGGATATTTAAAGAAGAATTACAATTAAAACATCATTACAGTTTTAACCATTTTCAAGATGTTCAAAGAGCTGGACAGCTTTTCTTTTTCTAGGAAGCAGTATAACAGTGTTTTCCTGATGAAGATAGAAACTTTACTTTCTTGTTTATATAGGTTTTTAATTTTACAATATTTGGTACCCTATTTAGTATTTTTTTTTTTTTTTTTTGTAATATTTTGTGGTGTAAATGTCCTGCTCGTTCATTGGACATAACTAGTGAAAAATGCTCCAAGGAGCAGTGCAAAAGCAGAATATGATTTTAATTGAGCATTAAAAAGTAATGGACAAGTGCTTCTGTTAATTACTGAGCATGAGGAAGGATAAGGGATCCCTTCTTGGCTACAACTCACTTCAATGCCAACTTTGAAAAAATCATATTTGCGCTTTTTCCATACAAAAGAAATTTGCGGTTCTTTAGTAGAATTTTCCACCGTGCTTTAGATGTTAACCAGGGGTGTAGTCATAAAAATAACATAAGATATATGCTCTAAGCAGAGGGATATTCTAGAATGTGTATACTATAAGCTTTCTTGAAAAACAGAGGGTATATGGTGTTCTATTAAAAAGTCCAGAAGGTGTGCGGCGTATAGCCTGTACTACATCTCTGATGTTAACTGCACTGTTCACTCTGCACTATACTACAAATCAATTTTCTGTGCAATTATACACTTAGGGTATGCTTGGTGGCAGTGCATGAATGTGATACCTGTAGGAACTAGGTATCTGGCATTATGTCGCCTTCCTTTACATTTATGTCTAATTAAGCTGCATCTTTAATGGTTACGTCTTTACACTATACATTTTTATAGTAACTGCGACTGATTTGTTTTCACGAAAAAAGCGCAAAAATGATTTTTTCAAAGTTGGCATTGAAGTGAGTTGTAGCCAAGAAGGGATCCCTTATCCTTCCTCATGCTCAGTAATTAACAGAAGCACTTGTCCATTACTTTTTAATGCTCAATTAAAATCATATTCTGCTTTTGCACTGCTCCTTGGAGCATTTTTCACTAGTCCTTCTATTTTTCCATATTCCATAGGGATACTGCACAACTTGTTTTGTATTTTATATATAGAAAACAAAATCTTATTTGTATTGAAATTAAAAAAGGCTACATACTCTAATACTCTGGTGTTACAAATTAAAAAAAAATTTTAAACAGGTTTTTCTATACCAAAATTCTACGTTGGTTTTCAAAAAAAAAAAAAAAAAAAAAAAAAAAAAAATCAGTTTTTTACTAAAGTGAATAAAATAATAAATTCTTTCAAAGAATAGATTTTTCATTCAAATATCCATTATTTTAGCCAAAAACAGGAACTTTTTTTATGCAAGAGTAAAGTTTGATACAAAAACCATGCTTCTTTGTTTTCTTAATTCGTATTTATTACGGACTTATTAAAAACGTACTCTACCGCTTTTATAGGAAACGATTGCTTTACTGTGTTATGGAGCATTCTCATTGGCCATAAAGAGACATTCTATAAAAGCTGTGGAGTGACTCTGCAACAAATGGGTCAAATTTTTAACAGTGCACTGTTAAAAATCTGCTGCATTTTGCTGCAACGTCCTCCACCACTTGTATATATCTCTATTCCAAACAATGAGAAAGCGCCATTTCACGGCCAAGTAACCGTTTTCTATTTAAGCAGGGGAGTGCGTTACAGTAAAATGCAGCAGATTTTTAACAGTGTGCATATCCTTGGCGCTATAGCTTACAGGAGTGGTACATTGTTCAAAATTTGAAACTTTTGCTGCATCGCCACTCCATCGCTTTGATAGAATAACTCTATTTTGATCGATGAGAATCCTCGATAATGCATTTAAGTAATCGTTTTCTACTTATCTACTATATCGTTTCCGTATATTTATTTTTTCAATCAGCACCAAGGTGCGCACTTTATTAGAAGACGCGCTCTATTAGAGGGCGCATTCTATTAGAATAAATACGGTATATACTTATAGTAAATACACTTTGTTAAAGTACAGGGCCCCAATATTTGACAGGTATGCCAGGCATTTTTGCCATTGATGCCATTGTGCTAAAAGAAAAATATAAATAAATGAAAAAAATGGATAAAATATAAATTTGGTATGGTGCAAAAAATTGCCTAATTTAAAATTAAAAATCAAATTTAACAGCCACCAGGGCTAGACACCGTGCATAATTATTCAGTAAATGATTCATTAAAAAATGACAAAAATCAGCATGTCAAAAATTTCAAAAAAATTCATAATTCGTTAAAAAATTAAGTTAAAAAAAAAAAGAAAAAAAAAGCATTCTGTATTTTTTTATGCTTAATCGAATGGTGTAACTGGTTTTTCTCTCCGATGATCACAAGTACCTTAGATTGATGACTGCCATTCTTTTATTTCATCTTGTAAAAAAACTGTTTAACGTAAAGCTATGAATTTTTGCAGGATTAATTAGCATCGCAAAATCTTTAAAATAAACTTTACCGCAATATTCTATCTGCAATAGAACGTTAGATATACCCATTTATGACCAAGTTTGGAAAATACGCAATTTCAGAAAAACCGCCCAGCGAAATAACGTTTTCTCGATGACTACCCCGGGATAAAAAGTTTGTCTTTTGTTTAAAAAAAAAAATTAAGTTTTTATCTTTAGTAGTTTTCGAGAAAAGTGCTGTGACACAAAATTTTTGTCCGATTTCCAGAATACTCCACAATACACCTACAGTATGCCATAAAAAAAATAATTTTAGTGCTATGTTGTGCTTCTTGGTCAGACGAACATTTAAAAAAAATCATCAAAATTGGATAAGTATTTAGTTAGTTATTGCAAAAAGAAAAATTGAAAAATCCGTGTGCACCATCGCTCAATCATATTATTGTAGCCCGCTGCCGCGCGCACAATGATATCTACTCATTGTTTTAAAACAATATTGTACTTTTTTCGTTCAATCTACTTGAAAATTCTCTAAGTATTTGTGAAAATTATTCTTTTACAGATTTTTTTGGCAACTTTGTTAGTATACCTGTGACTATATATACCGAGATTCATTAAAATAAAATTATTTTTAACTCTTGTAGAAAATATTTAAACACAATATACAAGAGTTAAATGAATGTTTCATGCAAATTGTGTCATTTTTTAAAATGTAAAATTCATTTTAATTTAACAGCAATATATTTAATAGTATGATTAATCATATAATAGAAATACCATCAAGTTAGAATGCATTTTATTATCATCATGTACTATGAGAATTTTAAATATTTACGTCCACCGCATAGTTAAAATTATAATAGAAAATTAAGTGAACATGTTTTAATTACAATAAGTCGTAACTGTATTATAAACTACATTCGTGCAAAACAATTGAGCTTTATTATAAAAACTATTTAAGTTTTTGAAATAAAAATGCGAGACTCAAAATTAGTTTCTGAATAAATTAAGATAAAATTCTGTAACGAAGAGTAATTTTTCCTGAAATATGAATGCTTCATATAACTAGACGAATATGTATACATAAGATTTAAAATGACTTTCTGCTACATACAATTAAAATTTATAACTAAATTATATTTTAAAAATATAATTTGTATTTGTAGTTTGCCAGAAAAAGTTCAGCCTCGTATGTAATAATATTAAGTTAGCATGGAAATAAAACTAAAATATCTCATAGCTTTAGTCATGGATTTTATTCTTGTTTTTCCAATTTTCATTGCTTATGATTACGTATATAAACTAATTCATGAATAACTTTTGCAGAAAATATCTAAAACTTGATGAAAATATAAAATAAGTGCTTAAGAATTTCAAAATGCAATGCTTTCCAATATCGTGGTTCTAAAACATATATCCAGGCAGATATAGTTTCCCAACATCGAAACTAAGTGAAGGATATTGTGTATAGCGTTGTTATTAAAGCCAGAAATATAAAAATATTTTTAAATATCATGGGTTTTAGTCATTTTTTCGATTTTAATTGTTCATCATAGTGTATGTAAATAAGGAAATTATTTCATGAGTAAGCTAGATATTTATCTGTAAATATCTAAAACTTGGTCAAAACAACAACAACAACAAAATCATAAGCTTAAATATTTTAAATAAACGACGTTCATTTATAATAGTTTTTGGTGTAAAAGTCCAGCTCTTTCAAATGTTCTAAATATTTTTGAAAACCATCCCGTTACATAGTTTTTTAGGAAATTTTATAGTATGCCTGAAAGAATATATACCGCGATTCATTTAAACAAAATACTTATTACCTCTAGTAGAAAATATTTAAACATATAATGCAAGAATAATTATTTCATACAAAAAGTATAATTTTTTTTTTTAACATAAAATGCATTTTAACTTGGAGAGCAATAACTTTAATATTGTGATTTATCATATTTTAAATTAAAAAATTTCAGCAAGTTAACGTGCATTTTATTATTTAGATGTACTCTGAGAATTTTTAATATTTACATATATCGGAAATTAGAATTATAATATAAAATTAAGAGAACATGTTTAAATTATATAATAAGTCTGTAACATTATATAAATTACATTCGTGCAAAATAATTCACTTTATTATACAAGTTATTTAAGATTTTAAAATATAAATGCTGAACTCAAAATTAGTTTCTGAATAAATTAAGATAAAATTCGCTAGCGTAGGGTATTTTTTCCTGAAATATGAATGTTCCATATAACTAGTCGAATGTGTATGCATAGGATTTAAAAAGGTTTTCGGCTACATACAATTAAACTTTATATAAAAAAAAGATCTGTTAAATCATAATTTGTATTACCAGATTTGCCTGAAGGAGTTTAGTCACGTACATAATAATATTAAATTAGAACGGAAATAAACCTTAAATATAACGTAGTTTTAATCATGGGTTTTATTTTATTTTATTTTTTTCTTCACTTTGCATTGCTCATGATGTTGTATGGAAGTAAGAAAGATACTTCATGAATAAACTATGACTGTTCCTGAAAATATCTAAAATCCGATTAAAACATTTAAAACATAAAATATAAACTAAAAAGTTTAAAAAAACAATGTTTTTAATGTCCGTGGTTCTATAAGCTATTTCCAAGTGCATATTGTTTTCTAAACTCTAAACTAACTAAAGGGTATCGTACATAGCGTTGTTATAAAATCAGAAACGTAAAGATATTTTTAATCTAATCGTTTATTGCTATCTGGTTTTAAAATGTGTAAATGATCTAGCTTTTCAATCCCCAAAACAGCCGTCAGTTGTTAAAACAGTGATGAATGAGTTTACGGTAACGCAAAAATACTGTCAATGAAACGGAAAAGCATCAAATTCCGATTACAGAACATAGCCATCGTTAAAGTGTTACTATTGCTCTATCTTCCTTGATCTGGTAATATTTTTCAATGAAGGCTCATTATTAAATTATAGAGATTGTGAATCCTGACCGGGGATTAGCGGGCGTAAATTTCAGGGAGCAGAGCCTCCTAGTTTTATTATTAGCATAGAAAAATTGATAATTATAACATTTCGAGGACATAATATTAATACTTATCTATCGATATCCTTTGTTTGTTTCAACATTTTCGACTTGTCGTATAATCGTGTTAATTGTAAAATTTATTTAAAGTGTAAAAAGTGTTCTAAAAATAAAAATTATATAAATAAAGTGTAGTGTCAATTATTTTTTTACGGCTCCCAATTGCATATCTGGAAGATAAAAAATTAGAAAAATATGTGATAGTTCTATTCGATAAAAAACGGACAAAATGTCCCGCATGTGACGCATTTGTAAATATTTAAATTTAATAGCTTATATGTTTTAAAAATATGAACTATGCGTGAAAATTAATACAGGAAACTATATATTGATATTCGCGGCTAATAGTTTAAATATGAGAAAGCAACAATATGTACTATAGCAGTTCCTCATGTGGTATGAAAATGTCATTTAGTGGGTTTTAAAATATTTTCATTTTAAATCCTAGACTTTAGTAATTTGTCCATTTTTATTAACAAAAAGATAATATAAGCAATAGTGAGTAAAAAGTCTCAAATTTTAAATCCTAAGTCTAAGTAATCTGCCCGTTTCAAGGCCAATCCATGAAAAGCTGTCAAATTGTCTGATCTCAGCACAACCTAAATACCTATAACTATTGACTTGTAAGCTGTTAAAACATAAACTATGCGTAAAAAACTCTATATTTTCATATTAGCATGGGATTTTTATTATTATTTTAGGATACAATAATATTTTTAAAACAGCAGAATTAAATGCAAAAGCTCTCCCACCCATGAACTGGAATGATCCGATATCAATAATGAAAATTGCAGTCTGTTGTCTGAAAAAATGACAAGTGGATAAGTTTAAACACCGACTGCTCAGAGGGTTTTGATTAATATTTCTTTGAAAACAACTATGGAAAAAACCCAAATTTATAATTATTAAATTCTTAGCACTAATAAATTAATTTTGAATTAATAATAAAAGAAAATTTTTATTTTAATCAAATTTTAAAAGTTTAAATAAAAATATTTAAATAAAATCGAAAATTTGAATACATTTGAAAATCCGAAAAACATAGCACAGATACAAATAAAATTTTACATTTCGAAAAAAGAAAAGAAAAATGAGTAAGGGAAATTTAAAATGCTGAATCATTATCGCAATATTTTTTTTAATTGAAAGAAAGTTAATTTAAAACTGTTATATATATATATATATATATACAGTAGAAGCTCGCTATAACGCTAATGTTGGGAGTCTTGTTTCACACTTGCGTTATAACTTAACAGCAGTATATTGGAATGATGTCAAAGAAATGCTACAAAATAATGAAAACACTTACCCGCTTTGTGAAAGGAATGTAATTAACATTATGATTCATTGAACACAGACTTAATCTTACTCTATCTTAAAAGAGTCCTTACATGTTCTTTGGCGACATGAGGATTTTCATTTCTTTTTGGCATGCAGTTTCACACTAGCAAGAAGAAGTAGACGGACAAAATCTGAATTGTCTTGCCTCTCCATAAACGAAATTGCCTTCGTAAAATATGAAATGGCTTCACTAACATGTGGAATGTCGGTTTTCATTACCATATCATTTTCAATTTCATCATCATCATTTTGTTCACTGCAATTTTTATGTGCAATTTTTATCCTGATGTGTTATGACCTCTGAAATAATTTCGATGTTGTCACTTTCTATCCACATTTTGATTAAAATTCTTTTAATCAAATCCATCTTAATATGAAAAATTTTACCCCCAACTCCGGAGCTAGAACTAAGAACCTTCTGTTTAACCCTTAAATGCATATTGTATCATTTTCCATACCATAAGTGTTCCCGATTTATTGGGGGTTTTATACACATATTCCGTATTCTCACCAGAAATTTAAAAGAGCAATTTTCACTTTACTTAATGACAGACCATTCGTAAATACAAAAAAAAAAAAAAAAAAAAAAAAAAAAAAAATGGTGTGATTTCTGATTTTTTGAATTGCGCATTTTTTGGAACGCGTTCTATCTATGCATTTAAAGGTTAATAGAGAGACGCTTTAGCTCCAAACTATTATGTCTACACGTAAGATGTTCAAATTAAAAATCTCTTTTAAAGTTTGAATCTAAAAAATGAACGGATGACATTGATAAAACTGATTTAGTAAAATAATTGACTTTTTCAAAATGTTATGATTTGTAGTGTGACACGAGATAATTACAAAAAAAAAAAAAAAAAAAAAAAAAAAATTGAAGTCTCTGACATATATAATTTTGTGTATGGACTGGGTGACGGAGAGACAGACAAAGTAAGAGACGAATGAGATTGTGTGTGGTGAACGAAACCCTAGAAAAAATCTGTATATATTTCACCGAATATTCTCGAATGTTCAAATAAACTAAATCACATTATTATTTCTATTTTGAAATGATATCTTTTGTTAATTTAATTTGAAAATATAGTGACATTGTTAAAATTACAGAAATGTGCAAAAAAGAAGCATATAACATAAAATGATCTAACATGAGTAATCTAAATGTAATATATTGACATAAAAATTACAAAAAAAGCTGCTAATGTTTTAGATAATATTAGTGAACTAAATCAAGTCATTCTTGCATTTTGCAAATGATATTTAGATAAAAATGATATTTGTCTTTTACGTAAAAGTCAAAAATGTTTCGTAGTGGTAGTTTGATATTTAAATTACCGTGGAAAATTAATATTTAAATATAGTTATTTATATATTCTTATTTTCTATGAGAATTCCTTATATAAAGTTATTTTAATGTGTTTTTTTTAAATTCCCGAAATATGTAAAAAGCGGATCGTTTCTGATATATTATATAAAAAATGTATAGATTAAAAAACACTTTGAAGACAATAATGTATGTATATTTTTTGTTTTAATTCATATTTCAATTATAATGATTATAATGAGTGTCCGATTATAATTATTGAAAACGACAATGCTGGTTTTATGGTGTAATTCTAACTTCACAACTGCCAGTATTATATCTTAAATTAACAATAATAAACGTGAAATAAATTATAATATACCGTGTAGGAGTAATATAAGGTATATTGATATATTAATCATAAGACTTTTAATATAATATTTATAAAACCGTATGCTGCTATTTTTGACTGATCATGACTGTTAATTTTACGATATAATACTGGCATCAGGGATGGAAGTATTTTTTTTCTATAGTTGTCTATAAAACTTATCGATATATTTTTCCTTCGTTCCGAAATGATGATATATAGGGATAATAATTTTTCCTCAATAATTACATTTTAATTGAAAGGTTTCCAAGTGAAAAATAAAAATAAAAAAGAATTAAAATGTTTATATATGAATATAACAACATATTGGAAATAAAACGTAAGAATTTCTAATAATACAAAGTGCATAAAGTTTTAGTGTGCACGGAAAGTGAAGAAAATGACGTCATATATGGAAAATATAATGAATGTGCATTGATGGTGAAATAAAATGGCTCTAAATTGTGGTATAAATTCTTATTACTAAATAAATTTTTTATCTATATTTGACGGTCTATCATCTTATGCTCA
The DNA here is from genome assembly GCA_964019185.1 of Maratus speculifer. NCBI lineage: Eukaryota > Metazoa > Arthropoda > Arachnida > Araneae > Salticidae > Maratus > Maratus speculifer. The sequence goes on from OZ025292.1 coordinate 167,703,604, forward strand.
GTTCAAAAAATATTTTATTTTTAATTTAAAGTTTATATAAGTTTTAAAAAAAAGATGAAAAAGGAAACAAATAGCAAGTCTTAATAATATGCACCGCAAAATCATCCATATTGTAAAAAATTTTATCATTAGAGAAAAATAATTTTTTTTTAATTCTTAAAAAGTATTTTTAAAAATCTTAAATGGCTTAAACTATGATTTTTAGAGCGTGTTGATTCTGAAAGCCATTCAATTCAGAAACTTCAAATAAAAAGTACATTATATTTTGAAAGGAAATTATATTTTTTGTCATATAGCTTAAAAATTTAGTGTGATTGTGACAAAGAAATAATTTTTTCCCTGTACCACTATCAAAATCAAAGATCGGTAGCTCGAAGAATATTTGAGACATACTTGTAAATCATGATTTGAAAACCCGGTTTTTAGTTCCTTATATCTTTTAACTTCAAAATAATAAAAAATATGCGACCTGTTTCAAAAATAGCTTCTTTTATAATAAAATTACAAAAAAGTGTTGTAGGATGTAGCGTATACATATTTTATTTCTTTTTCACTGCTTAAAACACATTTTTGTTTTAAAATGTCAACAATTGTTTTTCGTTTTACAATGAAAGGTTCAATGATTTTCGCGTTTTTATTTGGTCTTATTTTTTCATTTTCGCCATTTTTTATATTATTGTACTCAAAATTTCTCTCATTTCCCTGAGTTAAGTCAAGTCCCTTAAGAGTAACAAGTACAGTATTGTCTTTAATAAAATGTGAGTAGGTTAATTATCTATGAAAATCCCAAAAGCCAAGGGGTATAAATGACAAAATTGGAAAAAAATAATTAAGTGCACATATGACTTGGAAATACGCTTTTTTATTTTCAGGTAAAGGAAATAAGTGATTTTCTAATTAGTTCAAACACTCTTGGCAAGAAACAATAAATATCGATTAATTATAAATTTAAAGAAAACTACCCCAGTAGCCAAACAATATTGGCCCAATATTGGCTATATCTTGGAGCAATATTGGCACATTGGCGCAACATTGGCATGAAATATTGCTCCAATATTGGGGTGTTTACATTTTGCCCTTATTTAGCCAATATTTGCAGCCAATATTGCTCCAATATTGGTATGAAATATTTCCCCAATATTACCATGAAACATTGATCCAATATTGGCATGAAAAGTTGCGCCAATATTGGGGTTTAATATTGCTCCAATATTGGTATGATATATTTCCCCAATATTATCATGAAATATTGCTCCAATATTGGCATGAAATGTTGCACCAATATTGGGCTCTTTACATTTTGCCAATATTGTACCAATGTTGGGGTGTAATATCACTTAAATATTAGTATGAAATATTGCCGCAATATTGGCATGAAATACAGCGCCAATGTTGGGGTGTTTACATTTTACCATTATTTAGAAAATATTGGTATGAAATATTGCACCAATGTTGGGGTATAATATTGCTCCAATATTGGTATGAAATATTTCCCCAATATTAGCATGAAACATTGCTCCAATATTGGCATGAAATGTTGCGCAAATATTGGACTCTTTACATTTTGCCAATATTGCACCAATGTTGGGGTGTAATATCACTCCAATATTAGTATGAAATATTGACACAACATTGGCATGAAATACAACACCAATATTGAGGTGTTTACATTTTACCATTATTTAGCCAATATTGGTATGGAATATTGCACAAATATTTGCATGAAATATTGCACCAATATTAGGGTTTAATATTGCTCCAATATTGGTATGAAATATTTCCCCAATATTATCATGAAATATTGCTCCAATATTGGCATGAAATGTTGGGGTTTAATATTGCTCCAATATTCGTATGAAATATTTCCCCAATATTATCATGAAATATTGGGCTCTTTACATTTTGCCAATATTGTACCAATGTTGGGGTGTAATATCACTCCAATATTGGTATGAAATATTGCACCAATATTGGTATGAAATATTTCCCCAATATTAGCATGAAACATTGCTCCAATTTTGGTATGAAATATTTCCCCAATATTATCATGAAATATTTCTCCAATATTGGCATGAAATGTTGCACCAATATTGGGCTCTTTACATTTTGCCAATATTGTACCAATGTTGGGGTGTAATATCACTCCAATATTAGTATGAAATATTGCCACAATATTGGCATGAAATACAGCGCCAATATTGGGGTGTTTACATTTTACCATTATTTAGCCAATATTGGTATGAAATATTGCACCAATGTTGGGGTATAATATTGCTCCAATATTGATAGGAAATATTTCCCCAATATTAGCAAGAAACATTGGTCCAATATTGGCATGAAATGTTGCGCCAATGTTGGGGTTTAATATTGCTCCAATATTGGTATGAAATATTTCCCCAATATTATCATGAAATATTGCTCCAAAATTGGCATAAAATGTTGCACCAATATTGGGCTCTTTACATTTTGCCAATATTGTACCAATGTTGGGGTGTAATATCACTCCAATATTGGTATGAAATATTGCACCAATGTTGGGGTATAATATTGCTCCAATATTGGTAAGAAATATTTCCCCAATATTAGCATGAAACATTGCTCCAATATTGGCATAAAATGTTGCAACAATATTGCGCTCTTTACATTTTGCCAATATTGTAACAATGTTGGGGTGTAATATCACTCCAATATTAGTATGAAATATTGCCGCAATATTGGCATGAAATACAGCGCCAATATTGGGGTGTTTACATTTTACCATTATTTAGCCAATATTGGTATGAAATATTGCACCAATGTTGGGGTATAATATTGCTCCAATATTGATATGAAATATTTCCCCAATATTAGCAAGAAACATTGCTCCAATATTGGGGTTTAATATTGCTCCAATATTGGTATGAAATATTTCCCCAATATTAGCATGAAACTTTGCTCCAATATTGGCATGAAATGTTGCGCCAATGTTGGGGTTTAATATTGCTCCAATATTGGTATAAAATATTTCCCCAATATTATCATGAAATATTGCTCCAATGTTGGCATAAAATGTTGTACCAATATTGGGCTCTTTACATTTTGCCAATATTGTACCAATGTTGGGGTGTAATATCACTCCAATATTTGTATGAAATATTGCACCAATGTTGGGGTATAATATTGCTCCAATATTGGTATGAAATATTTCCCCAATATTAGCATGAAACATTGCTCCAATATTGGCATGAAATGTTGCGCCAATGTTGGGGTTTAATATTGCTCCAATATTGGCATGAAATGTTGCGCCAATGTTGGGGTTTAATATTGCTCCAATATTGGTATGAAATATTTCCCCAATATTATCACAAAATATTGCTCCAATATTGGCATGAAATGTTTCACCAATGTTGGGGTTTAATATTGCTCCAATATTGATATGAAATATTTCCCCAATATTATCATGAAATATTGCTCCAATATTGGCATGAAATGTTGCACCAATATTGGGCTCTTTACATTTTGCCAATATTGTACCAATGTTGGGGTGTAATATCACTCCAATATTGGTATGAAATATTGCACCAATGTTGGGGTATAATATTGCTCCAATATTGGTATGAAATATTTCCCCAATATTAGCATGAAACATTGCTCCAATATTGGCATAAAATGTTGCACCAATATTGGCCTCTTTACATTTTGCCAATATTGTACCAATGTTGGGGTGTAATATCACTCCAATATTAGTATGAAATATTGCCGCAATATTGGCATGAAATACAGCGCCAATATTGGGGTGTTTACATTTTACCATTATTTAGCCAATATTGGTATGAAATATTGCACCAATGTTGGGGTATAATATTGCTCCAATATTGGTATGAAATATTTCCCCAATATTAGCATGAAACTTTGCTCCAATATTGGCATGAAATGTTGCGCCAATGTTGGGGTTTAATATTGCTCCAATATTGGTATGAAATATTTCCCCAATATTATCATGAAATATTGCTCCAATATTGGCATGAAATGTTGCACCAATATTGGGCTCTTTACATTTTGCCAATATTGTACCAATGTTGGGGTGTAATATCACTCCAATATTGGTATGAAATATTGCACCAATGTTGGGGTATAATATTGCTCCAATATTGGTATGAAATATTTCCCCAATATTAGCATGAAACATTGCTCCAATATTGGCATGAAATGTTGCACCAATGTTGGGGTTTAACATTGCTCCAATATTGGTATGAAATATTTCCCCAATATTATCATGAAATATTGCTCCAATATTGGCATGAAATGTTGCACCAATATTGGGCTCTTTACATTTTGCTAATATTGTACCAATGTTGGGGTGTAATATCACTCCAATATTGGTATGAAATATTGCACTAATGTTGGGGAATAATATTTCCCCAATATTAGCATGAAACATTGCTCCAATATTGGCATGAAATGTTGCGCCAATATTGGGGTTTAATATTGCTCCTATATTGGTATGAAATATTCCCCAATATTATCATGAAATATTGCTCCAATATTGGCATGAAATGTTGTGCCAATATTGGGCTCTTTACATTTTGCCAATATTGCACCAATGTTGGGGTGTGATATCACTCCAATATTAATATGAAATATTGCTCCAATATTGGGATGATTAAATTTGGAATTATTTACCCAATATTTTTAGCGAATATTGCCCAATATTGGCATGAAATATAGCACCAATATTGGGTTTTTTTACATTTTACGATTGTTTAGCCAATATTGGTATGGAATATTGCACTAATATTAGCATGAAATATTGCACCAAGATTGGGGTGTGATATCGCACCAATGTTGGAGTGTAATATTGCTCCAATATTGATATGAAATATTTCCCAACATTAGCATGAAATATTGCTCCAATAGATATGAAATATTTCCCAACATTAGCATGAAATATTGCTCCAATATTGGTATGAAATATTTCACAACATTAGCATGAAACATTGCTCCAATATTGGCATGAAATATTGCCCCAATATGGTGCAATATCTCATGCACATAGCACAACAATATTTTATGCGAAGAATGGGACATTTATGCCAATAATGGTGCAAGATATATTGCCATTATTGGAGGAATATTATATAAACATAAAACACTTAAAGATAAATATGTAGCATCAGGCTTGATTGATTGGATAATTTTACCTCCCCACACAAATCACCCTTCATCTACAGTCATTATTCCTCTATCTTGCGCTGAAGAATCTCAACTGCATATTAGAAACAGCTATTTTCTGCTTTTTATGTATTTTTAACATCAATTTTCTGCCTTTTATTATTCCGATAGAAGTTATTTACTATTTTCATGAGCAATTTATTTTGTCAAATAACTTAAATGGTGCTAGTATCATAGCCATGTCCGATTGACACAATTTATATATATATAATTCACTCAATATTAATATTTGTTAACTTATTAAAACATTAATTTTTTCCATTGTTGGCAGTATTCTGTCATAAGGAATTATGTATTAAAAATCATACTCAGGATCTTAAAAATCCATTTGTGTAGTCATGACTATTGAAACAATTTGAAACCTTTGTGTTTTCATTTTTTGATAATTGAATTATTTATAGAGTTTAATCGACAAGTTTTTCTTCTTCTTCCAGTGTCATGTCTGGAAATTTGTTCAAAATGCTAAATTTAGTATATTTTCAGAAAGATCTTTTGTGTTTACCGAAAAATAGAAAACTTTTTCACTTAGATAGTGAACAACTTCTGTCAATTTCATTTATTTCTGAACAAAAATTAAATAAATTTGTCAGAAAGTAATCTTTGCAGATTTGAGAACAGCTGTAATATTAAATTTCTGAAAAATTTTTAGTGTAAAACAACTTTTCTTTTCCCTAGAAAATGATATGTGTGTGAAAATTTTTGACAAATATATATATATGTATATTTCAGAATGGATAATAATAAAATTTCATTTTATGCACAGTTAATTTTTTTTTTCAACTTCCTATGAATACATTTTTAAAGTTATATTTTCTTATATAGGTTATATAGGTCTTGCAGTCACAGAATTTTGACAATTTTTTTCTGATGCATTAACTATTCTTTGTTATATATCCTATTTCTGCTGAAATGATTTTCCAGTTTGTTCAATTGAGGGGTTAGAGATTACTCTGAAACATTTTAAAATGGTCATTTTTTTAGTTTTATTAAAGTTTAACATGTTACCAAATGCTTTGAATAGAGGTTCTGGTGATACTCCTATTAGAACTGCTTTTATGAAAAAATATGTGCAGTAATATTTATCCACTGCAAAATAAATTTGAACTTTATTTTTCTCAAAACAGATATTTGTCACTCTGTACACATCATATTTACAAAATGAAGTAACTTTTTTTTTTTTTTTTGCTATATTGTATTTATATTTTTTAACTATTTATTTTTACTCTATTTTTAAAATATTGCAAAATACAGAAATATAAAAACTAATACAAATAAAATAAGAATATGTGCAGTATAAACATTTTATTTTTTTTTCCTGAAATAACAAAAAAATTGTTAACTATGAACAATAAAAATTAATTTTTAAAACATAGTTATTATTGCAGTAGGACCATTTTCATTACAATTAGTTCTCTCTTCATATTAGCACCTGTAAACAATAAAAAGAAATAATTATAGTTTTTAAAAATTATTGAAAATACACATGTTGAATGAAAATTTTAAACTATAAAAGAATTTTTTTAATAAATATGTGTCTCTTAATACATTTACAGTAAAATATATTTATAATACAATTCTTTATGCAATTTTATATATAAACATAACTTCTCACATGTAAACAATAAATTTTGCATTTAAGAAACTGCAATCTACATTTTAGAATTATTGTCACCGATAATTATTTAATGCTTTACAGAACTAAGTTTCAGAGCTTATATCATCTTTACCTCTTTAATTATTAAATTTTCTAATGAAAAAAATCTATCATTTAATTTTTAAATTATTAATATAATTCTTTTGTTCGTCATATTTGGATTCTATTTATCTGGCAATTAAAAAATGTATCAAAGGATTTATATCATGCAAAAATGTATATATAATCTGCACAACTGCAGGTCTCAAGGAAGGGATTATAAAGATTTTCACTACATACATTGATATGTTCCAGAAACATTTATCCCTTAGACAGGGACGGTTTGAACATAAATAGTGATGGGGGATACTATGCATATCACCTGCTTTTAAAGCCTAGTTAACAACTTTTAACACATTCACTGCCAGTCACGCTGTAGCGCTTGAAATTCTCAATCATTTAACATGGAGGGCGGAGTTATCGGCAGCGAAAGTGTTAATATATTTGTGTTATGCAATACTTAGCAGCTGTATAAAAGCAATAAACTTCATACTTTTGCAAAAATAATAATTTAATTAGAATTACCTAAATTAGATACATAGATTACATAATTTAATTAGAATTACATCCATTTTAGTGACAGGATTTTTAATTTTTGTAAGCATTATTTGCCTTTTTAATGCAAATCCTTCCATACTTTGACTATAGCGGCCACTACATTACAAAAATTCTGGTACTAGAACAACCATTTTAAAAAAATACTTATGTGAGCAATCCCTGTATTGAGTGGGTTTCGCATTACGTCTCTCATGTCTTTAAAAGTTAATTAAAAATCTATCTGAAAAAATGAATCAAACTCAATCCAACCAAAGCTGTTTTGCTCATTTGCGAGCTCCTTTCTACACAAGTTCTTTTAGCACAATGTCAAGTTTAAACTTTGAAGGGTTTTGTGTTAGCTACACAGGAAAAAGAAAAGATTTTTACTATTACTATGCTGAATTTAGTTTTATGGAATGACAAATGAGCTTTAAATATGCACTATCTTTTATTCTCAGTACTGAAAGTTTCTCAAATAGAGGAAGTTAACTAATCAGATGTGGCAATCCCAAAACTTTTTTCATATCTTATGCATGTTAATACTTCCTTTAAAATGCAACATAGCAGTGCCACCAGTTTGGTGGTTTAAACACAAGTCCAATCAACAACTTATGTCAACTTATAACAATCTGAAATTTGATGAAAATCTATGCATTAATTTTTGAGATAAAGCAGTTGCAATATGTTATGAAAATCTGCATAACAGCACCATCTTTTGGGTTATGTACACCAAAATTTAACCAGGCTCAATTTTTTATCAGATATTAAATGAATTGGATATTAAATAAAGATCAGATATTAAATAAAGTTTGATGAAAATCCATGCATTAGTTGTTAAAATAGAGCTATTGCAATAATCACAAATATTGAACCATGACAGCATTACTTGTTGAGCGATTTGCATGAAAACAATTGGCATTATGTTATATCAAGTACTAACTAAAGTTTTATGAAAATCCATGCACTAATTTTTGAGATATAGCTGTTATGGGAATTGTAAATAATGCAACATAGTAGTACCATCCTGTTGAGCGATACATACCAAAAACTAATCAGATATAGCTTATATCAAAGTCTCGCAGAATCTTAAGTTTAGAGCAGGGTTGTTTGGTTTAAACCAAGTTAGTTTAAACTGTGGTTAAAACCATTTTTTTTTTTTAAATAACCATGCTGTTTTTTTTTTTCACCTTTTTTTTTTTTTTTTTTATTATTTTACCCAAATGTTTTATTTTACACATTATTGAAAAATACAAAATCCAAAATATAAAGAAACTACAAGCAAAGCTATAGAAATAAGATGAATTAATAAATTTCTAAAATGACAAACATTTTTAATCAATTCAACTTTTCTTGTAATGTAAGCTATAAATCTACATGACACAATAACTAATTTTTCTAAAATTAGCTAGTTAAAAAAACTAATCAGTTTTTTTTTCCCTTGGGGGGGGGGGGGAGGTTATTTATATTATATATATATATATATATATATATATATATATACAGCCATTAACTGTAAAACATACATATATATAGCCAGAAGGGCAGACTCGAGTTAAAAATGCACTTTTACTTTTTAAATTGCTTGAATAATTAAGATTTACTAAGGATTTCATCATTCTTCAAAGCCTCAAATATGACATTCTTAAGTGATTTCCCCCATTAATTCTTTTTGTTATGTATGCTATTGAATAATTGGCAATGAGGTTTTTTTTTGGGGGGGGGGGGGCTTTGTGTTGTTGATTTTAATACACCTTTGTGTTTCTTGCATTTCTATATTGAGATTGGGTTTTGCATTATGATTTTATTCTGTTATGAGCTAGGTTGGCACAGTTCAAACCAATTGGTTTTTCCGAACAAATCTACTATATTTTCTCATTTTTGTAATTTAAGTGTTTCAAATTATTGGATGAAAGTAATTTCCGTTTTTAAGTCTTATCTCAATAGTCACCATAAGACATAGTGAGTCTAGTCAAGGTCATGTTAGTATTCTTGTAGAATGCAAATTTCATGCATTGATGAACATATCTGAAGCTCTAAAGAAAACACTTAAATTATGTAAATTTAGCAAAGATAAAATAGATGAAATATGCAATATTTAGATTTTAAAAATGTTTTCCTTTGAGAGACGCAGATATACAGATAATGACATAAATTGATCATTAAAACTTCAGTCTAAGCTTTAAAAGAAAATTTTCTTGATTGGAGGGATTATCTTTTAAGAATAAAAAAGAAGCTCAAAATATGAAATTGAATAAGAAGACATTGAAAAATTAGGCACTAGTAAAGCACCTATTTACATTTAATTAAAATATGCAAAAGATGTATTTAAATCTTCTATTGCATAACCACACCCATCACTTAGATCAGCCAAGAAAATCAGCAGAAAGGGGGGGGGGGGGTAAGACAAGGCTTACTTGAGACGAAATAGAAAAAAGTCTCATAAAAATGCCTAAAATGATGTAATTTTTAGTTCAGGCATTTAAAAATACTAAGTGTTCTAATAAAGCATGTAGTCTGATGGCTGTTTAAATGCTTTAGTGGATGACAGTATTTAAATAAAACTACTTTATATTTTAAGATCAATGTTTTTCAAATGTCTAAAAAGCTATTCAATAGTATTTTTGCTTCTTTTACTGTCATTTTTTTTTCTTTTAACCTGGTAGTTTCAGAAAAGATTCAAATAGCAATACACAATACTTAAAGTGCGTAAAGTCTCTATTGTTAAACTCAAATAATTCCAAAAATCTTTTTTTTTTTCAATAAAAGATAATTCATGTAGTCTTCTAACAAAAAATCAGATATCACATATAACAAGTATTTCAAAATTATTTTGAATAATCAGTTGAAAATAATATATATGAAGCTTTATATATGAAGCTTTATATATGAATCTATATCATATTTATTTATAGTGCTAGTAATCAAAAGATTCATTCATTCAAGGTTCATTAATATTTTCAAGGTATCAATGTTTCATCATGTAGAACATTTTATTTATAAAATATAGAGAAAATAACAAGACATAGCTTTTTCTAAAAATGTTTAAATTTTAAATGATTTCAATTTTCTACAGAATTGATTGTATATTAAATAATTATATTGATTAGAATTACTTCTAAATCAAATTATTACTTATATATATTCAAATTTGTTTGCTTTTGTTGATAAATACGCATGTATATGTAAAAGGAAACCAAAAAAAAAGGTTTTTTACCAACCCTGGTTTTGTGAAATTCCTTTCATTAGTTCTTGATTTAGAGCTATTGCAATAATCACAAATTATAATGCACCATGACAATGCCACCTATAGAGTGATACACACCAAAAACTAATTAGATATAGTTTAACAAGGTCTCACAGAATCTGAAGTTTTGTGAAACTTTGCGCATTAGTTCTTGAGATAGAGCTATTGCAATAATCACAAACAGGGGTGGGGAAACACATCATTTTGCTCGCCAGTGGCAAGTGGATTTTCTCACAAGGCGAGTGCATTTTTAGTTTTTGAAAAACTGTAGGCAATGGGCACTTTATAAGAAACACTTTTTTAATCTAGATATTTTAACTTTCCAAATTATTAGAGTGTAAATAAGGTACTAAGTTCTATTTAATATTAATCTTACCTTTGTTGCATATATTTCTTAATATTATAGAAAAAATAATTATGAAAATGCATTGTAGTAATATAAATTTTGTCTGTAATCGTGTGCGATTTTGTGATAACTATTTTCAACAGCGTGTATGTTGCATCTTGCGGGCTGGTGAAATAAATCCTTGGCTGGTAAGATTTTTGAAAAATTCCCCACCCCTGATCACAAATAAACCATGGCAGCAGCCCTGCAGAGCAATTTACACCAAAAAGTAATCAGCACCATATTATAACAAGTACTAACTACAGTGTCTCACAAAAGTGATGGGACACTTGTGCTTTATAAAAAGAAACTGCAATAAAATAAATAAACAAACATGTGCAAAAATTTTTTGGGTGTGTTTCATATTTAAAGTTAGTAACAATTATTACATAACATACATTTTGTCAAAATATTAAAATATTAATTTAGTAAAAATACAATTGTTTAGAACGGAGCAAAAAATAGCTCACATAAGTGATGGGACACTTACTTTTCCATCAAATATTTACCCAAAAATTTTACTTTTTAAAAGGTTTTAATATTTTGTTGGATTTCCTTTTACTTTTAAAACATGATTTAATCTTTTGGGGATGGATTAGACTAATTTTTTTGTGATTTCTGGAGTGATTTTACCCCATTCTTCTTGAAGCACCGATTTTAGTTGTTTTGAAGAAATGGTGTGTTTGCGAATTCTTGCCAAATATTCTCTATGGGATTTAAGTCTGTGGTGATGTTTTTATTATTTCAGGACAGTTATATTGCAGCCAGAGTCTAATGTCCAGAGCAGTGTGCTTGGGGTCATTGTCTTGGTAGAATTTAAAATCGTTATGAAGGTTCAATTTTCTTGCTGAAGATTTCAAATTTTGCTTTAAAATATCAATATACTTGTACTGATCCATTATACTGTCAATAAAAACAAGATTACCAACTCCAACGGACGACATACACCCCTATACCATAACTCCTCCTCCACCATGTTTTACTGTTGGTACCAAGTTACGTTTGCAAAATTCTTCCCTGGGTTTTCTCCACACCAAGATTCTACCATCAGAACCAAATATATTAAATTTACTCTCATCAGCAAATATAACTTTATTCCAGTAATCAGAATTCTTATTTATGTTGGATTTTGCGAAAGCTAGTCTGAGTTTTCTATTCTTTTCACTTACGAAGAATTTTTTCCTGCCTACTCTACCGTGATATCCAGCAGATCGAATTACCCTTCTAATAGTCTCAGGATTAACAATTATTTCATATAATGCTTGTAAATCAGCAGCAACTTTTGAAGCACTATTTCTTGGATTTTTTTTTTTATATTTCGAACGATAATTCGCTTTATTTCTATTGAATAGCTTTGATGGCTGGCCAGGTCTTCTTTTATCCTGAATCATGATTCTTTTTATATCGTTTAATGATATTGAAAACTGATGAACGACTCAAGCTAACTGTTTCAGCAGTTTTTCTAATAGATTTTCCACGTTCAATATGCAAATTAATAACTATTTTTCAAACTTCAAGCGAAGTTTCTTTTCATTTAGCATTCATGGCTATACAGAGCTAAAAAACACAAAAATTCCAAAACAAACTGGAGAGAAATACTGCAGACGATTTTATAAATTATTGCCAATTGCTTTTAAGTGAAAATAAAACCCCAAAAATATTTTTATTGCTTATTTCAGATGATTTTTGTTGCATATATAATGGTGCCCCATCACTTATGTGAGCTATTTTTTGCTCCGTTCTAAACATTTGTATTTTTATTAAATTAATATTTTAATATTTTGACAAAATGTATGTTATGTAATAATCTTTACTAAATTTAAGTATGAAACACACCCACAAAAAAATGTGTACATGTTTTTTTAATTTATTTGATTAGTTTCCTTTTGTAAAGCACAAGTGTCCTATCACTTATGTGAGACACTGTAAATCTAAAATTTTATGAAATTCTAGAGCCGTACCGATTACTCTGTAAATACTCTGTACACGGCCAATTTGTTGAGTACTCGGCTAATACCGAGTTGAGTTGTTGTAAGAATTTCATTTTTTAAGCATATGAATTAAAAAAGTTATTCTGTAATATAGTTAAGTCTGTAAAAAGTTATTTGAATATCAATGTATAATATATGCAGTAATTCATAAAACTATTTACTCAGTATTTAACAATATGTCTACAAAATATAGAAAAAATTAAGAACCAAATCCTCATAAAATATCTCCAGATTAAAATTTAGTTTCACATAATATATAGGAATACAGAAAAGACTTATTTTGGATAAAGAAACTGAAAATACAATAAATTCAATAAAAAATTAATAATTAAATTTATTACATTTCAAATTATGGTGCAAAAACACTAAATGCTCTACATTATCAGTAGACAGAGCATTTTTTTAATGCTATAAATTTTGCCTGTGTTTGAAAATATACGTTCAGAATAAACAGTTATTGAAAGTGCACATAAAATTTTTTTTGCAAAATTGCACATAATCGGTAAAAGTTTTTTGTTTTCCCCTCACCATGCAAATGGAGTATCAGTCTTCTGTAAGAAAGCCAGTACTTTTCTTTGTACCAATTCTTCATGCAGAGATTTTAAACTAGTCCTAGTGCCACATTCCTTTTGCTCAAGTAATTCTTCGCAATTTCCTCATTCGCATTATTCAATAAATTGTTACAGCAACCAATAAATATTTTTATTTTTGATAGATTTCAATGATCAGAATAAATTGGAGGGTTAAAGAAAATTTTAATTTTATATTGATTAATAATTATACTTGTTACGTATCAGTTCTCTTTTATTAGTTTTGAACTGTCAAAAAATGTCTTTAAAAGGTGTACAAATACATTTCAAATTTTGAAAAACTGGTGTTAAAAGAAAAATTGTAAAAGACATGAAAAAAATAGACATTCTTTGAAAGATTTTTCAAAAATATTGACCAGTTAAGTGGTTAATAACATTATTTCTTTTTGTTCGAATAAATTTTTATATTTCTGTCAATCCTCATTCTTAATAATAGCCTATATAGTTTTATGCTTTCAGAGGTCATTTTGGGTATAGACTAGTGAAAAAATAAGTGATAGATTAATGAATCTGAATGGAAAAAAACTTATTAAATTTTTTTGTGCAGTTGATTTTTAAGAATAAAGTTCCTGAATAATGATTCTGATCACTTAATTGTCATGTATACCAGTGCTTCATCCCCAAAGGGTTAACCTTGTTAAAAAGGGCTTCCTGGTGGAAATTTTTCAGAGGCATTCTTATTCTAAAAAAAGGGCTTTTTTTTTTCCTTCTTTTCAAAAGGGAAACATTGTTCTAAAATGGGTGCATTTTTTTTCCCATCCCGCTGAGGAAAAAAACACTAGAAAAAAAGGTGAATACTGGGAAAAAGGGGTAAATAACCGGGAAAAACTTTCAAATGAAAATATCTAAGAAATATTTTGGCTTTCTGAATCTCATGCGTAAAATTAAAGTTAGAAATATATAGTTATTAAAAATTTCCCTTAGGTTTAAAATTATTCTGTAGAAAAGCCATATAAAAAATTTATTATTGGATTTTATATATATATATATATATATATATATATATATATATATATATATATATATATATAATAATGATTTTCTAAATATATATTTTAGAACATAGTAAAATTAAACTTAAAAATATCAGTATCATCAAGATAAACAAAAATTATTTCTGTTAAATTTAAATAAATTTATTTACTTTTTAAATCAAACACTTTATTTTTTTAAATTTTACAATTTTGCTTTAGTGCAATATTTACACACAAAATGTTCTTTTACATCAGCAGTACCAGAAGTTCACCATATTTCTAGCAATAGTAAATAAACATTAAATTATAGATAAAGAATATGGTAATAAAAAATAAGAATTCTGTTATAAACAAGAATCTGATCAATCAATAACAAATAAAATTATATACCTCATCTGAATAAACTTTTTTTTTTTTTTTTTTTTTTGTAGCACTGCAACTGATAAAATAAGGTATATTTTCCAAAATTCCTATCCAAAAAATGCAAATTTAAATATTTACACCACTACCATAATTTCTGGAAGAAACGCCGCATTGCGGAAAATCACTCAAAAAAATTTAGAAAATGGTCGTAAACGCCGCAGGTGAAATTTCCGCGGTAATCGCGGTTAACATGTTAAACAGAATTACATTAATAAGCTGTATTAAGAAATAAAAAATGAAATTATTAATCAGAAATTAATAAATAAATACAAAATTAATAATATTATTTAAGTACCATATTTTTGGGAATAAGCGCCGCGACGCATATGAGTTTAAAAGTAAAAATATGCTTAGTGCGGCGCAGCGGATACGGTGATTTTTTTTCCCTAACAGTACCGTAAAAACCATTAATCCCCCCCCCCCCAAACATGACGAAAAATCATAAAATAATTAGAGAAGGGCGCTTACACGGGATTTTTCCTGGATTGTTTCACAAAATTTTCAGGAATGAATCGTGAATCTTTGAATGAATCATGAATTTTGATAATTGAAGCAATACTTGAAAAAAAAAATTGGTTTAAAAAAAAAAAATCTGTCGAAAAACACAGAAAAAAGGAGAAATTTGTAAAAAAAATGCATGAAATCAATTAAAAAATCTTTAAAAAAAAGCACATTTCATCAAAGATTCATGATTCATTCATTTCATCACTGAATCTTTGGAACGGGGGAAAAAAATCATTCAGAACAAATTTATTGAAAGTTATAAAAGAAGGGGAGGGGAAATTCAGGAAACTCATTCGAAAATGCAATTTTCGTTTATTGGTAATCTAATGCGAAATTTGCGTAACTTTTTGCGGTCTTTTAATGAAAATTGACATTTTTTCGCGATATTTTGACGAAATCAAAATTAATTTGTTTTTGCAACCATCTGTCGGAATTCGCGATACATTTTATGTCCGAAATTTTGGAATTATGATCGATTTTTTTTTTTTTTTAATTTCGGAAAAATTCAGAAAAATATCACGGCTGTTTGAAAAAAAATGCTCGTAAACATCGCATCGGTAGAAAGGGTGCATCGCTTGAAATTTCAGTTTAAAACACGTAAACGCTGCGGCGTTTCTTCCAGAAATTACGGTAGTAACTTTTCTGAGACTTCTTTTTCCTAAGACATAAACACTATTTCCTTTGTACTATGGCAAAAGAATTTAAGTAAAACTGGAATAGATGTGAAATTTCTTCAAATAATGGAAGATCTATGGATTCCTCCTTTATCTGTATAGCTGGAGTGTTTTTTTTTTTTTTTTTTTTTTTTTTTTTTTTTTTTTTTTTTTTTTTCCCATCTAAAACAAGACTAGAAATAAACAGAATTTACATTTTTTTTTTTTTTTTTTTTTTTTTTTTTATGATGCAATGTGTAAGTGGAATATGAATGCTAAATGTTTAGAAGTCTGTGTGTTGTGAAAATATTTAAATAAATGCCCTCTTCTGTCCATTCAGGGGTGAAATTGAAAAATTTTCAAAGGACTAAAATATTTTAACATGTTTCCATAACATTTTAACAAAACGTAAACTTCAACATAATGTAATATTTAAAAACTAAATTTGAAAATTGGCTACATTATATGTAAATATATACCTATGAAAAGCTAAAATAACAAAGTGTAATTAACATCAATCATAATAATAATTGATGTTTAAACTTTGAAATTTTCTCATTTCTTTAAAATAAAATTACCATGCAATAAGATCTTTAATTTTTTATTTATCCGTGATCTTTCATCAAAACTTGCATATTTTCCACAATCTTTCGTCAAAATTCTCAGATTTTTCCTGATAATTTGCATAATTTTCTAATCTTTCGACAAAATTCACATATTTCCCCTAATCTTTCGTGAAAATTCGCATATTTTTCTCAATCTATTGAGAAAATTCGCATATTTTCCTCGCTTTTTCGCCAAAGTTTTTGTGTTTTTTTATGTCTATTTTCCAAGTTTTTTTTGACAAAATGCACATATTTTCTCTCTGATCTTTCGACGAAATTTGCATATTTTCCCATGATCTTTCTACAAAATTTAAGTATTAATTAATAATGTATGATTAAATATTCATAACACATTTCTCCTAAATTAATCGATAAAATTTGCCTCAAAGGTACATTACTAATTTACATCTAAATTATAAAATAAGTTTTTTTTTCAGGTTTAGCCAGATTTAATATAATAACCAAAAAAAAGCTTGATTAAAGGGCGAAGGGGGGCAGTTTCCCTGGATGTGGAAATTTAGGGGACGCCAAATTTAAGCTACAAACATCATTTTTGGACTGTCACAAGAAAAAGTTTGGGAGGAGCGGGGCCATCAAATTCTGATTATGCACTAGATGCAATTTTCTCTTTGCACGCCCCTGATTGTGAAGCAGGAAAATCCAATTTTTAAGCATTAAAAATAAAATTTTAAAGCAGGAAAATTAGTTTTTAGAGCAGAAAAATTCACTTCTGGCATTAACTTTTTCTTTTGTGTCCCTTTGACGAAATTTGCATTTTTTGAGATCTTTTGGCAAAATCTGCCTTTTTTTTCAGGTTATTTTAAAGAAATTTGCTTACTTTTCACGAATTTTGCCATTTTATCTCAATTTTTCGATGAAATGTATCGGTTTTTTTTCTACGATTTTTTGAGGAAATCTGCCCTTTTTGGGGGGGATTTTGGGACATAATTAGCCATTTTTTCACAAATCTTGCTGAAAATTAGTCGTTATTTCTCGATCTTTTAAAAATGAAATTTGCCGTTTTTTGTGTGCTTTTGATGAAATTATGCGTCCCGTGGGACACGTAAGAGCTTTTTTTTGCGTTCCGTCACAGATTTTTTTACGTAATTTACACTCTATAGCGCATCAGGATCATCGCTGAAGGGCCTGTGTCTTTTCAAATGTGGGGCAAGAAGGGCGCTAGTTTTTTTAAATGAGTGACAAGAGGGGCGCTAGTTTTTGGATGAGGGACAGGAGGGACGCTATTTTTTAAACTAAAGGGCAGGAGAGCATCCCCCTGAAATCCTCTTGGGAAAACTCTGGATAACATTTGCATTTTTTTCTAATTCTAATTTGCAAAATTCTTTAACAAAATTTTTACTTTTTCCTGCAATCTATTGACAAAAGTGCGTTTTTTGGTGATCATTCAAAAAGTTCATGATCTTTTGACAGTCTTTCTTTTAGAGATTTTTTTAATCTAATTAGTGTTTTTCAGAGATGCTTTGATAGAATTTTCTTAAAACTGACATAATTCATGTTTTTGTTTTTTTTCAATCTTTGAATAAAATGTTTATTTTTTAGAATCCTTCTCTTTTGATGAAATTCAAGAGTTTTTGGTGATCATTTGAGAGAGAGCAGATTTTAGAGAGTTGTGGATTTTAGGGTAGCAGATTTGAAGGAGTCAGTCTACTGTATTAATTAAGAGAATTATTATTATATTAGGTTAATACCTCATATTAGTTTATAATGTACTTACCTTTAAAAAGCTGCATCAAATCCAAAATCAGTTTTTCCAGCTCCCATAAAGCATGTATGTATATGAAAAGGAAGAAAAATATATTAAGTATGATTTTCAAAACTACATGTTTTATACATATAGGAATACAAACATCATATTCTATACATAAATTATATGACTGGTTATTTATTTTTACAATAAAGTAGCAGATAGTCATTTTTTTACAATTGTAAAAGGTTGTTTCTGAATTCAACATGACACGACAGGGGTCAATCCAGGTTTTATTTTTTGGGGTCCATTTTTGTGAGAAAAAAAGGCATTTTTGTGAAAAAAAATATATATATACATTAGGGTGGGCCGAAAAAAACTTTTTTTCGATTTTCGATTATGGCGGGTGCGGAAAAGTGGCCACTGGTGGCACTCAGTTCATACAAAAAATTTGAGATTTTTTGGTCATTTCCTTACCCTGCCGCAAACGGTTTGAAGTTTTGCAAAAATGTTCATTTTTGAACTTTTTTCGAAAAAATTAATAAATGTTAAAATTAATTTATTTTGGTTGTATTTACTTGAAAAGGCATATTTAATGTACCAAATGTTTAAATAAGATCTGATCATGCATTATTTAATACCTATGTGTATTATAACTTAGGCTATTTTTATAGCTTTTTCGCGTATAATAAGCAAAAGTTGTATTTGTTGGAATCGATCGTTAATTTCTGTATTATTTATGTCCCTTGGTCTTCTTTATATATTTTCTATGTGTCAAACGTCATATATTTGGGGAAAAGACAGCAGTATACTTCAAAAACAAATCTGGAAGGTGAGAAAGTGGTGAAGCAGGACTCTAAGCGCGCGCAATGATTCGTCGTGATACTCAGGGAATGAAGGACGAAATAGTTGAGAGCCAAAATTCGATAAAGGATTCTTATTATTTATCCTTGCTCAGTTACCTGCAATATTTGTTCAGTATTAACGTAAAACCCTTTTGTATTGATATGCAGTGCTTTTTGGGTCGTTTAATGTGCCATTATAGTGTTTTGTGCGTTTTATTACAATGAGCTTAGAAATGGCTAGTATAAAGGGCCATGACAATGCAAAGACACGCGATAGCTTGAAAAGTAACTCTTTAAGGGCATCATGCATATTGAAAGGATTGCAATTGCCAACCTATGCTGATAATCATGCGCCACTACTACTGGCTGCTTCACCATGTAGATGATGTGACAGCAGAGGATACGAATCTCGTCATCGATAAAAACAAAGTCCGAAGAGAGAAATAGAAACTTGGAATGAAGATGCAGGCAGAAGAAGTTATTGAAAGAAGGAAAATTAAAAACATATTTTTTGATGGTAGAAAGGATAAAAGTATATTCAGAGGAAGAAAAATAACAAGCAGCACCGTCGAGAGAAAGGCGTGGAACACATCACCGTGTTGTTTGAACCTGTTTGGAAAACTTTTTCACTTGATACCACGTTCCGTTACCTTGATACCTCGTCAGTTCAGAAAAGTCTAACTTGTGGTGACTTGGAAGACTGTATAATGATTTTGCTATTTCTTTTCCGTGACCGGAACAAGGTATCAAGTGACCCGAGTATTACTAACCAGGTTCAAACAACACAGTGATGTGTTCCTCGCTTTTCCTTCGACAGTGCCGCTTGTTCTTTTTTTCCTCTGAATATACTTTTATCCTTTCTACCATCAAAAAATCTGCTTTTAATTTTCTTTCTTTCAATAACTTTTTCTGCCTGTATCTTCTTTCCAAGTTTCTATTTCTCTCTTCTGACTTTGTTTTTATCTATGACCAGATTCGTTTTCGCTGCTGTCACAACTTCTACTTGGTGAAGCAACCAGTATTAGTGGCGCATGATTATCAATATAAGTTGACAATTGCAATTCTTTTAATATGCATGATGACTCCAAAGAGATACTTTTCACGCTACCGCGTGTCTTTGCATTGTCATGGCCCTTTATACTAGCCATTTCTAAGCTCGTTGTAATAAAACGCACAAAACATTATAATGGCACATAAAACGACCCAAAAAGCACTGTATATCACCACAAAAAGGTTTCACGTAAACACTGAACAAATGTAGCAGGTAATTTAGCAAGGATAAATAATAAGAATCCTTTATCGCATTTTGGCTCTCAACTATTTCGTCCTTCACTCCCTGAGTATAACGACGAATCATTGCGCGCGCTTAGAGGTCCTGCTACACCACTTTCTCACCTTCTAGATTTGTTTTTGAAGTATACTGCTGTCTTTTCCTCAAAAATATGACGTTTGACACATAGAAAATATATAAAGAAGACCAAGGGACATAAATAATACTGAAACTAACGATCGATTCAAACAAATACAACTTTTGCCTATTATACGCGAAAAAGCTATAAAAATAGCCTAAGTTATAATACACATAGATATTAAATAATGCATGATCAGATCTTATTTAAACATTTGGTACATTAAATATGCCTTTTCAATTAAATACAACCAAAATAAATTTAATTTAACATTTTTTTAATTTTTTTCGAAAAAAGTTCAAAAATGAACATTTTTGCAAAATTTCAAGCCGTTTGCGGCAGGGTAAGGAAATGTGCAAAAAATCTCAAATTTTTTGAATGAACTGAGTGCCACCAGTGGCCACTTTTCCGCACCCGCCATAATCGAAAATCGAAAAAAAGTTTTTTTCGGCCCACCCTAATATACATAGGGTAAACAGTACAGTCATTAGCACTATGTATAATTATTAGCACCTTCGGATTTAAATGAAAATATTAAGGAAACTAAAAAAGTTTTGATGTTGAAAATAATTTTAATGATTAGCTCATTCCTTTCCAAAATCACATGAGGAATATTAGTGGTGTACCGAGAGTACTTTGGCCGAGTAGCCGAATTACGAGTACTCGGCCATTGACTACTCGGCTGAGTACAGAGATACCGAATGCTGAGTAGTTGTGTGATAATAAAAAAAAAAACACTGATGTGCACATAATGTGAGCTTGGATGTACATATATATATATAAATATACCTGTGTGCAAATATAAATAATATACAAATATAGCATATATAAATTACAGAGTTTCCCACAGGTTTAAAAAGGGGCAGGGCACTACTATTCTAGAAAGGGCACTTTTTACTTTTTTCAGGGTACTTTTATATAGTTGAATCTAGAATTTAACGGTCAGAAATTTCTAAAAATCAAGGAAAAAATCCAAAAAATTGAAAACTGCCGATTTTGTTAAAAGATGCAAAAAAAAGCAGATTTCGTTAAAAAATCACGAAAAAAAAGGCAGATTTTGCTAATTTTTCTTTACTTTTTTTAAAATAAATGAGCAAGGTACAAATTTAATTATGAAATAATGCTTATTTGAGTGTAGAGGATAACAAATATATTGTTCGCATTTCTTTTAAAAAGGAGCAAAACGGATTTATTGAAAAAGGCTTTAAAAAAACTACTTTTGTTGAATAAACAATTCTTTTTGTTTAATGAACATGTGCTTTCAGGAGTCACATTTAGAAAGATTTGGACTGGTTTAAAACAGATTGTGAAGAGAACTGTGGGAAAGGAGGCAATCGCCCCGGACGCGGTAATATAGGAGGTGCCAAATCTATACTACAAACGTTATTTTTGGGCTGTCACAAGAAAAAGTTGGGAGAGGAGTGTGGGAGGGGGGGAGGCATCAGTCTACCTTTTTCAGTAATTCGATTACAGCTATTGAAACAACAGTTCAAAGACCACAATGAAACAAACGACAGTTTCCTATTTCAATCTAGTCAATTATTAATGATGTTCAAATTTAACGTTAAATATCTGTAGAAAAAATTTACTCAAAACTGAATTTTTTATCACTTGTTCCCCATGGCATCTGAGATCGTCATATTTTTTTTAATTATCAGGAGGGAACTTTTTGCTTAAATAAT
Source organism: Maratus speculifer (assembly GCA_964019185.1). Classification (NCBI taxonomy): domain Eukaryota; kingdom Metazoa; phylum Arthropoda; class Arachnida; order Araneae; family Salticidae; genus Maratus; species Maratus speculifer. The sequence continues at coordinate 167,726,055 of OZ025292.1, forward strand.
ACATTTATATACACTAGGGTGGAGCGAAAAAAAATTTTCTTTGAAAATCAAAAACGGGTAGGTGCCAAAAGTTGTCTTTATACTAGTACATCAACTGTGTGAAATTTTATCGCTGAAAAAAAAATGGCTTGAGTCTGCGCTTTTGCTCCAAAAATCGAAAATTTGGGTAAAATTTGTCATTTTTTGACATTTTTTCAAAAAAATTAAAAAAATCCCACAGAGCTGGTTAGTATTTAAAAGTGTTGCTTAGACCTTTATATTTATCTGCTTAACATATTTAAACTATAAAACAATATGTTTATTCCCTATAGCTGGAGCAAAACAGACAACTTTTAGTAAGAAAACAGCATTACCACTCTATTGGGTCATACAACGATTTATTGTTTTTAATACTACTCTTGTTTTCAAAACTACCTTGGACATGCGTCTTGGAGGTGGCTACATTTCCTATACCACCCGACCCAACTATTCGATCATCTTGGTACAGTGTTTTATTTATACATTGATTTGTGATTTTCTTTATAAAAATTTGGCATGTTTTCGATGCTTCCACCTTGTTCATCTGTTCTTTGCATCCACATGCTGCTGTAACTAGCTTCATTTATATTTTTACATTTTATACAAAAAAAATGACAAGCAGAGTAATGTACGGGAGTATTATTAAAGGGATCTATTCGGCCATCTATTATATTTATCAAACTTACATTCAGTTGATGAATAGTGATTGGAAGTTCTGTTACCACAGCATTTTTTTTCAGTCAATTGTATTTTTTTTACGTAATGATTTGCTTTAAAGATGATTTCAGATATTTCAACTATAAGTATGCCATCATTTATTCTACTTTTGCATTTTTTATTTGTTGAGAAGCGAGCTGTTCATGTGATGGTGATCGTCAGAGAGAATTGCAATGAAAATTTGTTCTCCATGTGTAAAGCAATCGCTGTTGTAAATAACTTTTTTTTTTGCATTAGTTTTATGCCGTTTTCTAAGTGTTTTCGTATCTAGGTAATTTCCTATTAACTTTTAGATCCCCTTTTTATGAGCTGACAACATTTGATGGTGAAATGTCCTGGGCATAAACTTATAATGCATAGCACTTTATGAGGGAATGTACGGATTCTAATCGATTATAAGTGCTCATTTAAAATTAGGAGAATTTTATTTGTCACTGTGAACCATTTTGCATGGAGTAAGCTTAGAATTGTGTATAATATTGAATCATTCGCTACTTCAACTCCAGTGAATTTCTTCTGCGTCAATTATTTGAGAAGTCGATATAAAACGTTCTAAGCTACATGGATTCACCGGATCAATAAGAAAAATCTTTGTCTGCGTACTATTCACTTCCTATTGCAATTTTTTTTTATAAAATAGGGAATAATTTTGAAAAATTATTTTCTCAAATTGAGAAAAAGATACTCAGAACAGACTAGAAATTTCTGTCGGAGATTGCAAAGCTAATTCATAAGGAAAGCTATTTCTCAGAAAGAATGGGGAATAGGAATTTAGAAAACATCTCACACAAAAGACAGCTCATAAAGTTAATAAAATTTTCCGCTTTATATAAGCACAGATTGTCAATCAGTGTTTATATGTTCACTCACAAAATGTATAATCCAAGTTTATACCGCGGGATGTTTTATACCAAATGTACTACACACCTAAATAATAGATCTAAAATCTTATTAGAAATTACTAGACTACGGAACAACACAGGAAACGACATAAAACATACTAAAACTTCTTTAGAAATATTGTTGTTTTACAACAAGTAGTTTTTGCAAATTTTGTTTGCAATCCTCTGTGACAATCATTATAATATTAAACAGCATATATTCAATGTAATAGGTTCAATAAATGATGACATACTAGAAAATAAATTCATAAAATCAATTTTTAGGCAAATCATTGCATATAAAATGTAATTGATTGAAAGAATGCTGTGATAACAAAATTTCCAATCATAATGTACTAATTGCATGAAATTTTAATGAAGATAATAGACTGCTGGTATAGTTTAATAGGTTGAATTAAGAACTTATCCAATACATTGCTCAGCTTCCCTTCTGTTATACATGGTATAAAAATATACGTGCAGCAGATCACACCAGCATGATCCAAATCATCCAAAGTCAGTGAATATAAAGAAGAGATAAATTACTTTGATATATAGAAAAATTATACTCGTCTTCGGGAAAAAAATAAAAATTCATTACATAAATAAAACACTGGGCCTAGATAATTGGATGGTTGAGACGGGTGGGATAATGCAACCACCTCTATGAGTTATATACACAGTAGTTTTGAAAGCAACTAGGTAAGAAATGCATTCAAAACAACATTTCGTTGTATGCTCCAATAGAGAGGTTAACGCTGATTTTTCACAAAAAGTTGACATATTTGCTCCAATTATACAGACTACAGATATTGTTTTATAGTTTAAATATATTAAGCAGATAAATATAAAGATCTAAGCAACACTTTTAAATACTAACCAGATCTGTAGGAATTTTTTAATTTCTTTTTTTAAATGTCAAAAAATGACAAATTTTACCCAAAATTTCGATTTTTGGAGCAAAAGCGCAGACTCAAGCCATTTTTTTTTCAGCGGTAAAATTTCACATAGTTGATGTACTAGTATAAAGGCAACTTTTGGCACCTACCCGTTTTTGATTTTCAAAAAAAAATTTTTTTCGCTCCACCCTAATATACACTATATTGCCATTGATTATTGGACACTTTCGATTTTAGACATTTTGTTAAATATCTAGAAAAATACACGAGGAATCATCTCGAAACTCTTAGTGTATAAATATAATAGTATAAGTCATACATCTCCGTGAAGAGTTTTACCCGAAACTCTTTAGGGGACCGTCAACAAATGAAAAAATAATGAATATCTTTTGCTACATTAGTTTGAATAACCCTGTCAAAACTAATGTAGCAAAAGCGCTCAAACTCTAGATTATGATTGAATGCCTTATTGTAATACGCCTTCTTCATTTTTATTCGAATAGCATGCATACTCGCAGAGTAATTAAGGTTTTTATAAAAATGGTCCCAAATTTTTCCAAGTTTTTCCCTTATAATTTTCAGAGTTCTTACTATAAAATAATATTTTTTTTTCAGAAAATATGACAAACAGCATTGCACACAGTACCCTGTAATCAGAATTAAAAAATAATGAAAATTGTATACAAAATGAGTTGGTTTACTAAATAATTTTTTACTGCGCATGCGTCAACGATATCAAAATTTCATTTACATATTATGTTAGCTAAATGTATAGAGCAACTTTTGTGAAAGTCACAATATCATAACTTGAAAATTCTGAAAATAATCGCCAATTGAATAAGTTGAAAATCCGTTGTTCTCAAAATGAAGCAAAAACAAGAGAGGTTGTATCCATATATCCATTGATTAGTGTCAATATAGAATATACAATACGGGATGTACTACCACATTTGGATAAAATCCCTCATTTTTTTGCTTCATTTTGGAAACAACGGATTTTGTCCTTTTTCTATAGACGATTACTTTCAGAATTTTCAAGCTATGATTTTAAGACTTTCACAAAAGTTGCTCTATACATTTAGCTAACATAATATGCAAATGAAATTTTGATATCTTTGACGCATGCGCAGTAAAAAATTATTTAGTAAACCTACTCATTTTTCATACAATTTTTATTATATTTTAATTCTGATTACAGGGTACTGTGTGCAATGTTGTTTGTCATATTTTCTGAAAAAAATAATATTTTATATTAAGAACTCTGAAAATTATAAGGTAAAAACTTGGAAAAATTTGGGACCATTTTTATAAAAACTTTAATTACTCTGCGAGTATGCATGCTATTTGCATAAAAATAAACACAGTGTATTACAATAAGGCATTCAATCATAATCTAGAGTTTGAGCGCTTTTGCTACATTAGTTTTGACAGGGTTATTCAAAAGATATTCATTCTTTTTTAATTTGTTGACGGTCCCCTATGGAGTTTCGGTAAAAAATCTTCACGGAGATGTATGACGTATACTATTATATTTATACACTAAGAGTTTCGAGATGATTCCTCATGTATTTTTCTAGATATTTAGTAAAATGTCTAAAATCGCAAGTGTCCAATAATCAATGGCAATATAGTGTATATTTTTAACGCTAAGTGATTAGCGGAACAGGTAAAAGTTAGTATTATGTATTTAAAAACTCTTACGCGTTATCCATTTAGTTCTTAACGTTACAAAGTATTACAGGCTTGTGCCCTTTTTTTCTTTTTCAAAACATTTAGTATATATAAGGTTAAACAGTTTTAAATCTTCAAATTTAATTCTGCGAATTTAAAATTGAGAAAATATTGTGTAATAGTGATAAAGTTATGTAGCATTTATTTTACAAATTTTCACTTAATAGTATTTTAAGAGTAAGAAAAAATAGAAACAAACAAGTTCTTAAAAATGCATCAATTTATAAAATATAATGTAATTTTTCCTTTCAAAAGATATTTTAGTACCGTAAAATAAACAAATAAAGAAATAAATAAAAAATAAAATTAATAAATAAAAGAAAATTAAAAGCTAACCAATCTTTCATCTTGTTACCTATGTTTTATTGAACAAAAGCATTCTAAAACTTTTATTCTATTTTCAATGGAAAATGTTCTGATATATCAGTTTCTTTTATATCAAACACAATATACTTTTTCACGTATAATCTACTCTCTGTCATCAATCATTTATTTTCTATGAAGCTGTAGACCAAAAGGCTTTACAGAGTATTTTTTAAGGTTTTATACAGCTTTATATATATATATATATATATATGTATGTATGTATTGCAGCGAAAAGTAAAGAGGTATATTTTGAAATATGTCACACTTCTTTTACTCAGTTTATTATACTTATTTTTATGTTTAGTAAGTCAGATATCTTACTTTGAAACAAACGTATAAAATGATAAAAGAAAAAAAATGTGAAAAGAACCGTATTTTTCAAATAATTTTAAAACATTTAACAAATCTATACTTAATCATTTAAAAAATAGATTTTACTCCTCTTTACGTATTTTAGAAATTTACAAGGTTCAGTGTTTTAAATGAAATTGTATAAAATAATGTATATTATTTACCCAAGAGATTAAGTAATGTCTTTAACATTAACAGAAATAGGAAATGATATGGAAAATGATTTTTTTTTAATTCACCGATGACATGCCGCAAGAGCACATGATTTAAAAAAAAATCCATTGTACAAATATCGCTAGGTTCGAAATACTCTCCTCCATCCGCAGATCTCCAACACGACCTTAACAGGTGACCTGAATGCGCATAGCGTGCTATGGGGGTACAAAAAAGACGACGACAAAGACCAGAAATTAATTTCACACATGGCTAGCAAAAGACTCATAATATTAAACGAACCACATAGTCTACCAACATTTGAGTTATTAAACAAAAAAGAGGAAACTATAAGGAAAGGCTGGCCAGACATAACATTAACATCAATGGCGCTATTTCCTTCAGTGGATTCCTGGGTAGTAAAACCTGAAATGGATTTCGCTGATCATAGGCTTTTAACATCCAAATTAAATTTAGAAATCCCAGATCAACCATACAGAAGATATCGGGCAAAACACACCTCTTTTAAAAAAATTCAACATGCAATTAGAAAAATCAATAAAGCAACAAAATTTTCACTTCAAAAATGTATTCAACGAAGAAGAATTTGACGAAAAATATCAAGAATTTCAACAAATATTAAAAAACATATGTGATTCAACTCTCAAAAGACGTAAAAGCACCCATCAACCAAAAATTACATGGTGGACAAATAAATTGAAAACAAAACGTAACTTTGTTCGTGCATTAAGAAGGAAAGCTAAACTCGCAACAGCCACAGCACAAGACATAATAAATTTTAAACAACAACGAGCATTATATAAAAAGGCAATATTAGAAGTCAAAAAGCAAGCCTGGATAAATTACTGCAACCAATCGAAAAATCCCTATGGAAAAATTAAAATAATTGCATTCAAAGATTTCCATAAGAAAGAAGTATATGCACTGTCAACTCTAGAAGAAAAAACCTGCACAGTAGAACAATTTTACAAAACATTAACAACCCAAATTTTTGGCGAATCAATACCCCCAACAGGCCAATATCCTTACACACGAGAAGAAGGAAAACCTCCAAATTTTACTGTCAAAGAGTTACAAAATGCAATCTACACTTTTAATAGAAATAAAGCTCTGGGTCCTGATGAGATTGATCATAACATAAAAAGACAACTATTTAAAAATCAGAAAGAAATTCTTTTAGACATGTTTAACATCTTGCTGCACTTAAATTACTTTCCAAAAGCGTGGAAAGTAGGTGAACTTGTATATTTTTTAAAACCAGCAAAACAGCCAGACATAGCCTCCCTATATCGTCCGATATCTTTATTACCGATACTCGGAAAGATTTATGAAAAACTTCTTCTAAAAAGAATGAATTTCTCATTACGTAATTCAAAACAACTTCAGCATTCACAGCATGGATTCGAGGAAAGACGCTCCACAGAATCGGCGATTGCAGAACTCTTTTCTCATATAAATTTAAGCAAAGACAACAATAATTATACATCGCTTATTTCTCTGGACTTTAAAAATGCTTCTGACCGACTACCATGGTCAGATACATTAAATGAGCTACAATTTTTAAATCTTGAACAAGCCTACATAAATATTATACGATCCTTTCTCTCCTTCAGAGTCGCCTTGTCGCATTGGTTATCAAGAAAAATACAGTGGATTTACAGAGGTTGTCCTCAAGGCACTTGTCTTGGCCCCTTTCTATGGAGGATTTTTCTGAACAAGCTACTGAGACTCTTGAAGGATCAGGGATACAAGGTAATTGCCTATGCCGACGATCTCCTTTTAATAATCTATGGTCAAACACGACGAGAATTAGAACAGATGGGCAATGATATGCTACGAATTATTAGTGACTGGGCAAAAAATACAGCCATGCTATTTTCTTATGATAAATGCATTGTCTTAAATCTCCGCCGCACACGATTCTTAAAAAGAGCACCAAGTTTTAAATTAGATGGACATTCATTAAAGAAAGACAATACAATAGATTATCTAGGAATCACTATAGATAATACTTTTTCCTTTCTACCGCACCTGCACAAGAAGTGGTCTGAAATTAACATAATTTCACAAAACTTATTAAAATTTGCGTCTGCCTACAGAGGTTTATCAAAACAAATCCTGAAAATATGGTATCTTCAAATATTAGAAAAAAAAAAAGTTATGCCTCACCTTGCTGGTTCCCTTATTTACAACCCTCACACGATAAAAGACTCTTGTCATCAATTCAAGCTCAATGCCTCCTTATTGTGTCTAGAGCCTATAAGAAAACTTCCACAGCAGCGCTGAACGTACTATGTGGAATAATGCCGCTTGCAATTCAACTCAGTACATTATCAACAATAGGCCAAGTGCTACGTTTAGGAATTTCTAAGGATGAATATCATTCGCATTTCTTTCAACCAAAAATATCTTCTTCGTTAACTGCACCATATGTTAATAATTTGCACATATTAGAAGGGAATCCAGACACCTTCTCAACGCTCATCTTTACAGATGGTTCTAAATCTGATCAAGGAACTGCCTAAGCCTTCTGTTCATATAAAAATAAAAAATGCATTCACACACACCAGGTTATACTACAGCATAATAACTCAATCTTTCAAGCTGAGCAGTTACCTATACTAGATGCCATAGAATGGGCAGATTCATATCTGTCACTGTTTACACGTTATTTTATATTAAAATCCATCAGCCATTTTTGGGACACCCTGTATGTAATTTCATGAATATATGTTGCAATTATTTTCCTTCTTTTGTTAGTGACGTAATAGTATATTGTAAAAATAGCATTAAACTTAAAAAATAAAAATACTGTTATATGGAAATATTCTTTGAATTTAATTTTCTAAGTGGTTGATAACAATGAATCCTTTTAGAAATTTATTCACAAACATAATTTCTTTAATGTATTTTAATATTCATCAAACATTTTTCACTTAAATTTCTACTTCAACAGAGTTCTTGAATAATTTCAATATTTAAATGTCAAACACTCCAGCCAAAAATCGTGCGTAAACGTAACAACATTAAGAAATTAAGTAATGAAACACAGTAAATCCAATAAAACCATTAAATTAAATCACTGGAATCATGCATAAATGACTTTTACGGAGAATAAAATCGTGAAACAAGATAAATAAATATGGCAATAATGTATACTTTTAAAAAATGAAACATGCTTAATTAGAAGGAAAAGTACAATGTTAAAGATTAAGGCTTGTTGTTAGAAGATGAGCTATTATTAAACAAAAAATACTTGAAATCATAACTTTATCCACTTACTTTTTAATTGGCTGGTTTTGATATTTTAGTGTTGATAATACCATTATACAATTCTATGTCAATCGGAAGATATGTGTAAAAAAAATTTAAAATTTTCATTAATAATATAACTGATTTTGTTTTTGTTTCTTTGTTTGTTTGTTTGTTTGTTTTTCTTTTTTTAGATGAATGATACAATTTTTGATAGACATTGATTGTTTAAAGAACATTGTTTTTAGTTAGACAGTTTATTCTGATATTACATAAATTTTTAACTATCCTTCAGTTAATTGATATTTCTATCATGTAATTAATATCCATCATGGTATTAATATTTCTGCTTCCATTTAGATTCTAAAAAATATCGAATCGAATTAAATGATTACTTAGATTATTTATATTGCTATTAGACCGGGATGTGACAGTACAAACAACCATCTCACCGAGTTCACGGATGAAAATCTACGATTAGTTAAATCTTGATTTGCATATTAAAACACAATCGGTCTGTCAAGTCATATTTTGATAGAAAACATCGAAAAACCCAATTTTATTGGTTGCCTCAATGGTTTTTCATTAAGTTTGCGTATTCCCAATTCTCCATGTTTTCAGATTTTTTAGTAGATATTACTTATCAGACCAATTGAGTTTTAATATAGGAATCAAAATTTAACTAATCGTAGATTTTCATCCGTGAACTCGATGAGCTGACTATCTGTGCAGCCGCCTCCCAGTCTATATATTTTCTCTGTATTTAGCAACTTGGTAAATGCAATAACATAATTATTGGACAATTAGCACGTTGCTAAAATTAGAATAAAGTCAGAAGACTAAAATATTTCTAAAGAAATGTCGTTATTTTCTCTGTACATATTGCAAACTCTATACACACAGTTGTTTGCAAGTATGCGTAAATTTTTGTATAAATATTTGAAAGAAAAAAAAGTATATATATTTTTCCTTTTTAAATTGCCTATTTTTTAAACTGTGTAAATTCCTACACATTGCCTCAATGAAATTAAATATCATTTTAAAAAATCAAAAATTTACGATGTGCATCTTAAAGTTCCGAATTATTTTTACATGGGATGATGCGACTATGGCATATCACGGTATACCATTATATCCTACATCTTTAAATCATTATGTTTAAATTAGAAATAAAAAGTTGGAAATTGCACATCAAACGTAGAAAATGATGTGCATTTGTACCATAAGGAAGTTTTAAAAATAATCAGATCTTGGTGTAATAGTAAATAGTACTTCGGATATAGTAGAATATCCGAAATATTTTGTGTATCGCTGTAAATACTATCTGCTTTCTATTATACAGGAAGTAACTTGTAGTAAACCTCAGCAACGTATGGCAATTTCATAAAGCGTTAAAAATTTTAATATTATTAAAAAGTGCCCCAAACAAGGTTTTGCTTTATACCATTATGTAATAGAATACATTTGTGTACCTCTATCAATTTATAAAAAATATTCTTTGCTCCACAGATTGTACAAAATGTATATTTTATTGTATACTTCATAGATGCATGTCAATTTTATTATGTTCAAAAGAGTTTAACACCATTAAAATGCACTTGAAAATATTTTTTTCCATTGGCCGATAGTAACGGAATCTTTTGAGTGTCTCTGTACATAAACTATACATTAAATTATTATAAAATTTGAAATGATTCGACAAAATTATACAGCTATTATATATATACATTTTTCATTCCATACGATTCGGTTGTTTTGTTTATGCTCTGTGAATATTTACAAACGGACTGAGTGAACGACGACTACAGATTCTACCTATTTACATATTTACGAACGCATATAAAAGGATTTTTAAATAACACATTTTTAGTATTTTAATGCATTACAAATAAAGCTAGTCAGTTAAACAATTAATGAGGCATTTTAACATACATTTTAACATAATTAAACATAATAATAAAGTTGAAATGTATCAACAAAGAACGTTTTCTTGCCAAGCAATTTCACCTTCCATTGAGTCTTGAAGCCAATAGTTTTGAGCTGTGCTTCTGAAATATGCACAAAACATTGAACCTGTTAGACAACTATTATACAATATGTGTTTTACAGTTGTTGCGCTAATTCTTGTTCTTTTAAATTTTGGCTAGGTTTTTGTGTCAAATACTCAACTGTGCGTTTGTTTGTTCTTAGTCCCATAAATATACTCGAATTATACCTATAAAATTAATTCTCAGAATAAAATAAAATTTAATTTACCTAGAGAGTAAATCATAAAGTAATGGAAGCCTAAAATTTACGGTTCATTCTACATATCATTCATAAAATTGTGACATTTCTAACTTCAACTTTAAATTTCAAGAATCATGAAAATAACTCCATAGTACATTTATATCTAAATTTAAACTAATCTACTATTGGCTTTCGTTTTAATGCTACAATTTATGTGTCTAAATTTTAACATTTATAAGTTTTGAAAATTTAAATATGTACCTTAATAGGGATATTTTATTACAAGCTGTATGGTTTTAGTCGCAAATTCTTATAGATTTCGATTTGTCTGTCGGTCTGCCCGCCTGTACGCCAATTCGTCATTTAATTCGAGTAAATTTACTTGAATTGACATGTAATTTTTATGTGAATAAAATCAAGGAATGGTATTTTTAATGAAATGTGTAACATTGATAGTTCATTTTCATGGACAAATAAAAGTGCAATAAAATTATTATCGTTAGGAGAAAAATCAATTGCAGTGCATTTTATTTAATCTAGCCACCCTTGGTGACTAGTTTTGTCTCCTTTAAATTTATACTGAACAATGCATCATAATACGTTTATTCATAATTTAATTTTACCTGCTCAATTGTGTGCCAAATCAGAAAATTCTGATGGAAAATTAAAGACCTCGCATTTTTATACTGACCGGGCACAAGTGATAATCGCCAAAGAATCTTCCCTTGGCATTTTTTTGTATTTCATTAATTTCATTTAAAATACAATCCTTTCATTCATTTAATTTGTAATGTACAACTTTAATTTGAAACTGAAACGTTTAAAATTTATGATTTGTATTTGTTGTTGTTGTTGTTTTAAGTAACAGAAAACTAAAAATAGAAATATTTTAAAATTCCGTAATTGCAGCGAAAGAGAAAACGTAAATAAATCAGATTTACCTTGGTCTAACAGATAATTCGCATTTCATTTAGATGTTGCCATTGAAAACTAACAAAAAAAGTGATTTTCGTGCCAAATACGTTATCGTAATATATTACTTAAATAGGTATCACATTTCATTGTATGAAACAGTGCAGCCTCTTATTAACATTCCGTTATTTTTTGAAAGTGCTTCATAATCTATATCTGCTGCACAATCTTTATAATAAAAAGAACATATCACTATTTTTGAAAAGTGACAGCTAACAAACGCTTTTAATACATAAATAAGCTTTCTTTAGGGAAAAATTAATTATGTTAGCATTATAATAATACATAAACATGTTTAAAATGAAATTTGTAGAAAACAGTAACGTGAATTAAATTACTGCTAACTTATGAAACATTATGCTAATAATTCTTTAACTTTTTATGCAAAAACATATAACACAAGTTAGTTTTCTTCAAAATATTCATGAATTCCTCTTGGGTTTAATATTATTTTTTTTAAATGTACTATTTTCGTAGGTAAATGAAGATACATACGCTAATAAGATTTAAAAATAATGTTCTGCCTCATAAAAGAAACTTATATAATATAATTAAATTATTTCTTAAAGAAATGTTTTATATTTTCAAAAAAAAGTCTGTTTTTTTATATTGTAAGTTCATAATAATTTGGATAATAACTTTGAATGTTTCGAAATTTAAATCGTGATTTATAACATATTTTTTTTATTTTCATAATTAACTAACGTAACGTACCAAAAGTAAACCTTCTCAGAGTAATGCCTTTCTATATGCTATATATGTTGTTTTCCTATTTTGAAAAAGTATCATTTATAAGCCCTTTCCTCCAAAATAAACTCACAATTTGTCTATCCTTTTTTAAAAAGAGTCCAGCTTTAAAATGTTTAAAATCATAAGGTTTTCTGGAGTGATAAAGAGGGAGTTACGTTTGAAAGTTTTGGTATTTGTATAACAGATTAAGCGTGCATGTTTTAAGATATTGTTGTTGACGTGAACCCGAAGAGGAAGAGAAGTGTTGGAGCTTCCACTGGACTGCACACAGAGGGTTGAAAGTCAGACTTCTGCAGTAGACGATATTTGGCTTGGTTCCCAACACATGGCAGCACCAAACTTCTCCACCTCCTGAATTTCAATATGTCTTTCTAGGGAGGGAAGTTTTCTAGAGCAATCATTACCCATGGTAACTTCTAAGACCGACCACATGACATTCAGGACCCCTTTAAAGTCACGAAGTTTAAGTCAGGAAAATTTAAGTTACGAGAGCGACGAAAGCAAAAAATCCCTCTATTGGGAGAATAGATAGAAAGTACATGCACAGAAATTGAAGATTTTGAATTCTACCCAAAGAAAAGATACACACTTGATTGTTATTGTTATGTCTAAATATCATATAAACCTGCATTTTAAAAAGAATTTTTTTTTCCAAACTCAGTTTCAGTTTTTTAAAATAAGTCCGAATAAGTCTATCTCAGACATTCTGCGTTTGGCAGAGATCAATCATAAATTTTTAAAAAATATATAAAAAAATTTCCATAAAAGTAATTTTAAAACTTTATTAAAAATTTTCATTAAAACGTCACGAAAATGACGGATCGCCAATAATTCGTTCTGTTATTAAAAGCATGCTTTCGTTAAGTCTACATCGGCACGTTTCTATCTTCTGGTTCACATTCTATATTAAAATAAAACATTATTTTAAATTTTAAAACAATATATTTTTTAAGCAAATGACAAGCAATAGCTCGAAAATGACAAGCAATAAACGTACGTTAGAGGTCTGCATGGGCCCGGGCTTTGCCCGTTGCCCGTATCCGGCCCGGCCCGCGGGGAGGGTCGGGCCGATAAAAAAAAATTTGGGCCTGCCGGCCCGTTCTGAAGATTTCAGCAGAAACGATAAAATATGAGCTATTTTCAACGAAAATGGTTTTAACGAGAATAAATATAAATGTGGCCATACCAGTTTGACAGCATCAATATAAAAATGCACAGTGTATCGGCATCGGAGAATTACATTATGTGTAACCCGTTTTAATATATTTTTTAGCTGACTCATGCCGGTCCGAGATCACGCTTGCATTATTTTTCTACATATAGACTGGCCGGACCGGTACTAGACTTAATTATTGGCATAAAACATGATTTGTAAAATTATTAACAGCGATAAAGGACTTATGTTAGCTTAGTCTTCGGATATATACTTCTTGATGATTTTTAAATTAATTTCTCAATAATGCGAAAGTTTGACACATTTTCTGTTTAATTTTAAATTGTAAAAGTATAAAAGTGGTAAGCCTAACTATTGAAGGGATTTAGAATCGAATTTTTCATTTTTGGTAAATAAAATATTTGTATAACCTTGTTGAGATATAATAGTTTCTTAAATGATTGCAGGTTTTTCTCCCTTCCCTTGCTATTGCTTCCGGAAATTCTATTGAAAACGGTAGTTACAACAATTATCATAGTTATAACAGTATTTTATTTGTTTGCAGTATTCTTAAATTGCTTGTATCAAAAAATGGATAACGCCATTCGATTATATAGTTTCTGAATATAGATATCTGCTAATCTTATGCGTTTCTGAGAAAAAAAAAATGAATTTAGAAATGTATCAGAAAGGAACTTCTTTGAATTTAAGAATGAATTTAGATTTGAAATCTATGATAAAATGATATAGAAGTATATTTATAAATCTTCTTTTATTAAACAGCTTCAAAATTAACCATGTTTTTAGCTTTCATTTTTTTCTTTTATTCTAAGCCATATTAATTTTTTAATGAATCTTTATTCGAATGTTGAAAGCCTAAGAATCTAAGTAATCATTAATGTTGTTAATGTGTATTTGCTGTAAAATATACTGTAAAATCATTCCATAGATATGTATGCAGTATTCTTTAAAGAAATCTTAGTTATATGATAAAAATCTGAATTTTTTAGAAATCGTAGAAATATTAACGGTCCGGGCCGGGCCCGGGCCGAACTTTTGAGTTTTACAACGGGCCGGGCCGGACCTGGAAATTCCGCCCCGTGCAGACCTCTAACGTACGCATAGCATATAATAAACAATAAAAATAATGTTATCACTGACATATTTTTTTTTTTTTTTTTTAACTTTTTCTGCCACAAGTGCTTAATGTAGAATTCCAATCACCAAAATGCTGTTAAAATGAATAGTTGTATAATCATTTGACCGTTTACGAAGTTATTTTCGCGTGTAACGAAAATGATGGATAGGCTTGGATACATACAATTTAATTACTCATGCATGGTAATTAACCTAAAATTAATAAAAAAAATATTTTCCTTTGAAAAAAAAATGTTCTTTTACAATAAGTAGCAATTTTTTAAAATATTATTTTATTTTTGTTAGAAGAAAACGTACTTTATATATAGACTTTTGGTACTGGATACTGTCACAAAAATGACATTTTTAAGGTTTAAAATTTTCTAAAAAATAATGAAATTGCAATAAAATCATATTTTTTTGATTTATTCATTTTTAAAACAATAGTTCTAATCAATAACAAAGGTCTGAGACAATAAAATGCACGTTTATGTGATATTCAGCCTTATGGAATCTCAATTTCATTGATTGGTCAAGTCAATAAACCGAAAAAAAGGGAATTTATTGTTTACTCTTTAAATGTAGTTATTGATTGTAGAGTAATATTTTATCTATATTCTACAATCTTTTTCAGATATTAAAATTTATGTTAATTTCCTAAGTCATGTTAACGTCTTCAGCTATTTTAAAATTGAAAATTTTAATGTAGGAATGCATGTTTTCTCAATATTATTGAATTTTTCTAAAAATATCGTTTTAGCTAATATTCATTTATATATTTATTTCGGTCTTTAACAACATTCGAGTCTAAAATTTTTAACCCTTTTGAATGTGCATCTCTTACATAAATTTTATTCACTCGGCACCGCTTTTATTAGAAAACACTATACTTTTCAAACACCAGAAAAGACTCGAATTTAAAAGAACACACTTTGCCTATATTCCATTAATTGGTGATAAAAACTATTCATACACATTCTGGCGGCACTTATACAACAGTGCGTATGTATCAATAGACCGGAAGGGTTAATCTTGTGCTTAAACAGTTCTTTAGCACATTGTAGTGATGGGCGATTCTGGAAATTTTGAGAATCGATTAAAATCGATATCGTATAAAGCAACATCGATCATAATAAGAATCGATTTCTCAGTTCTAGAATCGATACTAGAACCGATATTTCGATATTTAGGTTCACACAGAGAAGATCCAAATTACTAATTCCAAAACTTAGACAATCAGCAGGACCGTAATTACCGCCTAACACTCTCCATCCCCATTTAGGGAGGCACAGAATTAAGCTATTACAGATTTTAGAGTCGGATATTAAGATCGGATATTAAGAATTTTAAATTTTAAAATGACTGTCACTTATGGTTTTCACTTACACAAAAACTTTGACAAATTTGAGAGACATAACTCAACTAATAACAACACTGATTAACTTGTCATTAAACCGAGTATAAAGAGTGCCAAGAGCGTGTAACTAGGATGGGGAACAAAAAATATAGACAAAAAAAAAAAAAAACTTTTTTTTTTTTTTACTAATGCTAACCAAATGTTACACGAGATAGTTTGGAAGAACATAAAATATGCCCCATTCCCAAGGGGGCAGGTAACCCCCACTCTTGACGGAAAGGCGACCATAGCCCAAATGTATCTTTTGTCGAAGTTTCAAAATGAGGATTTATAAAAAGTAGAACGAGAATTGGACATTTTAAAAATTGCATGCATACTTTGAACGGTCCATTTAGTAAAGATTGGCGAGGAAGGGGGGGGGGGGAGGGCAAGAGATTAGAACGGACAAACGTGAAAAAAAAATAATTAACTAATATCCCAAATAACTGAGCTTCTAAACAAAAATATAGTGTTTAACTTAGTGTTGAATTCATGGGGTGGCCCGCGAGGAACATGCACTCTTTGAAACTATAAAAAGTGCCAAGAGCATGTAACTAGGTGGAGAGAGGGGTAGTAACAGAAAAAAACGAGGAGATAATGTTACATGAGATGGCGTGGAAGAAACAAAAATATGCCCCCCCACCCAGGGGGGCAAGGTGAATCCCAAACGGACAGAAGGGCGACCCCGGCCCAAATGTATCTTTTGTTGAGTTGCAAAATATGGAATTATAACAAAATACACTGGTGTCCAAAATTTAAGCATAATTGGTAATTAAGTAATTATTTTTAAGTAATGAAAGAAATATGAATCGGAATCTGCTGAAACTCCAGGTGTGTAAACAAAATAGTACGCGTCACATATTTTCGCGAAGAGTTTTCCCCGAAATCGAACAGGGGACCGTCAACAAATGGAAAAAGAACGAAGATCTTTTGCATAACCCTGTCAAAACTAATGTAGCAAAAGCATTCAAACTGCACATTATGATTAATTGGCTTATTGTAATGTACTGTGTTAATTTTTACAAGGATAGCATGTATACTCGTAGAGAAATTAAGGTTTTTATAAAAACAGTCCTAAATTTTTCCAAGTTTTTTTGCTTATAATTCGCAGAGTTCTTATTATAAAATACTGTTCTTTTCTGAAAATATGACAAACATCATTGTACACAATACCCTGTCATCAGAATTTAAAAAATAATAAAAATTATATGAACAATTAGTATGTTTAGTAAATAATTTTTCATTGCGCATGCGTCAACGATATCAAAATGTCATTTGCATAATGTGTTAGCTAAATGTATAGAGCAATTTCTGTAAAAGTTTCAAAAACATAGCTTGAAAATTCTGAAAATGGGAGCCTATAGAATCAACTCAAAATCCGTTATTCCTAAAGGAAGCAAAAAAATCAGGGGTTTTACCTAAATATAGTTGTACGTGCAATATTGTGTAGGCACTAAACAATGGAATATGGATACAGCCCCTCATCTTTTTGCTTCATTTAGGGAATAAAGGATTTTGATCTCATTATATCAACGATAATTTTCAGAATTTTTAAGCTATGTTTTTGAGACTTTCACAAAAGTTGCTCTATACATTTAACTAACATAATATGCAAATGAAATTTTAATAGCGTTCACGCATGCGCAGTAAAAAATTATTTAGTGAACCTGCTCATTTGTCATACAATTTTTATTATTTTTTAATTCTGATGGCAGGGTATTGTGTACAATGATGTTTGTCATTTTTTCAAAAAAGAACACTATTTTATAATAAGAGCTCTGCAAATTATAAGCAAAAAACTTAGGACTGTTTTTATAAAAACCTTAATTTCTCTACGAGTATACATGCTATACTTGTAAAAATTAACACAGTACATTATAATAAGCCAATTAATCATAATGTGCAGTTTGAACGCTTTAGCTACATTAGTTTTGACAGGGTTATTTAAAAGATCTTCGTTCTTTTTCAATTTATTGACTGTCCCCTGTTCGATTTCGGGGAAAACTCTTCGCGAAAATATGTGACGCGTACTACTTTGTTTACACACCTGGAATTTCAGCACTTCACATTTCATATTTCTTTCATTACTTAAAAATAATTACTTAATTACCAATTATGCTTAAATTTTGGACACCAGTGTAGAACGAGGATTAGACTTTTTTAAAATCGCAGTCATAATTTAAACGAACCTGTAAGTTAAGATTGGTGAGGAAAGGGGGGGGGAAGTGGTAGGACTGACGAACATGAAAAAAAAAATAGTGGCACTCTGAGATTGCCGATAGAAGTGAAACCTTGAACAATTACGTGTGTATTTTTGAATCGCTAGGATATATAATTTTGAATCGCCAGGAAATACTTTTAAATGAATAAAAAAAAGGTTCTATAATATTAAAGAACATATTTATGTCTATTAAAAAAAAACAAAAAAAAAACCGCGCGATACCATATGTCCAGCTATTGTAGTTAACTCACTATAACTACTTTCTTACATTTTAAAACGCGATAAATACATCAACCAAAATTAGACCATATTATCGATACCTTAATCGTTATCCAAATAAATCATTTTGTATTAATGCCTGTTACAATATCTGTTGATTACTTTTTGAATTATTCAAATCGGACATTCCGTTCAAAAGATATTACGAATTTAAAGATGACAATTTAAAGAAATAATAGCGCTGCTGAGTACTCGGTGGCCAATAAGCTTAGGAATTACGTGTGAAATCAAACGATTGTGGGTTCGAACCCCAGTTTCGCTGATATGTATCAATGTTTTTTTTTTTTTTTTTTTTTTTTTTTGAAGAAGTTTGAAAAATTAAAATTTTAACACATTATAAGTCCGTAACGTGACCTGAAATGATGGGAGAAAATTTTTTTGCTAGATTTGTAATGTATGAAGCACAAGATTTCAATAGACATATTGTATCAAGAAAAACCCCCTCTGCCCCCCCCCCCCCAAAAAAGGTCCTATAGGGTAAACCGTGAAACTGGAATAGCAAAAAGAACGGCGAGAAATGGTTAGCTATACTAGAATTTTTCTCATCACTGTAACTCCTATAGAAGCAAAGTTATAGCCTTTTAAAGATTGAAATGAAGTGAAGAAATAAGCAAAATTAGGTGAGGGATCGACAGGGGGGGGTCCACAGCTCTGGGGGTGTCATGTAGCTTAAACTTTTAAGTTAAAAATGGTAGAAAATTAAATGAACGAAATTTTAAGGTGCATATTGGGGGAGGGTGCAAGCCCCCCCCCCCCACAAAATTTTTTTTGTTTCTTTTGAAGAAACAAAAAAATATACCTCCCGGCGGGGCGCAGGTAAGCCCCAAACGGGCGGAAGGGCGACCCTTTATTTATCTTTTGTCAAGGATTTAAAATGTGGATCTAAAATAAAATAGACCGAGAATTGGACATTTTTTAAACTGTATGCATATTTCGAACGACAATGTAAGTTAAAACTGACGTGGAAGGGAGGATTAGAAGAGACGAGCGTGAAAAATAAAAAATATTAAACTAATACTTCAAATAACTGGACTTCTGAACAAAAATATAACGATTTAACCTAGTGTCGAATTAATGGGGTGGCCCGAAGGGGATTACCCCCCCCCCCCAGAAGTTATGAGATTTTATGCTGTTTAATGCACAAATTGCGATTCCCCCTCTCTTACAGAGCTGTAAAACATGATGCCTTCCTCCGGAGTCTCAAAAAAATACCTGCATTCAACACTGATTTAGCCAAAAAAAAAAAAAAAAAAAAAAAAAAAAAAAAAAAATCGAATCTAAAGATCGACATCGAATCTAAAGATCGACATCGAATCTAAGATCGACATCGAAACTAAAGATCGAAATTGAATCTAAAGATCGACATCGAATCTAAAGATCGACATCGAATCTAAGATCGACATCGAAACTAAAGATCGAAATCGAATCTAAAGATCGACATCGAATCTAAAGATCGACATCGAATCTAAAGACCGATCTTACGGGCAGAATCGATTTTACATTTTTACTTTCTTTTGTAACTTTACAAGAAGACAGTATTAGATTCGTGAAAAATTTTGATTTCCCGTGTTTGATGGATTTATATATTTTATAATGTCTTTAACACGATTTCATGGTTTTTAAGAAATATCTGTCTGTGTGTGTGTCTGTCACTCTGTGAATCTGTATACGACAAAAATTTCTGACCGTTCTTTCTCAAGAACAAATGCACGGAATTCCACAAAACTTGAGATTTAGTTTGACCTTGATATAAACTGAATCTAATTAATTTTTGGTGCATATAGCCTAACAGGTGGCGCTGCTATGCTGCATTTTTTGCGATTTGCGCAACAGCTATATCTAAATAATGAATGAACGGATTTTCATCACGTTTTATATTCAGTTAGTCCTTGACAAGAATTGATGTGTTTTGCATTTTGATGTATATAGCTTCTCAGATGGCGCTGCTATACTGAATTTTTCACAATTTCCACTCAGCGCCATGTGAAAGGGGGAGGGGCGTAAGGAAGCGCTCGTTCCGAGCACGGAAATTTAGGGGGCGCCAAACTTTTACTACTAACATCACTTCTAGCCTATCACAAGAAAAAGTTAATAGGGGGGGGGGGGCTAAATTGGAACTTTGAACCGGGCGCAGTTCTCTTTTCGCACGCCCCTGTTTCCATTTTAGCTTTATCTCAAAAACTAATGCACAGACTTTTATAAAAATTTAGATTCAATTAGTCCTTGATATTATTTGATGCTAATTACATTTTGGTGGAAATCGCTTAAGAGATGGCGCTGCTATACTGCATTATTCATGATTAACGCAATAGCGCTTCTCAAGAACGAATTTTCATCAAAATTCAGATTCAGTAAATCTCTGACATAGATTAGTGTTATTTAGTTCTTTTTGTAAATTGCCCAACAGGTAGCGCTGATATGCTGCATTTTTTATGCTTTCGCAATAGCTGTATCTCGCGCTTTCATGGATTTTCATCAAAATTTAGATTCAGTTGGTACTTAATAAAAATTGATCCTGATCAATTTTTGGTGTACATCACTCAACAAAAAACGTATTTTTGCAGGGGGGAGGGGTTCTGAGGTTTCTTTAATTCTTCTATCTTAGAAACTAATACACTGAAATTTTGAAATTGGCACATCCGTCTATTTTATCTTCGACTTTTGAATGAAAATGAAAATTATATTACCTTCAGAGAAATCGATTAAAAATTTTAAAGTATCGATTAAATCGAGTTGGCCGTAGTATCGATTAAATCGATTTAAAAAATCGAAATCGCCCATCACTAGCACATTGTGTGACACAACAAGATTAATAATTTCAATAAATTTGCAGTATTTTTGACTGAGCTGAATTTTTTCCTAACTTTGCAAAAAATTTGCTTTATTTTTGTAATACAAATCCAGAACTAAATATTTTACTCGTCTGTCGTTAGTTTACAATAAATTTCATACAGCAAGAATAATACTTGCGTGAGTAATTTGTTGCAGCTTCAAAAGTTTGGCGATTTTGACGTGTGCGTTAACTTGCTGTAGTCTTGTTATATACTTTTAGTCTTGTCATGGTGAACTTGCGATAACTTTGCAGGTTTGCAAAGCAAAACCACTGTAAATTTTCTGAAAACTAAAATCTCTATGTGGAATAAAGACTTGAACAATTAAATTGCCAAATACGAAATGTTTTAAAGATACGAATTCTTATTTTTCTGTAGTTTCGGTGGACGAATTCTAATTAGAATGATTGCTGTCTGATTACATTCAAGTTTCTCTGTTGTATATATATATATATATTTAAATATATTATGGGTATTTCACAAAGCACTATGAGCTGTTTTTGCAAATTTTCTAACGAAAATGTTTTTGACCTACGAGTTTGTAAATGTCTGTATTGTCTTATTGATAGTCCGGAAATTTAAAAAATAAAAAAAGAAATATTTTTATATTTTGAAATGTGTAAATATTGTCAACTGGATTATTGTAGTCTCAGAAACAATAAAAATTTCGAATCAAAGAATTGCGTTTCAAAACATGTATTTAATATATTTAATGAATCTTTTTTTAGTAAGTTTGAGGGAATTTAATTTGAATTAAGCCCTCACATAAATAACATTTCCTTTCTTTTTTTCTTTTTTCAAAGCTATGATTTTGTTACATATTTATAACTGAAATTTTAGAGAATTCAGGCAATAGAAACTATTTTTTAAATGTTACAAAATCTGACAAAAGAAAAATAACTCTTTTTCCCATTTAAAAAAATTTTAATTTAACAAATTACAACGACTATTTGGAAAAAAAAAATATTTTCAAAGACTATAGTTTAGACTAATAAATGATTTCTATATTTAAAAAACAAAAATTAACATCATTTTTATGATGATCACAAAGTAGCTTACGTAATAACAGAGTCATGTTAATATGCCTGGACATTTAGAGTCACGTTAAAAATCCTGGGCCAGTTATAAACAAATAGCAAATGCAATTTAAGTTTAACAATTTTAGGTAATGCAATTTTTTTTTAATTTCTAAACATTGCACATTTTAAATTTTACGCCGTCATATACAGAAAAAAAATTACATTTCAATGCAACTTATTTGAAACTTGTATCTGAATTTGTCATTGAGTCATTATTTTTTTGTTGTTTTTAATACCCTTTTGTGTTTGTGGAAACAGAAGTATTTCATTTCTAGATTTTAAGCATGGATTAATCAGAAAACGAATAATAATAAAAAAACAGAAGTATTTCATGTTTGACATTAAGAACAGACCAATCACAAAACGAATAAAATGAAATAAAATGAAATAAGTTGAGGAATCCAACCAATGAAAACATTCAGATATACTTCAGATTTCCGAATTCTCTACCAAGGACAAAACTATTTCCCAAATAGTAGAAAAAAGAGAAGAAATCATGTTACTTTTATAACTAGATAATGATAATTATTCACGAAGGTTTTAAACAGTCATCAAAAACATTTATATTCGAAACAAATTTCAACGATCCAACGACAAAATCTTTTTTGAAATTATCAAACGTCCCTTTATGAAATATATACATCTTTTTACGATCGCTTTACCATTAAATATTAGTATTTTTACGCCACATTTTCGTATAAAAATATAAATTTATACATAATTGTGTTAATCATATAAAATCATATAAACATGAGTTTTATTTAATATCATAATCACGGCCCCATGCATCTCTGAGCAGGTCAGTTTGTTTACAATATATTAATGCATTAATTCTTATTAATAATATCATGTTAATGTAATAATTATTAAGATTAAATTAAAGTACTAACTAATAATTAATAGTATTACATTAATGTAACAATGCATTACTAACACTTTGTTAATATAATTATTAATAAGATGAAAATAATATATTAAGTAATAATTATTAATATTTTATTAATGTAATAATTAATAACTAATATTATAATATTAAGAATAATTTATAGGTATATTAATATAAGTTCTTAGCATTTTAGTATTTATTTTAATTTGTAACTTATTCTTAAATTATATCAGAATAATTCATGAACAGATATAATAATTTTAGCAGGTTTCCTTTCTTTGAACCTAATAACTTATTCACGTAATTTTTAACGTGCACATGGCTCTCATATTTAAATTATATCACAGTAATAAATGAATATTTCACAGCATTATGCGTTTGTGAATCATGAAGCTTTTTTATACTTATTATTTCTCTTTTCAATTAATAATGGTAGGACTGGGACTATATTCAAAATAAATATACATGTAATTCTCTCGCGAACACTAAATTTTCTAGAACTAACAATATTTTGCTTAGTTAAAAGAAAATGTATGAGTTAATAATAATTAAAATATCTGTTCTGCTTCGTAGGAGTAACTTTTAGAGCTCAATAATACTTTAAGGACATATTTTACGTTTGCGAAGTTAGAAGATATTTTTTAATTTTAAAATGTTTTCAAGATCAATTAATTACAATAATACACTTTGTATACATCACTGTTAAACGAAAATAACAAATAAGGACGCGTTTTGAACTACAATAATAAGAGCTTGTCATCAACTGAAACAACACGTGTTCGTAAGGGGACAGAGTTGGAGATAAACCGAGTTTATCTGAGTATATCTCTGACATTGTCCCTCAACGGACACGTGTTGGTTCAGCTAATGACGAGCTGCTGTAGTTGTAGCTCGAAATACTTCCTGATCTGTTATTTTTGTCTAATGGTGTTTTATACAAAGTATTATATTGTAATTAAAAATTATCGCCAATGTTATCAGTGTTATTTCATTGTTTTTAAGATCGTCTAATTTCAATTATTTTGAAAAATGAACTAGAATGTGTTTTAACTTGATATTAGAAGTACCGGAAATTTGAGTCATATTAAAATATATATATATATTTCTCGCCATAATTTTGATATAAAACAGTTAAATATTTAATTTTTTTCTTCTCTATTTTTCAAACTTATTTCATAATTAAATTTTTGGTTTGACCTGAAACATATTCGTATGGTTGCTTTCAAGATGGCAGCTCATATATGTTCTAGTGTTAGAATCAAGGTGTTTACTACATTATTTTCTCTTTTCCATTTTTATTTGTTCATTTTTCTATTTGAATACATAATTTTGGTGTAGAGATTTTTAAAATGAATTAATAGAGATTTTATTTGCATAAAATATAAAAAAAGTACCTTATAATATCCTTTGGTTTTTATTCGACGTCTTGTATGTTCATTTTGTTACTTTTCTTGTATCAGACTGTTGGTTTTGAAATCACTGATGTCTTGAAAACTATTTTAAGACTTGCTTGATGATTATATAGCTTTTAATGATGAGTTATTCACACGAATAAAGATGATTAATTGGGATTTTAGAGCTATTTAATAGAATGATTAGATTTGAGAATTTTTTTAACATCCTTTAGAATCAAAACATTTCGCTCTAACAAGTCAAATCTGCTGAATAAAGAATACAATGTAAAAAGATAAATTACAGATGAGCAAATGCAAAATATTTATATTAAAAAAGATATTAGGAATTTTAAAAAAGATGAATTATAAACAGTAAGAAATAATAATGAATTAAAGTCAAAAATAGTCTCGTTTTGTCAGGATCAAATGTTTGCTGCTGCCATCTATCGTCTGTATTCAGTAATAAAAAGTGTCATTTTCTCAAGAATTAACATCCTCCGCCCCCGGCAGTGGAGTTGGCACTTTTGTAATGGGACGTTTGATGTCACCGTCGGCTGTTTTTATCAAAACGACAATAACACGATTGTCCTGTCCTGGGAAAGTTTGTAGAATACGGGCAATTTTCCATCTCATGGGCAAGGATTGGTCATAAATTCTCACCATGTCTCCTTCTCTCAGATTAACACTTGAAGTAGTCCATTTAGGACGCTGCTGGAGAAGTTGAAGATACTCTCGCGACCATCTATACCAAAACTGATTCTTAGCCTTTTCAATCCGTTGCCAACGAGCATTTAATGATAGAGCTCGTGAATTGGAAGCTTATGGAATATCAAGGAGCGGTGCTCCGATTAGGAAATGACCTGGCGTTAACTCGTGCGGATGTCATGGGCATTAGAGGTCTTGAATTTATACAACTTTCAATTTGACACAGCAAAGTGGATAATTCTTCAAAATTTAAAATACTTGATTTACATGTCTTTAACAAATGATTTTTTGTAAGATTTACAGTTGCCTCCCATAGCCCACCAAAGTGAGCCGCATATGGAAGAATGAAATGCCGATTGATTTTTTGGCTCGAAAAGAAATCATGAATTTCACTTTCCCTCAAATATTGGAATAGCTGCTTCAGTTGATCAGCTAGACCTATAAAATTTTATCCGTTAGTCCGGATAAATATCAGACGGTAGGCTTTTACGTGTAATAAACCTCTTTAAGGCTGCTAGCCAGGCTTAAACAGACAAGTCTGATACCACTTCCAGATGCATTGCCTTAGTGCACATGCAGACGAATACTGCTATGTAAATTTTATTTTTATCTTACTTCTAGGCAAATTTGGCTTAGTTAAACAGGGACCAACAAAATCTAAACCAACCTTGAAAAATAGACGAATTGGGTTGATTCTGTCAACGGGAAGATTTCCCATCATTTGTTGACAAGCTTGTGTTTTTAGGCTTTTGCAAAGCACACACTTGTTGAGTTCTTGTCGTACAGTAGAACGACCATTAACAAACCAATACTGTTGACGTATAATAGAAAGTACTGTGTACCTGCGTGCATATGTTTCTCATGTACGTACTTTATTAATAGCTCAGTAACAATTATTCTATGGGAGTAGCATTGGATATTTTCTATCAAAAATTAATGATTGATATTGTGACAAAAGAGCACCTACTCGAATTATATCACTTGAATCTAAAAATACATTTAGTGATAATAATTTACTATTGCTCGGTAAGAGCTTTCTCTCTTTTAACAACTTAAGCTCTGTGTTGAATTCAGATTTTTGCACTAATTTTACGATACATTGAATTGAATTAGAGATTTATTCGGAACTTAGATTTCCAAATTTTTTCGATGTACTATGTCTAGCATTATGGATAAATCTAAGACAATAGGATGTGACTCATGACAGCTTAGAGAATTTAGAAAACTTAAGAAGAAATTCTGGAGGTGCACTTACTTGTGTTACATTACTGACAGAGTCAATTACTTGATTTAACTCAGATATCGGACCACTGAACTTAGGTATTGGGATTTGCTCATTTGACAGCAGCCATGGAGGCCGATGCCACCACAGAGAATGATTAAGAAGCTTTCGTGGTGGACTTGCCTTAGAAGCTACATCTGCAAGATTTAAAGTACCTGGAATATGATTCCACTCATGGGAAGGCATTAATGCTTGTATTTGACATACTCGATTGCGTACGAACTGATTTCCCTTTAAAGGTGGTGCTTTTAGCCAACTGAGAACACTCTGAGAATCAGACCACAAATAAATATTGTCAAAGTTTACTGGTAATGTGACGATAATGACAGAATATAACTTTGCTAGTAAAAGAGCTGAACAAAGTTAAATCCTTGGCAACGTTTGAGGTTTTATAAGATTTACTTTAGTCTTAGCAGCAATGAAATTGACGAATACCTTTTCCGGTGAAACAACATGTAAATAGGTAACAGCAGCATAAGCTTTATCTGAGCCGTCACAAAACCCGTGCAGTTGAATTTGCACATCTGCTTGATTAAAAAAAAATATGTATCTAGGGATTTCAATCGATTTTTATAAGTGCATTTCAGATGAAAATTCATTCCAAACCTGTTATATGGAATCTGCGATTTCTTCATCTCAAGAAATCTTATCCCTCCAAAGATCTTGCATCATAATTTTTTACTTAATTGTTGTAGGAGCTAGGAAACCCAGAAGGTCAAATATTGTAGCCAATACAGTTAACAAATCTTGTTTTGTTTTTACATTCTTTAAGTCATTAAACCGAATTTGCAAAACATCTCTGGAAGAATCCCAAAGTAAAGCGAGAGTTTTAACAGTATCATTTTCCTGAATGACCTTTTTCGAGGAAGTCTTCATTTCATCAGGTAAGTGACTTATGACTTCTGGATCATTACAGGTCCACTTTCGTAGATAAAAACCTCCGCTTTGCATGATGCTTACGAGTTCTGTTACTAAACTTTGGGCGTTTTACCGTGAATCCGATCCAGAAAGAAGATCATCAACGTAAGTTTCATCTTGAATAATCTAGCAGGCTTTTTTATAATATTTTTCGTTATCAATGGCCAACTGGCGTAATGTTCTAATGGCCAAAAAAGGTGCACAGTAAAAACAGTATGTAACGGTCAACAACATATATGATAATAATGTCTTCTAAATTAAATCTCCAAAGAATGCGTTCATAATCAATGTGCTTTTGATTAACGAGCATTTGTGTAAACATTTTTCCGATATCAGAACTAAAAACAGTTGGATTCATTCTGAAGTTTAATAATAAAAAAATATTTCCGGCTGCAATTTTGGACCTATCTCTAGATAATCATTTAAAGAGCGGCCTGATGAACCAATTGCAGATGAGTCAAATACTACTCTAAGTCGTGTAATTCAACTATCTTCTTTTAATACTCCGTGATGTGGAAGATAAAAATAATCCGGATTTGAAATTTCTGAATTTGGTACAAGTTCCATGTGTCCCAAGTCAATATACTCTTACATGAATGCTAAATATTGCTCTCTAAGCAAAAGGTTTTTTGGAGTCTCTTCTCCAAAAAATAAAACCGCTTTAGAGTTTGAGATTTTGAATCACCGAGGATTGGTTTAGCTTTAAACGGCACGTTTACAACATATCTTCCTGATTCTGCGCGTGAAACGGTTTTAGAATAATTATCTTCAACAAGAGAAATTGGATCAGAACTGGGAACCGACTCAAATTCCCAGAATTTTTGCAGCTTAGAAGTAATCTGTTTAATTACATGATAACTAACAGATGAATTTTGGCTTGATTCATTTGATTATATAATTGCCGATTATATCCAACCCAGTTTAGAATAAATAGCAATCGAAGACCATTTATGTCCTAAAATAGATTCTCCTATTATGATATTTGCAAACAAACCTGCAGCTATAAGGAGATCAATAGGACTGGACACATGGAAATTTGGATCCGCAGGATTCAAGTCTTCAATATGTGGCCAAAACTTACTCCTAATAAAAAAATATGGTAAGTCTTTTGTTATCTGATTAACAACTAACGCGCCTAAATGAATGATTTCATCATTAAAATGGGGAGAGAATGTCAAAGAAACTTCCTGAAGAGCTGTTTCTGCAACTGAAATATTTATACCTGAGATTTCATGATTTATAGGCCTTGATGGAAGACCTAGTTTTTTACAACAAGCTTTAGAAAATAGGCTCTTTTGAGAACCACTATCGATCATCGCTCTTCAAGGAATGAATTTGCGTTATTTTGATTTTACACGTATAATGGCAATAGCCAACAATGTTTGAGAATATTCACTAAATGATTGATTAATAAAACAATTAGATTCAGTTAAATTACCTACAACATTTGGGGTTGTTATATGATCTTGTTGTCTAACAATATACTGTTGTTCAGGGACAGATTGGTCACGATGAAGGAGCGTATGATGCTTTGAATTGCAATATTTACATGTGGTACTTATCAAACAGTTAGCAATAAAATGTTTAGAACGCAAACAGTTCGTACATAATTTTTTTGATTTTGCTAAATGCCAGAGTTGCTGAATAGACAAATTCTGCATTGCTGAACTTTTATGAAGTTGGTGGGTTTCATTACATTGTGGTCAATTAATTTTTTGTGATTTATTTACATTATCTGTTACAACAGTATTCGATACCGATCTTTTTGGAAACTATTGAGATTTAGTATCAAATTTATGATTAGATTTAAATTCAGTTTTAATTAATTCAACATTAGAATTCTGCAGGCTATGTGCTTGCTATTCAATAAAACTAATTATCATTTCATAAGTTGGAAAACAATCATTATTTAATGATAACTCCCACTGTTTTCGTAAATAATCAACAAATTTCGTTTGAACTAAATAAACTAAACTAAAATCAACAAATTCATTAAATTCAAATTCGTCAACATTAGAATTCTGCAGGCTATGTGCTTGCTATTCAATAAAACTAATTATCATTTCATAAGTTGGAAAACAATCATTATTTAATGATAACTCCCACTGTTTTCGTAAATAATCAACAAATTTCGTTTGAACTAAATAAACTAAACTAAAATCAACAAATTCATTAAATTCAAATTTTAAAGATTTTAAATTTCGAATAACAAGTGTCCAATAGCTCTAAAATTGATTTATGCGTTGGTGGTTTTAATGATTTAGTATTAATGAATTTTGACAGTAATGGATATGTTAAATTCTTGCGATTATCGTAGCGATTAACAAGCGTTCCCCACGCTTCCGCATAGTTATCGCCGGAAATTGAAAAACCCGAAATTAATTTAGCAGGATAATTCTTTACACTCGCTATTACATAAGAAAACTTCAACTGATCTGATAAAGTTTCGTTATCATGAATTGCTGTCAGAAATGTTTTCTTAAAGGTAATCCAATTATTAATATCTCCATAAAATATCGGTAATTCAAATTTAGGCAATCTTAAAGTGTTATCCTTAACAGACGCTCCTGATTTATTATTAATATCATTTTTATTTTCTTGTATTTTTACACCTTCATTTACAAAGAATTCTTCAATTTTAATTAAATCGTCAACCACCATATCCTTTGCTTTGGTAAACGAATCATGTAACTCATTAATGGTTTCTTCGGCAATGCCAAAATAAGATTTTTTAAAAATCTGCTTCTAAACTAATTAATTCTAATTTGAGTTTCTCGATTAATTTCACATTTTTATTTTCTATTGCTTCAACAACTTGAATGTTATACTTTTTGATTTCTTTAATAGTGAAATTGAATTTCGATTCACTGACGATTTCAGTCTTTGTTTTCATAATTACGTAATTAACATTTACTTTTAAATTTTAAATACACACTAGACGCTCCGGCTGCATATTTCAGATGTGTATATTGCTGGGACGATTACGGTTTCTAAACCAATAGGAGAGCGTCATTATCACGGTCAAGTACACGCCCACACAGTTTGATTGACAGGAACTCGTGGACAATTGACGGTGCTAATTATAACGATAATCTGTTGCGGATGAAAGTGAGCTGACTGGCTGAATGGTTAGAGCGTCGAGCTTGAAACCGGAGGATATGGGTTCGAGTCCGTCGCGGGCCGAGAGTCCGTTGGTGATTTTTTTTTTTTTTTAATTA
This sequence comes from Maratus speculifer, assembly GCA_964019185.1. Taxonomy (NCBI): domain Eukaryota; kingdom Metazoa; phylum Arthropoda; class Arachnida; order Araneae; family Salticidae; genus Maratus; species Maratus speculifer. The sequence continues at coordinate 167,756,894 of OZ025292.1, forward strand.
TTGGAGGCTGTCTTTTATTAATAAATAAGACATTTAAAAAATATATTTCAAACCCTTTTAATATTCTAAATATCGTTCCAAAATGATTTATATATATATTAAACAAATGGGAAAAAAAGTATTCTGCGAAAATATCCGTATAAGCAAAATTCTTACTTTAATTTTTATTTATTTATTTATTTATTTATTTCAGGATCAGAGGAAGTATAATTTCTAATTGAAGTAAATAAAATTCAGTCATTTTGAAAAAAAAATTTCTTTCGTACCTTTAATTTTTAATTACCGAGTACAAATTCAAACAATCCGAGTACAAATGAATAATAAACACACACGATCAATTGTCCACGAGTTCCTGTCAATCAAACTGTGTGGGCGTGTACTTGACCGTGATAATGACGGTCTCCTATTGGTTTAGAAACAGTAATCGTCCCAGCAATATACACATCTGAAATATGCGCTCCGGCTCGACGGACCAGAAACTTTTTATTATGTAGAGATTTTTAAAATGAATTAATAGAAATTTTATTTGCATAAAATATAAAAAGTACCTTGTAATATCCTCTGGTTTTATTCGACGTCTTGCATTCTCATTTTGTACCTTTTCTTGTATCAAACTGTGTATTTTGGAATCATTTATGTCTTGAAAACTATTTTAAAACTTGCTTGATGATTATATAGCTTTCAATGATGAGTTATTCACACAAATAAAGAAGATTAATTGGGATTTTAGAGCTTTTTAATAGAATAATAAGATTTGAGAATTTTTTAAACATCCTTTAGAATCAAAACATATCGTTCTAACAAGTCACGCAGTCAAATCTGCTGAAAAAAGAATACAATCTAAAAAGATGAATTGCAGATGGGTAAGTGCAAAATATATATATGAAAAGACATATTAGGAATTTAAAAATACAGATGAATTAGAAATAGTAAGAAATAATATTGAATTAAAGTCTAAAATAGTCTCGTTTTGTCAGGATCAAATGTTTGGTGCTGCCATCTATCTTCTGTATTCAGTGTTAAAACTCTAGTGTCATTCTCTCAAGACTTAACATTTGGTTTTTGACTATCTTTAATATAAAGGACAAACGCATCTGTTATTTGAAGTCATTTTACATATGGCGTCAGCAGATGAATAAATTTATTATTTGTTATTGTTTTTGAAATCTTTTAAATTTCTAAATGCCGCACATTTTCAATATTTACACCATTCACCGCTTAATAAAGAAAAAAATAATTAATTTTAAATGCAATTTATTTAATATTTGTTTTGCAAATTACTAAATCTTTAGTGTTTAAAAAAAATTTAAGCAAGCTATTTTAAAATTCTGTATCTCTTTCACTTGCAGACATACGATTAAAATTAGATAAACCTATTGTCATTAGAAAAACAGTAAGTATTTGGTTCAGCACAGTTCAGGATCTGTTTTCCACTGATATTCCATAACAAAATTAAAACTTTATCAATCCACAAATAAACCAGTACAATCTAACAGAAATGCTAATTTAAGACATGAACCCCCACTTAAACCAGTGAAATTATCAGAATAACTAAGTTTAACATTTTTAGCGCATTTCTCCTACTGTTACTTCCTTGCACAAAGTCAATACGAAATGGTCTATTTTAATAAATTTCAAAACTTTATTTGGAACAGTCCGTTGCAGGATAAGACATTTAACTGCTACAGGCAAAACCAGGTTTAATAGGTCAGTTTTAAATATTTTCCCCTCCAAAACCTGAATACATAAATACTGGCTACAATAATTGCTACATTACAATATTATCGCTATTTTTATCATATTTTCAGACTCAATGACAAGGGACATTTAGTCTAACTTTTTTTATGATTATAACATCTAATTTAAATTAAGCATGATGTCTATTTTAAATAAATATGATAAACATAAGTTTTTTTTTCAAACAGCTAATAATGTTACATGATTGCATTCGTCTTGATATACTATTAATAGGCAGTGTTCATCTGTTTAAAAGTTTCTAAATGATTATAGTTGGTAGAGATAATAATTAAGGGGATTGGTAGAGATAATTGTGAGTATTTTTTAGAAAACCCGATGAAGATAGATCATATGTTATTGGTCGAATGGGTTAATAACTGTTCATTATTTTTTACAGAAACTAGACAGGAAGGTGGCAGTTTCAGTTTCAATTTAATCTAGGTGGGGAAGCCTACCAAATGGCTAAAGAACAGTAACAATTACGTTAAAAGTTCCACCCATGGACTAAGATAGGATTGCCAAAGTCAAAAGATCGGTAGATGATACGGTGCTAACTCCAGGAGAGACCAGAAGCACTACATGAATGGTCTCCAGACCGCAGTAAAAACTATATATGATGACAAATGAAAGAAAAGAATGTAAAGACAATGCAAACGGGTAGCCCTATCGATTCGAGGCGTGCCCAGAAAGTAAATATAGTTGAAGAATTCTTCTCAGTGATAAATACAAAATTATATGTACAGTATAAATAATTAAGATAAACCTATGAACATATACATAAACAGAAGTTGCCGTAATCATATTTCTAGCTTAAATACGAGTAATATTTAAACTATACATAACTTATAACTTAAATAATACTGTAATACTTAAACTAGTAAAACAAAAAGAACAATATAATTAAAAGTAATAAAATAACAAAAAAATGATGATAATGTAAAATTTGTTAAGTAATTTTGCTAATGATAATTTAGTAGGTTAGAGTTCTATTTACTAAATGTTCTTATCGTAATATAAATGTCCTCATGATCTATCAGCACAAAAAATCACCTCAATGAGTTGATCTCTGAATTTCCAGAATTAGTTGAAATTCGATTGGCATATTAAACTGTCAAGTCATACTTGTTGAATAACATATAAAAACCTGATTCAAGCGGCTGATTCGTAGGTTTACCATTGTGCTTTTATGTACTCAAATGTATAAAAACATGGAAGACAGGGGGATGGGAATCACATTTTTAAGCCCAAAAGTCACCACAACAGTTGAGTTTTCAGTTGTTTTATACCATCAAATATGATATCAAAGATCAATAGTACTTTAATATTCCTGGAATTTCAGTCTCCAATTTTATGAGGTGATTGTCTTTGCTACCACCTACTAATCTATGACTATGATTAATTATTTAATTCTTCTTGATAGCGAAATACAATTAACTAGTTCGATGCGTCAATCCCAAAACTTTCTTCTATCTCATATGTACATTTTATGTTTCAAAATTTAGTTACACATGTTAATACCCGTTCATATTATTAATTCAATATTATACCAACTTTAATTTTCATCTTAAATTTCTCCTTTAGTCAATTAATCGGAGTAAGAACGAGTTTCTGTATCTGCATGAGCCGACAAACGATAGAACGATAGGTAGTATTTTTTTTCAAATTCTGGAAGGATGCACTCACCATATCCCCCAAAAATCATAAAGAAAAAAAAGTAGTTCAGTTCTATGCATAACTTCAAACATATTTTAATGGTAAAATAATAAAAAGGAGACGCTATTATAGTGCCATTATAGTGCTATTGCTATTATAGTGCCTCCTTTCGGCAGATTTGTTTCAAATTCTGAGAGAGTCTGCTAACCAAAATACTGCCAAACACTTATACAAAAATTTTCATTCAATTCTATGGATAACTTCTTACACTTTTCTGTGGTAAAATATTGAAAATGGCAATAAATTCGCTATTGCAGCACCGGCTTTTTTTCAAATCCGGGGAGTACCAACTAGCCATGACGATACACTTACACAAAAAATTGAATCAATTCTATGCATAATTTAATGTAATTTAAGTCGGTATAAAATTACAAATGGTACAAAAATTGTTATTGAAGCTTCTCCATCTGGCAGAATATTTCAAAGTTGATTAAGAACTGACTTGCCACAGCCAAAAACATTCACAGACAAGTAAGAAAAATCATGCGTTAAGCATAGATTATGAAGCACTTTCCAACACTTAATGAAATCTTTAACAAAACTTTGTTATTTAGGCAAATAATAGTGTATAGACAAATATACCCAAATATGTATTCCAGTACATTAGAACAGCCCTGTATTTCATATGTCAGTTCATATAATGGGGAAATTTAGCTCAGCAAGAAAATACCTAGTAACTTGAAACTTCTTTTTCAGCAATTCATACTATTAGATGGAAACATACATGAATACTTTTGTTCAGCCCTGTAGTTTACATTCTACCTTTATTACACGTTAGCATTAGTTTAAAATTTATTGTAAACTAAAACACTTTAAAACAATTGAAATCACATTCTCATATCACATTCTCTTATCATTCATAGGCGTCCATGTACCGAATTCTTTGCGTGGCCCTGTATATCACTTTATCTATATTTTGCAAAAATTTCTCAGTAAATTGAATGCAGCTCAGCGTAAAAATGCATAGCTTATTTAAGAACCACGTTTAAATAATTTACGCTCATATTCAGTAACGTTGGTGAGCTCTTTTGGGTAGTCCTGTATATCAACTATAACATTTATACACACCATATAATGTGCATATATTTAGCGAAATACAAACGCGAATATCATAATTAAAATGCATTTCATCCCTCCATCAGTCATCATCGGACACATATACGGTACTTCGGAAAGAATATACTATTTGAAAACTTTTGTATGGCCCTGTAAATGCTATGTATTTCATATTATGCAAGACAGTAGCGTATAATTTATATTAAGCTTCAGTGACATATATCAATTTTATTATACATGAAAAAGCTCAATATATTTAAAATATGTCACACACAATTCCCCCTTTTACTATTATCTAATGGAATTCTTTTGTGTGGCCCTGTAAATGAATAATAGCTACGTTTTCACCTTATATTTTATAGAATGCATATTTTAATACGTTTGAAAGGTATAACATCTTTAAAATTCCTTTGAAACGATTTTTCCCCGTAGGCTCTAATGTAATAGGAAACTTTTGATTCGCCCTGTAGATAAACTAATCATGGTAGAAACTTCATTTTCGATAGGACTTGTGCTAAGGTAAACGTCAATAACGTCCTAAAATTTCATGGCAATCCGAGTATATTAACGATTTTTCCCCATGGGCCGTAATGTAATGGAAAACTTTTGATTCGCCCTGTAGATAAACTAATCATAATAGAAACTTCATTTTCAATAGGCTTCGTGCTAGGGTAAACGTGAATAACGTCCTAAAATTTCATGGCAATCCGAGTATATTAACGATTTTTCCCCGTAGGCCGTAATGTAATGGGAAAATTTTGATTCGCCCTGTAGATAAAATAATCCTGGTAGAAACTTCATTTTCAATAGGACTTGTGCTAGGGTAAACGTCAATAACGTCCTAAAATTTCATGGCAATCCGAGTATATTAGCGATTTTTCCCGTAGGCCGTAATGTAATGGGAAACTTTTGATTATCTCTGTAGATAAACTAATCATGGTAGATACTTCATTTTCAATAGGGTTCGTGCTAGGGTAAACCTCAATAACGTATAAAAATTTCATAGCAATCCGAGTATATTTACGGGAGTTAGAGCGCGGACAGACGGCCATCCGACCAGAGGGACAGACAGACAGACGGACAGACAAACCGAATGCATAAGCACTTTTCAACTTTGTTGGAAAGTGCTAAAAATGTGGTTCAATTCTATGCGTATATTTTTACACTTTTTGATGGTAGAATGGCGGCATACGGACACACACACAGAGATTCAAACACACAGTCACACGGACAGACAGACATTTTGTAAAAACATGTTTTTTGGAATCTCTGACCTCTAAACGTGTAAATCCGTCGAAAACCGGAAGTCGAAAAAAAATTCGATTACAATACATTCTTTTATTAAAGATAGAAGAAAGTAAAAAAGGATTAACAGGAGTAAAGTCCATGGTTAATTAATGTAGGCAGTTAGAAAGAAAATTTAAAAACCGCGAAAAGATATTGAATTGAAAGCATATCATGTATGGTATTTAATTTTGAGTAATTAGATTTTTAGAGTCTATGCGTACTGAAAGCGAACGATGCGATCCTGTGACAGAATTCAGGTTTTCACCGATTTCTCAGGAATTAACACAAATTTTATTTTGTAAAAAATATTTCTATTCGTCGAAACATTTCAAATTTTCGTGAATGGTGTAAATCTTGTTTATTGAAATGCTCTAAAAAATCGCGTTAATTTACGGAAATTTAGTTAGAAAGTAAGTAGAAAAAAATCTAGACTCCATGAAGTGATTTGCATTTACCGGTGTATTTAAAGTAGTTAAATCTCGTATTTTATAAAACCTATTGCACCATAGACTATAAGAAGGATTTAGATTTGTGAATTTATTTTTGGTCTATAGGTATCTATAAAATTAGATAGATTAAAATTAGATAGATTATAGCAGTTTTGCCGCTCCGCTACAAAATTGCTATCAAACAATTTGATTTTTATTGATTTCATCAAATTTTTCGCACATTTTATTATGTAAAAAATATTTTTACTTGACCGAATGTTTCGGAATTTTTGTAAAAGTGTAAATCTAGTCTGTTAAGATGTTTTTAAAAGAATGTGTTGAAATGTGCACGTTTAGATACTTTTAGTGTAGAAAAAATATCTTGAGTCTTATAAAGACCTCGTTTTGCCTGCGTATTGGAAAGGGTTAAAATCCATATATTTTTTTAACCCATTGCAACATCAATTTAGAATAAAGTTACAACTTTCTGAGAATATTTCGGGTTTGTTTATGTCTCTCAAATTGCGTTCTGTCGGTGTGTTAACATAACGGAGAATTTTTTTTTCGGAAAACGACACTTATTTATTTATTTATTTATTTTCAAAAAGTTAATTGCAACTTTTTTTTTCAAATTGACTACAGCATGTAGAGACCTAAAAGCACGATTTTTTTTTCATTTGTCTTTTAATGTTAACTGTAGTTAGTGGTTCGTTGATTTAGATTTAAACAAAATGATCCAGAATTAGAAATAAAGTCAGAAAAATTTTTCTTCCCCCATTTCGGTGCGTAAAATTATTTATGCGCATGTGCAAGCTTTTTTGTTCTCCGCACATCAAAGAATTGACTTTTTGATGAGAGTGACGTAGACTTCGTAATTAATATCTCGAAAACTAATCAAAAAATTTTATTCTGAGCTTTAGGTACAACAGGAGAGACCTTGGTCTAACTTCACAAAACTTTTGAGCCTCATACATGTCATTGACATCACTTGTCATCCTACACACACATACGGAGCGATTTGTTCTTTTATTAGTATAGATACATGTTCATTCAAAAAACACAATCGAAAACATATGGAACATGAATTAGTTCAAATTTTGAGTTTTTAATTATTAGCCGAATTAATAGTGCTAAATCATAATGGTGCTAAATGATAATAGGCCTAAAATAGTACGGTGCTGTAAAGTTTTAAAATAATGTATTTTAATCATTACTGGTGGGTATATACATTTTTAGTCTCTATTTCGAAATGCGTTTTGCTATGCTTTGGTACACTTTTCTAAACTTCTATTTTAGGTAGGTCTATTTTAGAAGGTTAGTTAGGTCTATTTTAGAAATGAATCTTTCTAAAATCATGTAACTAACTTGTTCCTTTAAAAATATCTAAAATTTTATGGCTGAGGGAAATTTGTATTGAAATGATAATAAAAAAAATATTCTTAGGATGTTTAAGATTTTCAAAGTTTTTTTTAATAAAACTTTTCTAATTTTATTTCTTTTACTCCAAAAGGAAAATTGCTTCTTGCTATCCTCAAATAGCGTGCTTTCTGACACCAGAACGAATTTTAAGATGTTATATTCAACAGCTTTTTAAAAAAGTCTATTGAACAGACATATTGTTTAAAAAAATTTCATAAAGACGTGTAAAAAGTTAATTAGTTTTTGAAAACTAATTTATGAACGAAATAAATTATCTTTGGTTAAATTACTTTTCTTTTGTTTGGGCTGGGCTATAATTTGTATATTTACTGCAAAAAGTAAACAAATAATTTCTATATTTATTTTTAGGTAAAATAGATGATGTTAAATTCTTCGCTAACTCTACTTTATTTTAACTGTCCTGATGTAACACGTGGCTTTAAGTGCGCTGTAAATACTTACGAATATACTCGTGTATAAGTCATTATCCTAACGTTTTACTTCAATATTACACAAAAACAAACCAAAGATGCCACTTTCCAATGCGAAAAATTAGTAAATAAGCAAAAAAAAAAAAAAAAAAAAAAAAAAAAAAAAAAAAAAAAAAAACACTGAATTTTTTTATGATAAATTATTTATATTTCTATACTTTATATATTTCCGATACTCATAAAAACTAGAGTATTTGCAGTATTTGAATTTCTTCTTCGTTTTTAATTGTTTTATATATAAAACGACCCCTCAAAGTATATATAATTTTAACAAATAATCTCAAAATTTCTGTAGTAAATAACATTCCAATTTAACATTTTTTATTAAGTTAACATTCGTTTTAACATTAAATGTTTTAAAGTAATTTAGAATATTAAAATGCCCTGATTATTCATAAATATATTAGAACAGTAAATGAGCATATTTAAAATTTTTGGGATGTTAGAGTTCTTTAACATTATAATTAAATGAAAGTAGTGTTTAATATTTACATTTTAGCATACATAATAATATTTTAAATAAAAATTAGCATATTTTATGTCAAGAACTTTATAACTCAAGTGTAAATGTTCATGCATAAAAATGAATCTTTATTAAATACATGTATATATTGATTTACTTTTTGATGGACAAATGTGGAACTAAAGTTCTTTTCTAAATAAGTTGTGGTGGCTTACTTGTGCGCAGAATACATTTATATAAATTAAGGGTATTTTGTTTAGTTAAACTAGTTTTTAAACCTGTACACTAATTAATAACTCTCTTCTGCACCACAGATGGAACATAAGTATTAAACATTGTTTTAAGCCTTGCATTTTGCTTCAATTAGTAGAAGAAGTATGTTTTATTTTATATTTCTTATATAATTTATATGATCATTACATTTTTTCTTTTATAATTCTTAGCTTAAAATAAAGTTTTTGAAATTATTTCTTTGACAGAAAAGGTTAAATTATAAACGTTATTATATCTTATATTAAATGTGAATTATTTCATATTATTATTGTTATCAAGTAGCTTTTATTTTGAGACTTCTATTTTTATTATTCATTCTTAATTCCAAATCAGACGAAATCTGCATTACAAGTTTAATATTTTTTATATAATGAGTAATAATACTTTAAATTTTTACGACATAAAAATGAAAAAAAAATATTATAATACACACATATACAATCGTTTTGCTTAGAAATTTCTTTGAGAAACTCCAAATGAACACAGTCATTAAAAAACTTGAACTATAATGTATTTTAAGAATAATGGTAAGGGGTTACAGCCTGTGCGTATTACACATGCATTTTAAATTTAAAAAATACTTTCTAATTTGCTGTGTAATTGTTATTATCTGTATACTTTTCATAATTATGCTTCATAAACAATAATAAATGAGTGTATTTTCACTTTCCGGAAGTTAGCATTATAATTTGTTCAAGTACTTTTAATAATTCGGACGTTGAATTGCGACAGGTAGTCAAAAGCAAAAAAAGTCTTTTTCAGCTTTTTCGTTTAGGAAATAGAAATAGTAGTGTCAATAACATGTGAAAAATGTAAATATATACCACGTAATTTCTTCGTTTTAATAATTATGACGTAAGAAAGATGGTAACTCCATTGCCTTCAGCAGGGAAAAGACATTCTTGCCTCTATAATTTTAATTTTCGGCTTTTACTCGCCTTTCCTTGTCTATGCCTCATTTATATACACTGCTGCTCAGATTATTATGGTAAACGTTATTCATAAATTAGCTTAAACATTTATTATTGTATTACATTAAATATTGGCAGAATGTGTTATGCACTACTTACAATTAACATAGTTTTAGATATCCATTAAATTTTTAGCACTTCGTTTGTCCAGTCCACCTTTACAAGCTATGATTGCTTTCATACATTTTTGCATCTTTTGGATATACTTCTGTATTAATCATACCATATCATCAAGAAGGTACATAAATTATTAAAATACACGATTCCATACACGAACTAATCGCTCAATTAGTTTATTATTGTTTGTTGTCGCAGTTTTGATGATTATGGTGTTCACGATATGCACTATTTCCTCAACTTGGTTAAAGTCAGAACAGTTTTCTGGCCATGGCAGAATTTCTAAGCCCATTTCATCAAAGTAACTCTCTACCCCATCAGGCATGCATAACGACACAGTTACTCGGGGCCATTATTCTCACAGTAGCTACATTCTTCTTTGGCCTATAATCTGGTAAATATTGCCTTTAACGAAAGCCATGTCCTTTGCTGGAGACCATACACAACACTATCATTTCTACAGGGTACTTCATATTTTCCTTCACTTACTGTGATTAAAATACCTAGCCTAATTTCAGCCTCAAGAATTAATAGTTGTATTTCATTATTTCCATGCTGGTTTCATCAGCAAAGCACACGCGTGTCTAATCTTCTTCCGTATTAAGTCTTGAAACTGCTTTGACCATCGTAGACGTTTCTTCCTCATTGTCTGAGTAAGATTAGACTTATATCGCAGACAGTATGCGTTGTACATGGCGTTTAGTAACCTTCTTCGGACATTTATTGAAAATATTTTTATGGTACGTTCTCTCATTTTTGCATTTAATTCGAAAAGAGACTTTCTGTTTACCTAGAACAATCTTAGCAGAACACATTCATCCTGAGGTACTGAAATATGTTTTTGCCGATATTTTTTATAATTGGGCGAGGATGTAACTGCACTTTTAAGTGAGCGTTTTACCCTAGAGACAAATTGTGTGCTATTGCAATTTGATTTTTGTCAGTACGCTTTAATAATAATTCAAATTACCAACGTTTCGTGGATATGTATTCTCACTTACTCATGACTTAAAGTAGAAGGATTTTAATGACAATTTAAATGACTAGTAAGCATTGTAAAGAGTTTATTAATTATTCTTCTATTTTTTTACATAGCATTTTCCCGCTTCATGTTACTTTTCGGTCTGTCAGAAAATGTATGCACACTTTTTGATGCCACATCAACAGGTATTTGTTCCGGTATTTTTAAACGTGTTAATTTGTTTCACAGCAATTTCTGTATGCAAATATCACCTTTTCCAAATATATATGTGCTGAGAATATGCGCGTTTAATCCTTACCGTTTATGAAGCAGAAAATATAGTGCATATGCACAAACTTTGGCACAATCACTTCAGTGTAATGTAGAATATTCTATCTTTGTATCAATTGATAGATTAGAATCATCTTTCAGTTGCTCGAAGAATGTATTTAAAAAAGCAAAAATAAATGTTTTTTTCTTAAAAGTTATGAATAGTTAAACTAGCAAAATGAGCAGTATACTTAGATAGACTTTATAAAAAAGTTAATCTTTTTAAATCTTTCTTTAAAATCATAAAGTTAATTTTTTTTTTTTGATGTCTCATTTTTCAAAGGGTATATGCAAATCGATATCTTGGATATTTAGAAATATTTTCTGGTCTCTTCCACTTCGAATTATTGAAGTTAAAAAGTATATATATATATTTATACATATATTAATAGATAGACAGATAGATAGAAAAACCTTTGATCTTTAATTTTAGAATATTTAATAAATGAGAAATATATATGCTTTTGCAGATATTATTGAAAATGAAATAAAGTGTTTTGAAGAATATAGTGATATATCATTTTAATCTTTACTTAACACATTGTACTCGCACATCATGAATGAAAGCCACTTTTTATCATCAATCATATATTTTGTATGAAGTTTTAAGCCAGTGAATTTAATGGAGTGTTTTTTAAGCTTTAACAAAATACCACAATAGAGAAAAATAGAAAAATCAAAAGTAGAGTGACCGAGATAAATAACATAATTCTTCTGTAATGCATATTATATTTCTGTAATATTTTACGTAGAATTTCTTTTTTTATTGTTATGTTTAATAAAAAAGAGGTAAAATATTAAAAAACAGAATTCACACATTTTACAAATATTAAATATCTGCTTGTTTTTTTGGGGGGGAAAGTATTTTCAAGGCTCTACAACATTTTAGTTTTCATTTCAAATGCCTTTACAAGAAAATGTGGTAACATATAAAATAAAAAGATAAGTGAGTAAGATTTTTAAGTATAAAAGTAATATCGACAGATTGAGTGTTGTGACATTACCAGAAATCATGAATCAAAACTCATTTACTCTTAATTTGTGTAAATAGAGGCTGTAAAACGGCATTTCAACACATCTCAATTTCTAATGCAATATATCATTATAGAGTTTAAAAAAAAGAAAAAAAGGAGATAATTTACGTGATTTTTATCACTGTTATTACATGCACAGAAACAAATAAATATGATCGATCTATTTTGAACACTGGCCGTCACCTTTTAAAACGTCATTACTAATACCCGATTACAACGGCGCAATAATCGGGTCTTACAAATTACTTGCAACGGTCTTACAAATTTGAAATTTTTTTTGTTGTTTTTCACTAAAGATTCCGCTACAAAATAGTTTTAAAATATTTCAACAGTGTATTAATGCAGCGTAACTATTGGTAGAGTTGTACAGAAATCCTTACGGATAATGAATGAGTAGGGGATAATATAGGGTTAGCCTAAAGTATGATCGGAATTTAAAATTAATATTTTCAAAATTATTACAGATAGTATAATAAGTGATATATATGAAGAGAAAAAAATACGTTTTAGGTCTTTTTTCTTTTCTCATTTATAAATGTTCGATGTGTGTCCCGTTCGTAAGAAGTCGAACATCTAATATATAACTAAGCTTGTTCCACATTTTTAAAACTTTATATTAACAAGCGACATTAATGCAGCCTTGATGCGTTCGTTAAATTCTTTGATTGCTTTCGGGTAATTTTAATTCATCAAAAAGATCTTTGATGTAAGTCCACAAAAAGATATCACACAACGTAAGATTCACAGATCTAGGTAGCCATCTGATTAGCTATAAAATATCATTATAGAAAAACCCAATCCCACGTTTAGCTAGGGCAAAAAAGCATCACATTCATCTATCACTTTCTATAATAATAGCCGCCCTTGGCACCTTTTTTGTCTTCGTTAAATAAACACTAAACTTTGCATTACATTGTTTTTATTTATAATTTCATTCATTTCATCAATCCTTTGCCAGTCCTAAGATTCTAACAGAGAAACCGAGAATTCGTTATTTTTATGTTAACCAAAAATTATATATTCCCAAACAAAATGTATGTCGATTTTTTTATCAACTTTTGTTTAAAATGTAATCGTTCTACCCATTTTAATAAAATGCGTACCTTTAATTTTAAATTGAAATTTTGATAATTCACGATGTTTATACATAGCACTTACATTTACAGTTAGTTCTGCAACGACTAATTTTCTTGTAATTAAACTATTATTCAAATAATGAAATAATCTTCTTTGCTTTAACTTTATTTGATGAATTTCATTTCAAAATATTATAGAATCTATTCAGGAAAAGCAGAAAACTTTGTAATAACTAGATAAAGAAACTAATAATACAAGTAAGCATTGTAGACATAGATTACCGCGGCGTTTTCTATGGAATATTTGTGCATAAGTTGAAAAATGTTTTATCACCATTTTTGAACTGTTTTGGATCAAAAAATATGATGTTGCAGAACATGTATGATTCTGTGATACAAATATGTAAACTATAAATAATTTAAGGTATTTGACTACGTGTGAAGTGATTTATTTTTTTAAGTTATTTCAGCCCCACCCGTGGCCGAGAGGTACGAACCTCTCAACTGGTAGACGGCAGGTGCTGGGTTCGAACCCAATCGCGGTTGTCGGCGGAACCGTTCGGAGTTTTCGTGGTTTTCTTCGAACCTTGCGTAATGCGGGTTAGGTTCCCTTAGAAAGACCCCCACGAAGGGCACTCCCCCCCTGGTCCTATATCCCTAGTGTAGATAATCGGACGACAAAAATAAACCAAACCTTTAAAGTTATTTCTTTTCGCACGATGGTCTTTTCTCCGCCATTATTATTTATCGTCCTTTAACTTATCTTTCCTAATCTGTACAGAAAGGCCAAACATATATCTATGCGCATCGCATATGTAATTTCGCGAATAGAAATATTTTGAAATTTGAAATGAAATTTGGATTTTGCAACTTTTGCTATAGATGCTAAAGCTTCTAAACATCGCACATTTTTAATTTTTACACCATCGTATAGGGTAAAAAAAGGAATTTGAATCAGAATTTATTTGAAAACAGTATTTTAATTTATTTTTGAGATTGTAATTTTTTGTAGTTTTTAATACCGTTTTTGCAAGTGTAGCAACAAAAGTTCCCTATTTCTATATAATGCAAAGGGAGAAAAGTAGTTTATTGCAACGTTTTTGCCATTTTCCCATAATAAGAAAAAAAGAAAAATAAATAAATAAAAATGCGTGCTGTGTCAAGTAAATTGTTTCTATAAACTCCGGGGAATTTTGGTTTTATTTCGTATTTATTTACCAATTAAATTTTTTTTTGTTTATTAAAAACTCACTTTGCACTCGATAGAACATTTTCTTAACAAATCTTTATAAAGAACTGTTAAGTGTCTTACTATTTTCCGCTTTTACCTAATTCGCATCAAATTGCTCAAATAATGGAAATTGTTTAATTCGGATGTAAAATCATTTTCTAAATGTTGAAGAAATATATATATATGATTTCTGTTAAAACATGCGGCTATTTTAAACAAACAAATGAAGGTATGTTGAACATTCGATACCCTATTTGAATGTTGGGTAACGATATTGCTTTTTGTGTATTATTCTACGATAATGAAGACATTTGTATACCTTTTTACAAATACTGTTTAAGACGTAAAATTCGAATGCTTTAGCAGATGCGAATACCGTTATTTTACTGAGAAAAAGCATGTATTGTAATTTATAAAAGCTGAAATATATTTTGTAGAATTGCGTCATTTTGACTCCAGTTGATTTGAAATACTTCACTTCCGAAAAATTCGTCAAAATCTCACACTGATAAAAAGTAATATTTTACAAAAAATTAGAGTGCCATATATACAATGCGCATGGTGGGATCGGAAGTCTTTCCAAAAAAATACGATTTATGGGAACTTGATGGTCCTCGACTGGATGAATTCCCACTGCCAAGTTTGAAATGCAAATAAAGGAGATTGTCGCAGCCTTAACCAAGAAGTACATAAATCGTTTTTTAAAACATTTTGAGTTTGGTTTCAGAAGCCGATCCGAGGAGTTGTATAAATCTCGATTCTCGGTCTTTTTATATCGTTTGTGAATTAAAAGTTCGTGACAGTTTTCTGACGAGTATTTTGTTGGGTTGTATGACGTGAGTAATTTAAACAGAACTATAGATTTAACACGTTCGCTGCCGCTTACTTGAAGATGTGATGATAGTTGGTGCCACACTGTAGAAGTGAGTTTTACCCAGAAGCCGATTTACTTTTTATAACAAGGAATCTGTGAAATTTTTTTCCGCACCAGCGCGGGACTGTCTATTGGACGTCATCCCACATCACGCGCTGGAGTGTGAGTGGCCCCTTAACGTTGGCGCCATATCACGCGCTTTCGCGTGAACGGCAGCGAATGTGTTAAATATATAAAATGAAACAAACCATTAACTTTCATCCCTCTAAAGATTGTATTTTAAAATCATGATATATATCAAGATATATGTTTAAAATGGCGTGTTTTATTTTTTTCCAGGAGTCACCGTTATTCGCGTCCGCAATGCTTCTTAAGTTACACGTGCTCCCTGGGTGGTACTAAATGGGTAGCAATTCTGCAGCCGAGATCACCATTTATGTTCAATGATTGTTCAGCGCTCACGAAGAAGTGTATTTGATCCCGTTACTGGGAAACAAGAGGCACTTTGCATTTCTTTATTTCATGACTTTATGGGTTTCTCATGTTAATTATCTTTTACTTTGTTTCTCGTGTTTGATATTATCTCTTTACATGTATTTCTGTTTTTTACGTGATCGCTGTACGGCATTTGGATAATGTCTGCATCGTTATTTGTATTGAAAATAATAATAATAATAATAATAATTTTTTCCTTCATTAAAGGTGTTGAGACCTTATTAAACTTTTTTTTTTTGTCATAACATATTGACTTTTTATGTTTTTTTATTAAAAATGCTTCCGCCCAGTAGGCAACTTGATATTTTTCTATTTTTTCTAATTATAAACAGATTTATCAGACACCCTGTATTTCTTAATGGAAATCTAGTAATTAGAAAGAAACATTTTTAACCAAAAATTTAATTCAGCTAATGCATTAAAAACTTTTTCAAAATGTTATGCATAAAATCCTTCCGCAGTGTTGCCCCAAAGCACTTTTTAATGTTTAATAAATAAAAAAAAAAGTTTATCTCTTGCCACTTAGAAACTGAAGAGTATTTAAAATATTTAACTTAACTTAGTTGATGGATAAATATGATAAACCCATTAGGTAAAAATGTCTGGAAATCTGCGTAAATGATTTTATCAAAAATGTAAATTTTATGAAAGGTATTAAAATAGGAATATCATAATGTTTTTTAAAAAGTGATATTGAGCGCGTATTTCTCAGTAAAAACACGTGTATAAATGTAAAAATGTCATATTCAAGAATTTGGGTTCTATGAAACAGGGTTGGCGAGTTTTTGCCGAAGGTGGAAAAAAACCACGGAAAAAACCTGGTAAAAACCGTCCCGGCAAAAATAGGTTTTTGCCAAAGAAGTGGCAAAAATAGGCTGTCCATTTAAATTTTTTCCCCAGAAAGAGAAAAATATTTCACAAAAGAAAAAATAAACTGCATACTTAATTAAAAAATCAATATTAGTCTAAATTTATTTTAACTTTTAAGTTAAATAAGTATAATTATGCACTTTATGAAAGAATACTAACTTTTATAACAAGATTATAAATGAAAAAAATACCAACTATTTATATAAATAAATAGAAACTTCATTTATTCATGTTTATACAATTATTAATTCACATAATAGAATTGTTGAGACTGAGTAAAGCATTTATATTTATAGTTTATATATGTTAGAAATTCGAAGAAACAGTTATAGTAACCTAAATTTAATTTAATATAAAATTATATTTAAAGCAGAAAACTAGCAATATCCTCCTCACAACCTAAATTTTGCTGCTTTAGCATGGCATAACAGTAAACAAGTTTTGAAAGAGTATCTGTTGAAGTATTTCGAATCTCAGTTTGCACAAATGAAAAATTTGAAAAGAATCTTTTAATAGCAGCACTGCTTGCTGGACATATTTGAAAGTGAAAATCTTTTGATAATTAAAAAAATATGTATGTTAATGACTGATAAAATACTTTACTTACAGGGGTCTGTCTAGACTTTTCTCGTCTTTGTGAAAATTCTAGAGTTTTGTGAATTTTAAATTATCAGGTTTTCAGGTTCTACCCTTCACATATAGAGAAGCTAAGTAATATATTTTTTGGTGAGTTCAAATGTTTATTAACAGGCCAGATTTTATTTTAAAATGATTAAATTTGTGAAAAGTTCAGTTTAAAGGTGAAATGTCGATTTGAGAGACAAATAATTTTATGAAGAATCCTGTTTGAGGTTAAAGAATTTTGTGAAGGGTCCTTTAAAGGACCTAAAATTTTCCTAAACATATCCCTGACTTAAAGTAAAAAAAATTAGATACGTAATTTTTTATTTTGTTCTTAAATTCCTAAGTAAGACTGAATCCCACCTATTTTTTAAAGATTTAAAATATTTAATATTAATTAATTAGCAAATGAAATTAAAATATTAAATAAGACACTGTTAAATTTAATTGTTTTATGCCATTACTATTCTTATTAGCGTGCAGATTTTATTACACATTAAAGACATATAGGTTTTTTCCATTTTTGCCGGTTTTTTCCATTTTTCCCCTGGTTTTTTCCAGTTTTTTCCACTGTCCTGGCAAAAATACCTTTTTGCCGGCAAAAATGCCAACCCTGCTATGAAATATATTTACAGTTCTGATACAGTTCTCTTCCTTCTGATTCAACAAGGTAAAATAATTTACTTCAATTGACATATGTAAGGTGATACTTTTAGATCAGATGACAATTATAAACAAAATTAATTTACGTTTTGAATGTTTGAAATATGTTTGCTCAAGAGTAATATTTCGAAGAATTCCATTAAATGATATGACTATTAATTTTTAAAGAGCAATAATGTATCTGTAATTTACAATAAAAACGCTATTTATTTTATTTTTTAGAATCTCAGAAATGAATTAATTTCTGATAAATCGGAATGCATATTTCGCACAAAAGCTCCTTTTGTGATCTGTTTATATAAATATGTATATACCGTATTCCCCGCATTACCCGTCATTACACGTTATGAGTTTTTTTTATTTATCTCCATAAAGAAACAAATGTTTTTTTTTGTGAAGCATATAGTAGATGATCTATAATACGTGATGATGATCTCGTTTATTGCGAAATTATATGAATTAGAGTAATATGAAAAACACATGTAATATTTACGTATATCAAAAATTAGCGCTAACTGTCATAAAAATTTATCTTACCTAATTCAGTTTTTTTCACAGTTTTAATCTTATACAAATCATATAACTGATTTTATCTACATAAAAATTTTACAAATTAAGGTATATGTATGTTTTTTTTTTCATTATATGCCAAGAAAAAAACATGCATAACTTTCAATACTAGAGATAATATTAAGAATTTTCATGCATGCATTTATTTAAATGAATCTAATTAAATCAAAATTTATGTAAATTAGTAGTTCCTTTACTTCTCAATTTAAAATTTAAAACAAAAAAGTATAATTTTAATCTTAACACTACAATGCATTCATGTAAGCTTTAATGTTTACATGGCTCGCATATTTAAGATTACATTAATATAATAAACGAACACATTTAAAATGTAACGAGTCTGTAACTGTAAAACAAATTACATTTCAGCTGAATAAGGAAATTTTATTAGACAAAATGTTTCATGTTTTATCTTAAAATTGTAAATCTCAAATTAGTTTCTGAATACATTAAAATGCAAATCTCTAGAGATTACAACTTAAAAATGTATTTTTTGCATATTTAGGCAAAAATACGTGTTCATAAGAAAGAAAACACACTTTTCCAGTTAATTAAAAATATAATATTAAATTATGGCTATATTATGCTTTAAATTAAAAAAAAATTACCTAGCAGGCTTTAAGCTAAGAATATATTAAAAAATATTTTAAATATATCCCAGTTTAGAGTTTTGATTTTGAATATTTTTATAATTTTATACTTAATTCCACAGATGATATAAAATAGACTTTAACTCAGATTAAGATTCAATCCTATAATTTTGTAATCAATATCTATCTCTAAGTACTATTATATGGTATATTTCGGTGGAAATCTAGTTTATTAAAGGTATTATTAATTTATAATATTTTTTTTATCAAATTATTTGTGAAACTTATATATAAAAAATAAACGAAATGATTTATTTTTTTTATTTTTTAAAAATGTCAGTTTTTTATTTTAGGAACATTCAAGCATTTTCGCCGAAATATCAAAGAATTTAGTTTAAAAAAATAACTATATATTAAAAATGTATACGATTTGTGTAAATATGTTCCCACTACGTGTATTGCAATTAAAAGTGCAGTTGTTTTTTATTAATATATGACATCGCAAAGAAAATGTAAATGGAGAATAATTTACATTTATAAAATGAAAAACAAGTGAATATTTCATGTATTTTGACAATAAGAGAATATTTTATATAGTATATTTTTATAACTAAATGAAGAATACAAAGTTTTCCTCCCGCAGTTTTAGATGCAATTTCGTTTTCTTGATACAGTTGTCAATTGTATTAGCCGTTCCGAAACTTTCAGATAACGTACCCCAAAATAGAAATTACATTTTTGATTACCAGTAGATGATAAAATGAAAACTAATACAGAAAAATCGGTGTAAACTGAATATGTCAAAAATGAAACATTTTTCTAGTCTTTTGTGTTTCCAGCTGCTCAGATTTTACTGAATGTAATTGCATGGTTATTTTGAATTGGTACTTAGATAGATTGCTTAACATTAACATTCAAATAATAATAAAGGATAGATTTTATAATATGCACATTATAAAAATACAATGATTTGGTAGAAAAAAAGATACGACATTTAATGACATATTGGCATAAATTGACACATATGCAGAAGGATGACTCTATTAAGGAGACCGGGAAAGCCCTATCTCAGCTATGTTAAATTCCCCAACATTATGAAATTTTTTTCTTGTAAATGGTGAAAGATAGTTTTGTTTTTTTATGGAAGTTAGAATAACATGTTATCGACACTGCAATAGGCCATTTTCTTTTTAAATGAAACTTAAAAATCATTATTTATTTTTTCTTGAAAATAATTTTAAAATTAGCATTTTTGATAAGATTTCACTGCCTACAATAGATAATTCTCAACAAATTATTAAATTCCTATGTTAAAATGTATCATATAACATAACTGTCATAAAAAATTAGAGCTCTTTTGTTTAACAGATAACGGAACTGGTGAACAGACTAATCGAGAAAGGGAAATTGGGGGGGGGGGAATTAAACCGTTTTTTCATTTCATAAGCTGCATTTTTTATGTACCAGTATCAGGCATTCGCGTACCAGTAAATGCATCTTCATGAACCAGTTCTAGTAAGCTGACCATAGTTTAAGAACCCCTGTACTATATTATTCGTAATATAGAGTTCTCATTATTATTTATTTTAGAGATCACGTTAAAGAACCTTCACTGTAAAAACAAAATACCCAAATTGGTTGAAAGATTTTTGGGTACAGAATTATCCTAATTTGGAAAGTACAGTTTGTAGCACAAAATCGTTTTAAATAAGTCTGATTTTTAATGACATTAAAACAATTAAAATATCTTACATAGTATATACATTATACCTCAGAAATTTTGATTAATTTAATTTTAATAAAGATCTGCTCTGTTTTGAACCATTTTGGGTTATCTATTTTGGGAACAATACGCTACCATTTTGGAATATTTACTGTACCATTTCAGGAAAATTACTATACCCAGAAATCTTTCGACCCAATTTGGGTCTTCAATTTTTACTGTGTATGTGAATGTTATCCTTATCAAACTCCAGACACTATTTCTGTTGATTTATCATAACAATTCTAAATGCTTTAAAATATATAACTAGATGGAACCAGTTAAAACTTGACGACAATAATATAAAAGCAACGAAGAGAAAAAAATTCAGCTATAAAAGAATTTTTTAAAGATTAATTTTTTTAAAAATTTCAATAAATGAAAAAACCCTGGATTTTATATCCGGGCAAATTACATTCACAAATGCCCTCATAGAATTTCTCTCATCTGACGCTTTTCCATTTACCGACAAAACACCAATATCACTATGATACCGGGCGCAGAATCGGCGCACTGGTGCGACGCTCGTCACAGACATTTGAGAACGTCTGCAGACTATTTTTCACCCGTTAAAGTTTTTTAAAAATGCTAGAAATCATTTACCATCTTTCATTGTAATATTATCCAGATAACATACGATTGACGAATCTCCGATTCACGTTAAATTATAAATCAAGGACGATTCTGTTTTAAATTTTTCTGAAAAGTTTAGGCAATCATTTCTAAACTTAGAAAAAAACTTCATAAATCTGAAAATTCCGAACTAATAGTAAATTTTGACAAATATCAAAAAGGAAAAAAAAACAATTTTTGAATTGTTCGAAGAAAAAGCACCAATTTCGCACATATATACCTCGGGAAAAACATGATATAAACTATAAATTGATATGAATATGATCATGATATAAATATGACAAATACTATAAGTCTAGGACGATTCTGTTTTGAATTTTCCGAAATATTTAGGCAACCGTTTCTAACTAAAGTAATTGTAAAATTTTACAAATGGTCTATAAAAAAGGGGGAAAAAATCAATTTTGTCAATTTTATGAAGAAAAATCACCAATTTCGCCATATATCATTGGAAAAGCATGATATAAGCTATAAATTGATATAAATATGATAAAATGATCATGATCATGAAATATTATATAAACATGGCAAAAACTATAAATCAAGGACAATTCTGTTTTGAATTTTCCGAAAAATTCAAGCAAACATTTTTAAACATAAAACGAAAAATCCATCATAAATCTGAAAATTCTTAAAATTAGACAAATGGTCCTGGAAAAAAATCAATTTTGTCGATCGTGCGAAGAAAAATCACCAATTTCGCTTTATAACTC
The DNA here is from genome assembly GCA_964019185.1 of Maratus speculifer. Lineage (NCBI taxonomy): Eukaryota > Metazoa > Arthropoda > Arachnida > Araneae > Salticidae > Maratus > Maratus speculifer. The sequence continues at coordinate 167,779,272 of OZ025292.1, forward strand.
GGGAAAAACATGATATAAACTATAAATTGACATAAACATGATCATGATAAAAACTATAAATCAAGGACGATTCTGTTTTGAATTTTCCGAAAAATTTAGGCAATCATTTCCAAACTATGTAATCTAACTAAAGTAATCGTAAATTTTGAAAAATGGTCTAAATAAAAAAAAAAATCAGTTTTGTCAATTCAACGAAGAAAAATCACCAATTCCGCCATATATCTTGGGAAAAAAATGATATAAACTGTAAATTGATATAGTAAACCTTGACAACTGGTAAAAAAAAAAAATCAATTTTATCAATTGTGCGAAGAAAAATCACCAATTTCGCGATATATCTTGGGATTTTTGTCAAATAGTAATGAAAAACTGTCAAATTTTGTCAAAGGCACATTTTTAATTAAAAGACACATTTTAATTAAAGATCACAAGTAACAACAATGAATTTCATTAAATGTTTATCAGAAACTTATTTTAATAAAAGGTCACAGGAAAATGCAAAATTTGTCCAGGTATCACGGAAAACCGCAGATTTCGTCAATAGTTTGCCAAAAAATGGAAAATTTCGTTAAAAGATGTTGATAAAATGGCAAATTACACCGAAAGATCGCGAGAAAACAACAAATTTCCAAGACCTCGAGAAAATGACAAATTTCATAAAAAGACCTTGAGAAAACGACAAATTTTGTCCAGGTATCACAAAAATTGTATATTTCATCGAAAGATCGCAAAAAAAACACACAAATGTTCCTTGCACCATGAAAAACACAAATTTCGGCAAATAATCACAAAAAATAGCAAATTTAGCCTAAAAATTGAAAAAAATAAATAGCAAATTTCATCAAAATACCCTCTTCCTTCCAAAAAATAAAAAATCTGAAAATTTTGTAAATAGATGTAAAAAAAAAAAGCAAATTTCGTCAAAAGATCACAAAAAATAACAAATTTCTTCAAAAGATTGCTAAAAACATTGTAAAATTTGTTGAAGGACCGCAAAAAACGCCAATTTCGTCCAGGTATCCCTAATAAAACACAAATTCCGTCAAAGTATTGCAAAAAATTAAAATTTTGTCAAAACGTCTTAAAAAACGCAAAATTTTGACAAAAAGTAGTCTAAAAAATAGCAAAATTTGTAAACAGATCGTGAAAAAAACCGCAAAAGACTGTGAGAAAACAAAAAATTTGCTGCAATTTTTAACAAACGAGTGTGGAAAAAAAAATGCTGGAATGGATTTTCTCCCTGTTTCGGCAATGAAGGATGGTATTAAAAATTCTGAGGTTAGAAGAAGTTCAATTTTAAAAGTACTTTCTTTTTATGTCGATCACAAATACTTGTAACATAACGCAAGGAATTGAAAAGAGGACATTAATCTTTATGTTCGGCAGACTGTTTTTAAATTTCTACTTGTGTTGCAGACTGCAGATAAAATTCAGCAATTCTGCTGCTGGGGACATGATATGGATAAATTATAAATTACAGACATTATTCATTACTAATTTCATAAAATCACCATCATAATTCATTATTATTGATATTTGTGCATATATTTCAATGACAACATTATGACGAATGCTGTTATTACCGCTGTGTACTTTGTTATTAACGGTAATATTAACACAATTCAAAGGTTTAAATAGATCGAAACATTTTAAATAATTCAATGTTGTCTACAAAAAGGTAATAACAATATGCTGTGCCGTGCTAACGTAAAAGTACCAAATTTAAGGGGTTTTGTCAAACATTTTCAATGCTACTTTTTATTTTCTAAAAGATAAGATTTTATAATTAAAAAAAAAAAAACTAATATTCAAACATGCCTACTGAAAAAAAAAGTTAAAATGCTGAAAAAGGCGGTTTCCAACATCAGATGCAAAGAAATCCAAAATTTTAATACCATTATATTTCAAGAAAATTAATATTTGCCTTAATTTTACATTTAAATGTTTAATTATATAAAGAAAATGTAATTGAACTGAAATAGTGGTATTCAAAATACACAAATCCTTGGAATCAATAAACCATGAGGCATATTTCCTAAATCAGCAAAAAAATTGAAAAAAAAAAAAACAGTACTAAATGAAAAAAAAACATACACAGTACATATGTATTCAGATAATATGTATCAATTTCCATGTTATGAAAAAACATTGGAATTTTATGCAGTACATCAGCAACAATCCCTGTATGAGATTTAATGGAAATTTTAAAATTTGTGTCACACATATTTACTAACAGACCATGCAAAAGAGCAAGACATGCATGAATGAAAATGGATAACTAAAATTACCTTATTGTAGACAACACTGAACCTTTTAAAATTCTGCGATCTATTTAAACCTTTGAATATGAGTATACACATACATACTTAGGCCAAATGCATCACACAATTTTTTAACCTTTTATAAATGAAAGTAGAGTGAAATAGATCAGGTAAACTGCAGTACATGCATAGGACAAACATATATTATTGCACAACATAAGCCCCCAAAATTGTAACACATCTCTATACTTGAAGCATAGGCAGACACACGTGAGCTTAACGCAGTGGACGCATGAATGCGAATACAAAGATTATCCCCTTATATGTCAATAAAATACATTTAGAGCATTTTTCCATTTTATTAGCATAAACTGATAAATGATATAAATTTTTCACTAAGTCGATCATACGAAATCCACATAATCAGTTCGGTAATTAGCGTTATTTATTTCTTATACGTATACAGACAGAAAAAACAATATTCTCCCATTGGTTCTCGGGTTTCTGCGCATGCGCTGTTTGCCATGAAGCAGAAAAAGCGAAGATATTGCGTTTTGCAAAATAAGTGAAAGCTGAATGCCCTAAAATGATGAGTAAACCCGGATGACTTGCTCGCGCATGCATAGAGACCAGTTTTAGGTATGCTGAAAAAATTTTCTTATCGTTTTAATATATAAGATTTTTTTTTTTAAATTGCTGTAAAAAATTGCTTTAAGAAATTTAAATTGCTTTTAATTGATAGGAAAATGTTTGAATCACCATTAAGGATATATTCATTAAGACAAATTGTTATCTACAAAATAATATATATATATATATATATATATATATATATATATATATATACGTTTTAAATATTACAATATTTTGTCTTCTAAATTTAGAGTATATATGAAAAAGAATATATCTATGGTAATTTTTTGATTTAATTGTTGCCTTTTGTTTTTATTTGTTATTTAATGTTTTTTTTTTTTTTTTTTTTTTTTTTTTTTTGTAAAAGTTTGCACTATTATGCATGATTTAAAAGAATATTAAATTTTACAGATATTATAGAAAGTACCGTAAATTTTGGTTTTGAAAATACTTGCATTTTGGCATCTTACACCAATTTATGCGTAAGATGGCCACTAGAAAGACCATGAGCTCCTCCAACGATGCGACGTGAAGAAGCGAGATTAGACAGCCATTTATGCTTTACAGAAAGAGCCTGCTAGGGAATCAGTATTATTTATTATTGCTCAAATTCACGCGATCAGCAATGAGCAATGCAAAGAAAAAAAAAACATCGACTTTAAATTGACAGTTTAATGCTTTGTTTTATTTGCGGGTTCGTATGTAATTGTCTCGTGTTAAAAAGAAATTGAGAAACAAAATAAGTTTTGATGTATTTTGTGGCAACGATTCTTTTTTATTGATTTCGAAGAATGGAAATAATTTCTGGAGTTTCGAGACAAAGCCTCCCTTACGGGTAGTAGCATATGTCTCAGTTTTTTCCAACCAAGCAACCAACCAAATGGAAATAAAATTGCTGGTAGCTTGTTTTATGTGCAGTTTTATTGTTAGGTTTTTAGTGTTTTTCTCACCACAGGAGTTGTGAATTTACCACAACTATGCGTATACAAAGGTACTAATTGTTAAAAGTTTAGTAAAAAAATATTTAGTCGTAGAATTAAAGTCGGCAGCAATTAACGCATAGTAGATTGTACAGAAAAATAGCCTGCGCCATACGGCTGGCCATTTCTCTAAAAAAATCTCACTTATTATTCTAGTATTTAAAATAAGATATATATAGTCAAATAGAAAAGTCACGCAGAAGATTGATACACTTACCAGAAGTAGTACGATAATAAAATAGTGCCATTAAACAAATTCTAAAAATAATGCAAACGGAAATTAAAGTATCAGTAAGGAAATCCCTATTTTACATCTGAGAGACGTGGTGTTTCCCCAAAACAACTGCGCATGAGAAAAGTTTATGATGCGGCATCTTGAAGAGTACGGCACCTTACATCAAATTACCCTACTTTGTAAAAGCAATCCATAATTTCGTTTCAAAAGTATTTTATATGGCAATGTGTGAATGTTAAGTAATTTGACATAGTTTTTTTCTATACATGTACAAGAAGACCATTGACACGCAGCGCAAAGTTTTTATCACCCAAAAGATTAAATATTTCCTTAAATACTTATTCTTTCAAAAAAAAAAAAAAAAAAAAAAAAAAAAAAAAGAAAAAAGAAAAAAAGGAAATACGAAGTATTAACATATCAATATTCCCATATGTAAACTATAACAAAGTCGACGCAAATTATGGTAGATACAACAATACTTATAGAAATGGTTCTGCATTGTGAGGGGGGGGGGGAGCTGTATTTCAAAATGAAGATTAAAATCACATAATCTAAGTTTATCTTCATTACCAACGATTTTGCAAAGTTTTTTGAAAATGTCTTTGAATTTCGAACAAAGGTTGTTGGGGAAAAAATAATATTTTCTGTAAAATACTCAAAGGAAATTTTTACTCATACTGGAATGAAGTATCGTAATATTTAAAAATAATAATTCATAGAAACACTGAATTCTTGTACAAAAGTTCGTCATTGCAACATGTATTACCACCCCATAAAACATTGTACACATATTCGAGGAAATTCTATGTTTTGTTTCCAAACAAGAAGTTAAATATATACAGAATTTCGAAACAGTAATATTTGATTTACTGTATTAGTAATTAAATAAGAGGAACATATTCAATGGAACTGGCCGTACAGAAATGAAAAGAAAAATAGCAGCCCAATCTGTAAAACATGCCTTAAAAATGCTGGTATATTGGCATCGTTTATTATTTATTATTACGTTTGTAATGTAACAACGATGTGCCATTTGCTTGTTAAAATAGAATAATTACGTATAAGTTTAACATATTTTGCATTTAGCCAAGTTTTTAACCCTGTGTTCTCCGTTATCGCCACTGAGGCGTCAACATTTCTTTTATTTTTTCGTTTCAAAATTTGGTTTGGCACCAGTAATAAAAGAAAGTAAAATTTGTCTTATTTAATGAGAGCATTGTAGCATATACTGAACATGACGCAGAGTTCAAAGGGTTAAATGTATAAACAAATTGCATTAAATATCTCAGTACTGCATAGTGTAACATTCAATTGACGTCGTAGCGGGACGTAAATTTTAATTTCATAGAGAGTTTTAATTCTAAATTCACATTGTAAAACAGCTAAAATCAGTCAGGAAACAAAGACAAGGTATTATATTAATTAGCTTAGAAAAAAGTTTTACTTCGTACGCTGCATGACTGATTTATTAAATAAATGTTCGAAAATGTAAAACTTTTTAAAATTAAATTTGTTTATTTCATTACATCAAAACTCTTATAATACTTTCATTTGATTCAATAAAAAATGTATATCATGCATTCTTAACTGTATTTCATGGGTTTAATTATAATTCAAAAATTTTCTTACGAAATAAAAGAAAACATATAGAAAAATAAGTTTATTAAATGTCTTTTTTTAAAGTATTTTCTCTTTTTGAAGCAATAAAATATAAAATTAAATATAATTGTAATTGTGGTAATTGTAAAAAAGTAAAAAGAAACTTTAGCCGGAAGTAATAATATGGTTCAATTCATCGAGAAATAAATGTGGCGCTTCTGCTTTCAGTCTAAACGCTTGTTATCTAAAATGATCTGCTGTCTGAAATTTCTTTTACAGAAACAGTATTGATTGCTTAAAAAAGGTTTATAGTATGCTTTATATATTCAATTGAGAAACCTTCGTCATGATTAAATTGTATAAAAGATATTCGCCTGAAAATTTTTATCAAAGAGGGAAATTTAATTTAACATTGTTCCGCAAATCTATAAAACATGTGCATTACAGCCATGATCCTACCCTTTTAAATTATATCGATGAAATCTTGTTTTTCTTAAAATAAAATAAATTATTTTTAAGGTATTATTTAATATCATAAAGGAAAAATTTTCTCTGTAGACCTACATTTATAATTTTCAATACTAAAAAAGTTGAAAAAGAAAAAAAAACTCTCAAAATATGTAAAACTTTCAAAGGATGTGAAATCTTCAAATAGATGAAAAAACTTTCACAATATTATTATGTTTCCTATAATTAATTGCAAATAATTAAATGTTTTAATGAAACATTAGATATATTCAAATGACAAGATTCAAAATATGTTATTTTCCATTTCATGAAGTTTGTGAAAGTTTTTTCTATAGGATAAAATATGCCTTGAAAGTTTAAATAAAATCACTTTTTAAATGTATTCCATAAAATATAAACGCTTCATTCTTGACAACTAAAGAAATATTTACATTAAAGATATACTCGGAAGAAAGATTGAGAAAAACAAAAAAATTGAAAGCTTTCTTTACTGAAACAAGATTTGCATAACTCTAATGCGTGGAATAACTGACTTTAATCCAGAATAAGTTTTATAGCAAGATAATGGAGAAAAATATTACATTTAAAGTATTTTTTAAATGCGTTGAGAATTATAATCGAATACACACATAATTATCACCAGTTCATTTATTCGAACTTATTGGATTTAACTACAAAATCATCATGTAAAAACTTTTTGTGCACTAAATATTTTTTTTTTTTTTTTTTTTTTTTTTTTTTATAAATGTATGTATTTTTAAAAATTGTGAAAATAAATTAATTTTGTAACAAATAGCAGTTCTTCAAATTTATGCTTTAAAATAACAAATAAATTTTGTGATTAGAGAAAAAATTAATGTTTATGAAATGTTTTCATTTCTGAAATATTAAAAAATATTTTTATTATTTAAAACACTTTAAATATTTATGATTTAAACCTACAATATTTTTATATGGACTATCTCAATTGTTCTTGTTGTTGTTATGGGTCACACATAAACATTTATACCAAACTATTTATGCCAGTTTTTACATAGGAACGCAAGAAAATGTTATTAATGAGAATACAGGTGTGTGAATTGATTGTGACAAACCTAATTAACATTGTTAATATCATCTATAGATTGATATTATTGTATATGCTAGAAAAGTATGAATGGATATACCACAAAATTTAAAAGAGATATAAAGTCTAAATAACATAAAAAATTGCTCTTTTTTAAAATCTTGACCTTATCTATTTATACGGAACTTATATCGGTATTGAGAATAAAAGGTAGTGCATATTTAAACTTTATTTGGCATTTTAGGAAAACTTAATTCAGCGTAGTAATAATCTTTTCTCATTTTCAATGTAACTAACAAGTTAACCCAAAACCCCTTTTTTATGTTTAAACATTGCATTGTGCTAAAGGAACCTGTGTAGGAAAAAGCTCGCAAATTTTCGAAAGCAGCTTTGTTTCGTGACGGTTTATTCAGATAAGTTTTTAATTAACTTTTAAATGCACAAGAGATGTAATGAGAGATGGACTCAATGAAAACTAGTCGTGATCTTCGTAATATTTAAAAAGGGTTTGCATGCATAAGGAATAAAAAAATATTGAACATTTTATTGCCACAAATTTCATAACGTAGTGGTCGTTATATCCGAAATAAGGATTGTTTTGCATAAAATATGGTAAATAATACTTTAGAAAAATCTGGTACTAAAATACATATTTAATTTCTCATATCTACGAACTTTGATTTATGTGATTAATGCTAATTAAATTAGAATATTTGCAACAGTATACAATTTATGGGTTTTATACTGCTACTAGGTAGTGCATTACACAAATATATTATTAAAAGTTTATATCAAGGCTTTACAAGAGCTGATAGTATGCAGAGTACGCCGCCTCCGTCGTTAATTATGGCCAAGTTATACCTGTTTTTAAGGTCGAATATCTGTGCTAATTACCGACGAATTTTATTTAAAAATCACTATGAACAATGTTTTTATACTTCTGCTACGATAGTAAATATCCAACGCTGCCCAACACTTTTTCTCCATTCCTGCAAATCGAATCTTGTGTGAAATATAAAACTTGCTTTTCTCTCTCTTTTTCTTTGCTTTTGAAAAGTATGGGATCTACAGTAATCGTTATAATTTTCCAACAAGAAGTAACATCTATAACCTCTATTTTTTCATAATTTTAGTTTCCGTAGATTCAGAACCATAATTTTGCACTATATTTTTGATGATATCTCTCGAAAACATAACACTAAAAATAATTAAATATATAGATATATAGTTTTGAGTTCAGCGTAACGAAAGCCTTCACAAGCTACCTCACAAGATATACAAACAAAAGTGTTTTTTTTTTCAATTATTTAATTAGCCCCTACCCCTCGTCCTAAATATATTTGTAAATGTTCAATAATCTGTAAATTTATGCGTCAACAATCATTATTATTTTCCCCAATTTGAGCTTTCTACGTTTCATAGTTTATGAATAAAATGGCTGAGACAAACAGATACGAGAGTGTCCTATAATTGTTCCGTTTTCACTTTATAAGTGCAGAACCCTAAAAAAGACGCGAATTCCAATATTCTAATTCCAAGCACGTTTATTGGAATATAGACAAATCGGTTTTTATAAAAATATCTTGTTTAAAATTTTCTTAGATATTTTGTATAGAAAACACATTTTTTGTACATAATTTTCAACTTTTCAATTTTCTCACTCGACGTAGACATCGCAGTTTTGCAATTAAATTAATTTTGATGCTTGGAGTGCGATTTATATAAGTGTCTCCTCCCGTATTTATCTTTTGAGGATTTTTTTTTTGTATTTTCGCTCTATATCGATTTTATACTTTTCTAAGAATGTTAATCACAAGATACAGATCGATACTTCTATATGAGGTTATTCTTCTTAAATTGCTCAGCCTATGCATCTGATGATTAACTTGATAAAGTTGTGAATATACAGAAAGAGACATATAGTTAAACAGAGTACCATTTGCGAGTGAATTAACGGAGGAAGTAGACACACGAAGACGGCTGATTTTTTTTTACATCGAATCAATGTAAAAAACTATCGATTTTTTTTTTACTTCGAATCAATGTTAAAAAGTTTATGATTGCCACCAATAGAAACTTCCACTATTAAGTTTTAAATAAACCAAAAATTGTTTTTTTAGCGGCTTATTAATGCAAAATTCCTGTAGCAAATGTCACAAAATTATCTAATACATTTTACTGGTGATAGATGTCTCTTATATTATAATCTCTGTCAGAGTCAGTGGCAAAAGGTTATTTTGATTATCAGATTATGGCAGAAACGCAGACCTGGTAACACACAAACTAACCTTCCGGCAGTAAAAGAAAATTATATTCTAACTATAATTATGACTGAAATTCTGCATTTATAAAGCGATTAAATAAAGAGAAAATTTACATTTAAATTTTCTCCGGCCGTAATAAGCTACTTCAGAACTGCCTGCTACATTTGAAGCTGTACCATTTTGAGACTATGTCAATTGTTCTTTATTTATAATTCAAGGATTTAATTCAAAATGATGAATTTTACTAGATTCATTTGCTTATTTGTTTTCATGAAATGAAATTCTGCCCTCTTATTATTTGCTATCAGTTTATAAATTCCTCGGTGCATGCATCAGAGTATATAGTTAAATGCTTATGTTTTTAAGGAAATCCTGTAAATTAGTTGTCAGCGCAACTCGCAACCATACTAGGTTACGATATTGACTGTTTGGTTTGACATTTAGGCTTCACTTAATCATTCATTCTTTCAAAATAACAAATTTAGTACATAACTTGCTTGGAAATACAACGCTGAGTGTGTTGCGGTAGGCTGACTTAAAGAACTGAACTTTTATAGCCACTCCGGACATTTGCTCAGAAAACAGGAGTGGACACTGGACCCAATGATATTTGATGAATAAATCCTTCCAACTTTACTTTCATTTATATGATTTTAAATTGCACTATTCAGTTACATTGAGTTCTATCTTTACAAAAACGTTTTTGTATGTGAAATTATTGGGTCATCACGACAGATCTGCCGTTTTACATAGAAAATCTATGTTTCGTCTAGTTATTTTATACTACTTTTAAGGCTTCACATTAAATGACCCAGATATGTACATTCAGTCTTTCCTTGTTGCGATACATCCTACTAGCTTGTATTCTTCCATAAATTGCACTCAATGCAGATCTAAGAATGGAGGATCAAAAAAGTAATTTTTGTCATTTAATCATCTTTTATAAAATGCTCTAAAATATATGTTTGGAAAAATTTTGAAATGCTTGTCCGACTCATTGTAAAATTCGAATTGTGTATAGACAAAGTTCTTTATCAAAAGTGTTCTTAAAATAATCTGTCATTGAAAATCCAAGTTACAAAGTACATGCTCTATCAAACAAATTAAATATTCTAAAAAGTACAGAACGTGATCCTTTGGAGAAGACTGGGTGCATAAAAATTATGATGTTTGGGTATCTCATTATTTATCTCCACAGAATGTACTTACTCGAATTTAAGCTTGTGATGCTTTGCTAAAACGAAATGAATTTTTTTTTTTTTTTTTTTTTTTTTTTTTTTTTGCAGACGGCTCATTACTTGAGATGAGAAAGGAATACTAAATTATAGTTTTACTGTGAAAATACCACGGGGTAAATTAAATGAACTTTTCATTTCCATGTGACATCGAGGGAAGGTATGCATCCTAAAAAATTAATGCTTTGTGTATGGTACGACTACAAAGAAATTATTCATTGTGAATTGTTGTTGTCAAATCAGACAATAAATTTGGACAGATACTGTTTTCAAATAGTAGTTTGTCATTCTCCAGAACTCACCAGAACTCGTTAACTCAGATTTTCGGCTTTTCACGTCACTTTAATTTTTTTCTCAACGGATATGAATTCACTCTTTTAGAGATTGTCAAACAGCACATTAATAACATTTAGGGAATAAACCTAATTATTATTTTAATTGAATTTTCCAACTATGAAAACGATGGCGAAAAGGTCATACAACAAAATGATGCTTATGTGATTCAATAAATTTTTCTTAACATCTCTAATAAATTTTCTGTACATCTTTATTGAAATTTATCATATAAAAACCGCAGAACTTTCCATATGACCTAATAGGGCATATGTGAACTGGGCATATGTGAACATTTTAGTTTTTTGTCAGTTTTATTTTTAATTTGAAAAAAAAATATGCTATAGAAAATGCTAGAGAAATTTGCTAGAGAAAAAAAAATATGCTAACTATTTATATTTATGTAACGTAAATATTTTACATGTCGAACGTTAGATAATATACTTCTAATTTCGTGTACATTTTTCTATATAAAAATTAGATGGTGTCTGTTAAAAGAAAATTTAAATAATAAAATGGCATCAAATATTAGAAGAAATTTAAAATTAAACCCTATTTCAATTTTCTTGTTATTTTTAACCCTTTTCTACCGCATTATGAATTCATGAAAATTTTACATTCTAAAGAATTTTACATAAATTGTTTAAACTAAATTAAAAGATTTACATAACCATTAAAAATGTTTTTGAAGAATTTTAGAATAATTGAAAGAATTTAATTGAATAAGCATTAATTAAATTTGAATTTATAGGGATTTTGTGCAAGATTTATAACCTCACTAAAATCTTTGATTTTAATTTTTTTCTTAGTATTTTGTGGAATTATAAAATGTACAAATATGATGTTCTTACAATATAAATATAGAGATATTTCCGAATCGAAAAATCCCCACCCCCCCCCCTCCCTCAACGCCAATAAAGCTGAAAAGATTCAAAGGTAAAAGAAATCATCCTTTTAAAAATATTTTTGCTTTGCGTAACCAATAATGTTGGAACAAAAAAAAATTAATGTATCTATAACTCATTATAAGCAATATTACAACTAATTGACGTATTAAAATAATTTTATAACAAATAATTTTTATGGTTCTTATAAGTACCGTCGGTAGATAAAGGGTTAAATGATTACATGAAATCTAATAATAATTATGCATCGCAATCTTTATTATTTTATGTTTTATGTGTACTCCGTAAAGGTTTCTTTCCAAAGAATTTAGTGCATGTTATGAGACGAACATACATAAAATGAAAAATAATGAAGTCTGAATATCTAGGTCTTCGTTACTAAACAAAATATACAATACATAAGCAAAAATGTGACCTTTAAACATATACAACATTATACAACAATGCAACACTCCATTAACAGTTTATTAAAAAAATCTTCGCAAAATATTCAAAAGTAGATACAACTATTACATTTTACTTAACTAAATGTTGAAATATCGGTTCATATCCAACATGTCCGAATATTAAGATATTAAAGTTGACTGAAATTTGGAACGACCATTATATCCTTTGAAAAATCACGTTCAAATTGTCATAAATTATGCAAGAAATATAAGTGAAATATCTCGTTCTTCCAATTCCTCAGGCTCTTCCTGAGTATGTATGAATTATTAATTTCTAGAATAGACCGCTTAATTTCTTACTTAAGATACACTTTTAAGATTAAGATTGACATAAACTTAAAAGCAAAAAAAAGTAAATGAAACTTATCGAAACTTATTAATCATGCTTAAAATTACCCCTGGTATAAAAGTTATTAAAACTTTTAATTGCAGTAGTTTGAAAAACACTTAATGGTATTTTTCCTGATAAATACGTTTAAGTATAAATGATTCTGTTTTCTTATTAACATAAACTCTAGTAGAACTTATATCATAAATGTAATTTACATTCCGTCTTTTACACGTAATTCCGTTAACAATAACATACAGACATTAAATTAGAGACCATTTCAAAAAATTGTTGCTTTTCTGCAAGTTACTAATTTTCGTTTTGTTAATTAAATTTTCACCATGGTTTACGGTGTTTTTAAAAATGTATAAGCTAAAAGGTATGATAATAATTAAACTTTACTATAGATTTTAATGTTATATACATAATCCATAAAGTCTTCTTATCATAGAATGCAGTGCATTATACGACGAATATATATATATATATATATATATATATATATATATATATATATATATATATATATATATATATATATATATAATGAAGTCTGAATAATTAGATATTTGCTGTACAATAGAACATACAGTGTGAGGGAGTGACCTTTGCAGAAAGGCACTCTAGTATTTCTGGGATCGTGACGTCAATAATTTAACAAGTGTAAGCGTAAAAGCGACATCTATCCTCTCTTTTACTTTAACTTTCTAGAGTGTGTGTGCTCTTTCGGATTTTACAGTTAGCTTGCGGTTATTAGTAATATGTTAATGTGAAGTATCTCAGTTTGCAGCATATAAAAGCTTGGGTTTGTGTGTCTCTGGTGTGTCTCTGGCATTAACCAGCAGCCAGCGAGTGAGGATCTCTAGTATTAGACAAGCGAAGTGAATTATTGTTCAGCGAAGTGCTAGCGAATAGGAAGTAGCGACGGCCTCCAGCGAAGTGGAAAGGAGTTTGGATAGTTGTTTTGAGATTCGGCCGTGGTAAGAGAGTTTATATTAGTCCAATTTTTGATTATTTGGTGAAATAAAGAATTACTCACAGCCACGGGCTGTTTAATCAAGCTTTGTTTAGCAGCTCAGCCAGAAGATAGTGAGAAGTGTTAGGCGGTGCCCCGACTGAGCTAGGCCGAAGCCTGTGAGTATGATTTAGCTGTTCATAGTGTTTTCAGTTGTGTAAATTTGAAGACTTGCTCCACTTCCCTTCAGCCATTATCACTTTAATAAACTTTGTTATTTTATCCTAAATTACTGAGTATGTCTACATTTAACCTCCACCCCGACCAACCTAATGTTACAAATGACACCCAGCATGCACCTACCGTTACAAATGGCGCCCAACGAAACATCGGACATTGTGAGATTGTGCCACGTGTGTATTTTACCGGTGAAGGTGATATTAGTGAATTTTTAGTTAAATTAGATGATTATATTTTGTTCAATAATATACCTGAGAAAATTAGGTCCGTAGTGCTTAAATGCTCGTTGAAGGGCGAAGCACTTTTGTGGTTGGAAAATATAGGAAAGTTTTTGATTAATGATGAAGCGAAAAGATTTGAACAAACTGTGATTGAGTTAAAGAAGGCATTTCCTCCAGTTAAAGATAAAAGTATTTTGAGAAAAGAGTTCTATTGTAATAAGCAGAATATTTATGAGTCGGCGTCAAAATTCTATCTACGTAAGCTTGAACTAAAAAATAAATTAGATTTAGATATCACATTTGAGGAATTGTTGGACATTGTTTTTCCTCTTTTTAATCCAAGTATACAGGACTTTATTGAAGTTAGAGCACCGAAGAATTTTGCAGAAATGCACCAGTTATTATCGAAGTATGAGACTCGGCATAGCTCGGATCAACGGGATTTGCGTAACCCTCGTCAGAGACCGGTCACGGATAGTAATTTGAGAAATGAGGGGGATCGTAATTTTGTGAGAGGGGGACAGCGATTTCCGAATAATAATTTGCGTAATAGAAATGATGGATTTGGTCGTAATATGTCGAATACGAATAATGGTAATAGGAATTGTGATGGTGCTAATAATTTTAGAAGTGGTGAGAGAAATATGTATAGAAATAGACAGAATAGTGGTTATAATCGTAGTAGGGGAGGACGGGACAGGAATGTTTCTTCGCAAGTAAGGAGATTAACTTCGGATGAGAATGTTGAAAATAGGTCAATGCAAAACAAATGTGTTCAGAGGTCGGAAATGTCTTCGGTGAGTTTGAATAAAATTACTATTAATCCGGTTGAGTTACCTGAAGTGTTAATTGTGTTAGATGGTATTGTCGTTAAAAGTGTCTTCGATACAGGGGCAGATAAGTCGTTCATTTCTTTTGATTGTTATCGGAAATATTTTTCGTATAAGAGGTTGAAAAGGTCAAGTCTGGTGGTTCAGTCGGCACAGGGAGTAGCTTGCGATAATAAAGGTTCAGTAGAATTGGAAGTTGAAATTCGTTCGGTTAAGACATGTTGGGAGTTTTGTGTGTTACATGGATTAACAGTGCATTGTATAGTTGGTGTGGATTATATGAAGGATAGAGGAATTAGTTTGGATTTCTTTAAAAAGTCGTTAATCGTGAATAATGATGAGAATGTGAGTAAGAAAGAGTCAGTGTCAGTTAATTTAGAGGAGTCGGGTTTAAGTGAGGTTAAGAAAGTGGAGTTTAATAAGTCTTTAGTCGATTTTTGTAAAGTCTTTTCAGATAAACCGAGTTTAAGGAATGAAATTCATATTGGTTTTGACGCACTAGTTGCTAGTAAACCATTTCGTTATGATTTTATATCTAATATTTTTAAGTCTTTGTGTGAAAAGTTGGAGACTGGGGACGGTAAGGAACTTCCTCAGTCTAATATGGCTGAACGTGTAAATCGTACATTAATTCAAATGATTTCTTCGTATGTTGGTTCTAATCATGCAAATTGGGACCAGTTTCTTCAGCATTTTGCGTATGCACTTCGTACAGCAGTTCACGAGTCGACGGGGAAAACGCCTGCTGAATTGTTTTTGGGTAGAAAAGTCATTACTCCATTCCAAAGGTTAGTTATGGTGTCGGATGCGGAAAGTCAGTACATGTGCCAGGATATTGAAAGGTTGGTTAAGGAAGCTCAAGTTCAGATGGGAAAAGCGCAAGAAAAGCAGGCTCAGTATTATAATATGCGTAGAAGGGAGTTAGAAGTGAAAGTTGGAGATTTTGTGTTAGTAGAAAAGCATTGGTTAAGTTCAAGTCGTCAAAAGAGAGTAGCTAAGTTTGGTCGGAAGTTTGTAGGTCCGTTCGAGGTTTTAGAAGTTCGAAATAATAATTTGGTTGTTGATGTCAATGGTGAAAGAATGACGGTTAATTTGGATCAGGTTAGAGTTTATAAGTTTAGAGAAAATGGTAGTGAAGGTTCTCATGTGTCGAGTGGTGTTTCGCGAAATTCCCGATCCAATGAGTGTCCCGAGTCCAGCACTTCTTCATCTAATTCTTTTCATCAATATTCAAGAAGAAAATTTGGTCAAACAGCTCCAAAAACTGTTATTGAGAGTCGAAAGCCTAGCAATCCGAAAGCACAGTATGATAACAAAAATAAGAGAGCAGTGTCGAATACATCAGATTCTGTGTGCCATAAAAGGAAAAAGATTATAAACTATCCAGTTCCTCCACTTATGAGACAGCAACCTCGCAAACATAAATTATCTAATAGTTCACCATCTTCGGTACTTAATCCCCGGAAAAGATTTCAGATGGACACTCGCCAAACTGTTAAAAGGACTTTAAAGTCGGAATTTTTGCCCAATAAGAAACAACATAGGTCCGGAAAGAAACGTGGCCTAGGATCCTCAGTAACTTCGGGTGCATCTAGAAAGAGGAGACAACGCTCAGATTACCGGCATCAACAGTGTGAATCTCGCCATGGAGTGACTCCAGCGAACCGGCCAGAGCAGAGTCGTCGAGCGGAACCTACAAGTATCCCACGGCATCCATTCAGAACCAGGCTGCAGGCACGACAGTCAACTGTGGCGTCACCATACAGTTCTGATGACGAAAGATCCTTCGTACAAGGTTTCTGGGACAAGAGGAGAAAAACATCCTGTAGTATGAAGCCAGCCAGCAGCGAATCATCTCTATGATTGGGTGATAATGTTCTTTATTAAATTTCTATTAGAGTGCATATATGTGGTAGCAATATGAAGGAATAGAAAGCAGAAAGACTGTTTTGTATTTTTGGCCATTTTTGGAATTTTTTAACGGACTCACGTTTAGTGCTTAATTGTGTTCAAAATTTGTTTGCAAAATTGTTAGTTTTATGTATGTTTGAGATTTTGGTCTTAACTGCTTTTAAAAATTCTGGATCTATTGTTAAATTGTTGTGTTATTTGTTAAAAATGTTACTATATTGTTATATTGTTCATGTGTTATAAAATGTGTGTTAATGTATGTTTAAATTTTCAGAAATTACAGATAGTAATTTGGGTTATTTTGTACACGCGCCGCGGTTCAGGCGCGCACGTGTTTTGCGGTCAAGAAGTCCTTGACACGCGTTTCTATATCTTGTACTAACATTTAATGAATTAACTTTCTCCTTATCGTTCGTGTTTTATGTGTTACGTTTGTACTTTAGTTGGGAATGGTTTCCGCAAGTTGCGAATTTTTAAGCTGCGTTTGAATTTGAAATTGTATTGAATGTTAATGTGATTTTCTTGGAGGGAAGTATACCTGTGTTATGTATTGATTCTGCTATTTTTCTTTTAGTTAATACAAATGAAGAGCATCATGACGTCTTTTTGTAAATTTTTGATATTCGATTGTTGCATAAGCACAACGATATGGCGCTGTACGTATGTTCCCCAATTATTGTTAAAGTGGAGTTAAGTTCTGAAGAATTTTGGGAGTTAGTTCATTGGCTAATGGGTATGTAGGTATTACGTAATAGCAGAGTTATTTTGAGTATGAAGTAAAATTTAATTTTAGATGAGTTCGGTATTTGGATGAGGAAAATTTTTGCGCATTGGGTTTTTTGGACTTGGTGCGAATTCTAGTATTAGGAAAGTTTTATGGAAGAAATTTTTGGTAATGTTATAGTTGTATTGCAATATTGAGGAAAATTTCGGAAGTTTAGTGTTTTGAGAAATTTTAGCACTCCCAGTGGAGTGGGCTGTTTTGAAAGAAGAAGTAATTAGTTTTGAGAGTTTTACGAGTTTTTGGAAGTTTTACGGAGGCTATTTGTAAGATAGAAGAACGATTGGATTGAATATGTGAATTTTTTGAGGCAAACTGAGGTTTTTTGGTTGTGATGGGTTAAAGTTAATATTTTAAAAGTTATGTTTCGGCGCTAAATTTCACCCATCACTGTGTTTATTACGGCTCGAAATTTATAACAAGAAAAAGTTCTGGGCATGCATTTGGCCCAGCCCTTTTTCTCTGTAAAATCCGAGGGGGGTTGTGAGGGAGTGACCTTTGCAGAAAGGCACTCTAGAATTTCTGGGATCGTGACTTCAATAATTTAACAAGTGTAAGCGTAAAAGCGACATCTATCCTCTCTTTTACTTTAACTTTCTAGAGTGTGTGTGCTCTTTCGGATTTTACAGTTAGCTTGCGGTTATTAGTAATATGTTAATGTGAAGTATCTCAGTTTGCAGCATATAAAAGCTTGGGTTTGTGTGTCTCTGGTGTGTCTCTGGCATTAGCCAGCAGACAGCGAGTGAGGATCTCTAGTATTAGACAAGCGAAGTGAATTATTGTTCAGCGAAGTGCTAGCGAATAGGAAGTAGCGACGGCCTCCAGCGAAGTGGAAAGGAGTTTGGATAGTTGTTTTGAGATTCGGCCGTGGTAAGAGAGTTTATATTAGTTCCATTTTTGATTATTTGGTGAAATAAAGAATTACCCACAGCCACGGGCTGTTTAATCAAGCTTTGTTTAGCAGCTCAGCCAGAAGATAGTGAGAAGTGTTAGGCGGTGCCCCGACTGAGCTAGGCCGAAGCTTGTGAGTATGATTTAGCTGTTCATAGTGTTTTCAGTTCTGTAAATTTGAAGACTTGCTCCACTTCCCTTCAGCCATTATCACTTTAATAAACTTTGTTATTTTATCCTAAATTACTGAGTATGTCTACATTTAACCTCCACCCCGACCAACCTAATGTTTACAAATGACACCCAGCATGCACCTACCGTTACAACAGTACATAAATAAAAATATACTACTTAAAAATGTACAATTACATAACACTCCCATTAAGACTTTATTTAAAAATTCCGCTTAAAATATTCAAAATTAGATACAGCTATTAACTTTTATTCAACAAATATCAAATATCCATATATATCTAGTATGTTCGAATATTAAGATATCAATGTTGACTGGCACTTGTTATGACCAATATACCCAGTGAAAAATCACGTTCAAATTGTTATAAATTATGCAAGAAACGTAAATAAAATTTCTCATTTCTCTCAATTTATCAGGCTCTTCCTCAGCTTACATGAATTATTAATTTCTATAACTAGAACTCTTAATTTCTTGTTTCTGAAACAATTGACATAGACTTAAAAGCACAAAAAAGTAAATAATAAAATAATAAAATAAATAAATGCAGGGGTGGCTGCGTCCCTAAAATTTTCGCAATTTCCTATCAAAATTTTATAACTATAACATTTATTGTAGAATTTCATTGTAAATGTTAAAGCAATCTAAAGCAATCTAATTCATTTAAAATACTGGTAGAAAAGTGCGAAAATTTTAGGGACTCTGCGACCCCTGTAAATGTAAGGAAAATTGTTGGCTAAAACGTATCAAACTTATTAATGATGGTTTAAATTTCTCCTGGTATAAAAGTTATTGAAACACATAATTACAGTAGTTTGAAAAATACTTAATGGTATATTTTATGATAAATACGTTTAAGTATAAATGACTTTGTCTTCTTATTAGGATAAACTGTAATAAAACTTATTTTATAAATGACCATTAGACATTAAATTTATGAGACATTAAATTAAAGAACATTTCAAAATATCGTAGTTCTTTCTGAAAGTTACTCATTAAAATTTTATCTTGTTTCTAGTTTTTTCTGCAAGTTACTCATTTTCACATTGTTAATTAAAATTTTATCTTGGTTTACGGTGTTTTTAAAATATTATAAGCTAAAAAGTGTGATAATAATTAAACCTTACTATATTTTTAACGTTTATATATATATTCCATAAAGTCTTCTTTGCATAGAATACAGCGGCAGTAGCAATTGCAGTAGTTTGAAAAATACCTAATAGTATTTTTTCTGATTAATATTATTAAGCATAAATTATTTTGTCTTTTACTGTGATAAACTGTAATATAACTTATTTTATAAATGTTATGTTGAACTATGTGATTTAAGTATGAATCGGTTGACATTATCATTGAAATTAACGACCATATCAATAGCTTGCAGTTTTTCTGTAAGTTACTGATTTTCACTTTTTCTATTAGAAATTTCGCTTTGGTTTACGGTGTTTTTAAAATTTTATAAGTTAATATTTGTGACAAATTATTTGTCATTCAGTAATATTTGATTTATTATATCTTACACACATGTACGGATGTTTAATGTTAGTGGATATTTACAAAATAGTATTTATATTTTATTTACCGTAAATATCTTACATGCCAAACATTAATTAATCTCATTCTAATGTCTTGTACCTTTCTATATGTTAAGATTTATATGTGTCTACTAAAAGTAAATTTAAATAATAAAATGGCATGAAATGTTAGAAGAAATATAAGATAAAATCATATTTAAATCTTATTAGAAGGTTATTTTTTAAATGATTTCATAAAATATAATAATAATTTTGGTTTACATTTTGGTTTGGTATCTTGTTTTTATTTGTAACCCGTAATGGTTTCTTTGCAAAGACTTCAGTACGCGCTATGAGACGAACATACATAAAATGAGAAAAAAATGAAGTCTGAATATCTGAGTCTTTGTTACTAGACAGAATATACAATACATAAGCGAAAATGCGCCCTTTAAAAATATACAACGTATATAACTTTACATATATATATAAACTTATAAAAACATATATAACTTTACTACGCAACACTCCATTAACAGTTTATTAAAAAAATTCTGCGTAGAACGTTTAAAAGTAAATATAGCTTTTAACATTTACTCAACTAAATATTTAAATTTTGGTTCATATCCATCGTGTTCAAATATTAATGCTGAAGGGCATTCCGGACGACCATTATATCCAGTGAAAAATCACGTTCAAATCGTCATAAATTATACAAGAAACGTGAATGTAATCCCAGTTCCCTCGTGAATACCCACTTTAATTTCATCAGACACTTCATGAACATGTATGAATAATTAATTAATTTAACTAGACAACTAAATTTGTAACTGCAGAAACACTTGACATAAATTTATAAATATAAGTTACTTCAGTTTATCATTTGTGCTATGCAGTTTGGGTGAAAAAACTCACTGCTATTTCTCTTGTCATACACTGTAAAACATTTGTGGTAACGTTACTCCATAAAATTGGTGGCAGCTACGATTTACACTTCATTGAGTAATTTTTCACTTACATAATGGTGTAATAAAAACATGCATTACTGATGTAACATTGCAATGTTACATCGATTATATCGGTTAAAATACTCCACCAAATTGGAGGCAGCAAGGCTGCCACCAGGTTTATGGAGTAACGTTACACAAATGTTTTACAGTGTATTGACTGCTTTTTTCTGATATCGTAAACACAGATTTTTCAGAAAAACATACCTGAAAAATAGAAGAATCATTAAGGTATGTATTTTTTTTAAAAAAAATGATTAGATCAGTAAAACAAATTATATTCGATAGAACATTGCAAGTATATACAATATTATTTAATATTACGACAATCACGATTATTCTAATAATTTTCAAACCTCTGTAATTGCCATTGAAATCATACAAAAATATAATGCAAACTAACTTTTATTTATCTACATTCAATCCAATCAAACACATTTATTATACAAAACAGCGTACATAGCTGCGTGTAACACGCCCCTCTCATCGAAATTTTTAATATTTTAACTTATTTCTCATAAAAAATCTAATTAGTTTTTTAAAACAATTTTATTCTTGAAATGATTACATGAAATCTAATAATATTCATTTAATTTATAACGAAAAATGTTACCTTTAAAGATATACAACGTGACACTGCATTAACAATTTACTAAAAAATTCTTTGTAAAATATTCAAAAGTAGATACAATATTACATTTTACTTAACTAAATATTTAAATATCAGTTTATATCAAACATGTTCGAATATTAAGATGGTAAAGTTGATTGGCAGTTGAGACGATAGTTATATCCAGTGAAACATCACGTTCAAATTGTCATAAATTATGCAAGAAACGTAAATGAAATCTCTCATTCTTCCAATTCTCCAGGCTGTTCTTGAGCATGCACGAATTATTATTTCAATAACTAAACAAACTTAAAAACAAAAAAATGTTGAGGAAATTGTTGGCTAAAACTTATCCAAACTTATTAATCATGGTTTAAATTTCCCCTGGTATAAAAATTATTAAGTCTTTTAATTGAAAAATATTTAATGATATTTTTCATGATAAATACGTTTAAGTATAAGTAATTTCATTTCCCTATTAAGATAAACTGTAATACAGCTTATTTTATAAATGTTATTTTCAACTATGTGTTTTACGTATATTTCGGTTAACTTTAATGTAAAGACATTACATTAGAGATCTTTTAAAAATATTGTAGTTTTTCTGCAAGTTACAGATTTTCGTTTTGTTAATTAAAATTTCACCTTAATTAATGGTGTTTTTAAAATGTTATAAGCGAAAAGGTGTGACAATAATTAAACTTCGCTATATTTTTACTGTTTATATATATATTCCATAAAGTCATCGTTGCATGAAATACAGCGTGTTATACGACGAATATATACAAATTTAAAAAATGTCTGAATATCAAGATTTTTGTTATACAATAGAACTTACAGTATAAAAACAAAAATATACTCTTTAAAAATACTCAATTACATAACACTCCCATTAAGAATTTATGTAGAAACTTCAGCGTAAAGTTTTCAAAAGTATATACAGCTATTAACTTTTATTCAACCAAATATTTAAATATCAGTTAATATCCAAAATATTCAAATACTAAGATATTAATGCTGCTATTATACCCAGCGAAAAATCACTTTCGCATTGTCATAAATTATTCAAGAAACGTAAGTGAAATCTCAAGTTCTTTCAATTTATCAGGCTCTTCTTGAGCATGTATGTATAATTAATATCTATAACTCAGTTTCTTACTACAAAAACACTTGACATAAATTTAAAAACAAACTAATTGGATGTGCCAATTACAAAACATTCTTCTATCTCATACGTACATTTTAATGTTAAAAAAATAGTTACTCTTGTTAATGCTTTGATAAATTTAATTCAATACTATGCCAACTTTGATTTTCATCTTAATATTCTGCTTCAGTCAATTAATCGGAGTAAAAAAGAGTTTCCGTCTATGCACAAGTCAATGTACAATATAATAAGTGGCAGATTTTATTTTAATACATGGAAGATTTAACTGCAATATCCAAAAACAATCATACACAAAAATTTTATTTCAATTCTGTGCATAACTTCATACAATTTTTGATGGTAAAATAATGAAAATGGCTCAGACATCTTGATTATAGCTTCCCCTTCCAGCGGATTTTTTTTTAAATTCATAACAAACCTACTAGCCATAGCCAAACACTTCAATTCTATACATCATTTCATACATTTAAAGGTGGTACAATATTTAAAAAGGTACAAAAATTGCTGTTGCAGTGCCCCTTCCGGTGGAATATTTCACACTGAAGGAGGACCTGCTTGCCATAGCCAAAAATTTGGTTTAATTCGATGCATATCTTTATACACTTTTGAAGTTAGAATGGTGACATAAGGACACACAGACATACGGACAGACTGACATTTTATAAAATCATGCTTTTTGGAACCTCTGACCACTAAACGTATAAATCCATCGAAAACCGGAAGCAGAAAAATTTCAATTGCAATACTTTATTCTATTGAAGATAGAAGAAAGTAAAAAATAAAAGAAAAATCGTTGGGAAATCTTATCGAAACTTCTTATTCATGGTTTAAATTTCCCCTGGTATAAAAGTTATTAAAACTTTTAATTGCAGTAGTTTGAAAAGTATTCAAGTGTATTTTTCTGGATTGATACGTTTAGAGTATAAATAATTTTGTTTTTTTTTATTGTGATAAACTCTTATATGACTTATTATATAAATGTCATGTTAAACTCTGTGTTTTAAGTATAAATTGGTCAACATTAACATCATATTGAAACAATGACCAACGAAACAACGAATAACATATTGAAATCAACGACCATTTCAATAGTTTGCAGTTTTTCTGTGAGTTACTGATTTTTACTTTTTCTAATAGAAATTTTGCTTTGCATTACTGTGTTTTTAAAATTTTATAAGCTAATATTTGTGAGTAATTATTTGCCATTCTGTAATATTTGATTTATGATAACTAACTTACATATAGGGATGTTTAATGCCAATGGATATTTACAAAATTAGTATTTATACTAATATACCGTTAATAACTTACATGTCGAACATTAGTTAATCTGGTGTTGATTAACTGGTGTCAATTAAAAGCAAATTTAAATAATAAAATGGCATCAAATGGTAGATGAAATGCATGTTAAAATCATATTTCAATCTTTCTGGTTATTTTTAAATGATTACATAAAATCTAATGGTAATTATGTTTACAATCTTTTTTATTTTTTATTTTTATACGTAATCCGTAAAAATTTCTTTGCAAAGAATTCAGTACGGATTATGAGCCGAACATACATAAGATGAAAAATAATGAAGTCTGAATATTTAGGTCTTCGTTACTAGACAGATTATACAATACATAAGTAAAAATGTGCCCTTTAAACGCATACAACAACGCAACACTCCATTAACAGTTTATAAAAAAAATCTTCATAGAATGTTTAAAAAAATATAATTATTACTATTAACATTTACTCAACTAAATATTTAAATATCAGTTTTTATCCAACATGTTAAGATATTAATGCCGAACGGCACTCGGGACGACCATTATATCCAGTGAAAAATCACGTTCAAATCGCTATAAATTATGCAAGAAACGAACATGATATCACTCATTCTTCCAATACACCAGGCTCTACTTGAACATGTATGAATAATTAATTAATATAACTACATTCCTAAATTTCTAACTTCAGAAACACTTGACATAATTTTATAAATGTAAGCCACTTTAGTAGGCTGTTTAACGTTTGTGCTATGCAATTTTGGGAAAAAATTTTCACTGGTAATTCTCCTGTCATATTGACTACTTTTTTCTGATATTGTAAAGAATGATTCATTAGAAAAGTATACCTAAAATATAGAAGAATTCTTAAGGTATGTAATTTTTAGAAAAATTGATTAGATCAGTAAAACAATTTACATTTGAAAAGATAAACGTAAAAGAAAAAAATATGCTAATAATCGAAATTTCTTGTTTAATAATCATTCTAACATTTCAAGACAATTTTATTCCTTGAATGATTACATGAAAATATTGTAAAGTATAATTAATAATTATACCTTACAATATTTTTTATTTTATGTTTTTATATATAATCATTAGGGTAAAGATTTTTTTGCAGAAGATACAGTACGCGTTATGTGATGAATTTGCATAAAATGAAAAATAATGAAGTCTGATTATGGTGTTCATTATACAATAGAACTTACAATGCAATAAAAATGTTCCCTTTAACGATTTACAACACCATAACACTCCATTAACAGTTTATTAAAGAATTCTGCGTAAACTATTCAAAAGAATTCTCTCAACTAAAAATTTAAATATTTTATATTCAGCATATTTAAATATTAAGATATTAAAGCTGATTGGCACTCCAGATGTCCATTATATTCAATGAAAAATCATGTTCAAATTGTCATAAATTATGGAAGATATGTAAATTAAATCTCTCGGTCTTCCAATTTTGAGTATGCATGAGTTATTAATTTGTATAACGAGACTGCTCAATTTCTTTCTTCTGAAAAACTTGACATAAGATTAAAAGCAATATATATATATATATATATATATATATATATATATATATATATATATATATATATATATATGTGTGTGTGTGTGCGTGTGTGTGTGTGTATAAAGGAAATTGTTGGCTAAAACTTATTGAAACTTATTGATCATGGTTTAAATTCCCCCTGGTATAAAAGTTATTAAAACTTTTAATTGCAATAGTTTGAAAAATACTTAAAGGTATTTTTCATGATAAATACATTTAAGTATAAATGATATTTTCGTTTCGGTAATTAAAATTTCGCCTTGGTTTACGGTGTTTACTCGTTTCTCTCAATTCATCAGACTCTTCTTGAACATGTACGAACAATTAATTTCTAGAACTAGACCGATAAAAGTATTACTTAAGAAAACACCTGACATAAAGTTAAAAGTGAAATATATATATATATATATATATATATGTATGTATATAAGGGAAATTGTTCGCTGAAACTTATCGAAACTTATTAATCATGGTTTAAATTTTCTATAAAATTCATTAAAACTTATAACTGCAGTAGTTTGGAAACTATTTAATGGTATTTTTTACGATAAATTCCTTTAAATGTAAATATTTTTTTAATAAACTAAAGTATGTTTTTTTTATTATTATGTTAAACTTATTTTCAAAATGTTATGTTGAATTTTGTGTTTGACTTATAACTCGGCTAACATTAATGCAGAAATTTGCATCATTTTACAAGCTTGCAGTTCTTCTGTGAGTGATTAAATTTCACTTTTTTATTAGGAATATTACCATCGTTTATGGCATATTAAAATTATTTTAAGCTAAAGTTTGTGATTAATTCTTTGTCATTCTATAATATTTGTATTTTCTTTCTTCCATTTCATCAGGCTCTTCTTGAACATGGATTAATTACAAGACTGCTAAGTTTCTTACTTCAGAAACTCTTGACCTAAAATTAAAAGAACAAAAGAGATATTAGACATTAAACAATACTAGATATACTATACTAGATATAGCTATTAACTTTTACAGAACTAAATATTTAAATATCAGTTTATTTCCAACATGTTCAAACATTAAGGCATTAAAGCTCGCTGGCACTGGGTACGACCAATATATCCAGCGAAAAATCACGTTCAAATTGTCATAAATTATGCAAGAAACGTAAATGAAATTTCTCGTTTCTCTCAATTCATCAGGTTCTTCTCGAGCATGTGTGAATTATTAATTTCTAAAACTTGATCGCTTACTTTCTTTCTTCAGAAACACTTGTCATAAACTTAAAAGCAAAAAAAAATGTAAAAGAAATTGTTGCCTAAACTTATCGAAACTTATTAATCATGGTTTAAGTTTCTCCTGGTATAAAAGTTATTAAAACTTTAATTGTAGTAGTTTGAAAAATTCTTAATGGTATTTTTCATGATAAATACGTTTAAGTATAAATGATTTTGTTTTCTTATTAAGATAAACTGTAATATAACTTATTTTATAAATACTATTTTTCATTGTATTTTTTACGTATAATTCGGTTAGCATTATCTTAGAGATATTAAATTAGAGACAATTTCAAAATATTACAGATTTTCAGAAAGTTACGGATTTTTGTTTTATTAATTAAAATTTCACCTTCGTTGACGGTTTTTTTTAATGTTATACTCTAAAAGGTATGATTATAACTAAACTCACTATATTTTTTTATGTTTATAAATATATATTCCGTAAAGTCTTCATTGCATAAAATATAGCGTGTTATGCGACGAATATAAATAAAATGAAAAAAATGAAATCTGCATATCTAGATGTTTGTGATACAATAGAACATACAGTACAAAAACAAAAATGTATTCTTTTAAAATATACAATTACAAAATTTAAAAAATTCTTCATAGAATGTTTAAAAGTAGATACAGCGATTAACTTTTACTCAACTAAATATTTAAATATCAGCTTATATCTAACATGTTCAAATATTAAGGCAATAAAGATGACTGGAACTCGGGACGACCATTATATCCAATGAAAAATCACGTTCAAATTGTCATAAATTATGCAAGAAACGTAAATGAAATCTCTCGTTTCTCTCAATTCATTAGATTATTCTTGAGCATGTGTGAATTATTAATTACTGAAACTAGATTGCTTACTTTCTTTCTTCAGAAACACTTTCCATAAACTTAAAATCAAAAAAATGTAAAAGAAATTGTTGCCCTAAAACTTATCGAAACTTATTAATCATGGTTTAAGTTTCCCCTGGTATAAAGGTCATTAAACTTTTATTCTAGTAGATTGAAAACTACTTAAGGGTATTTTTATTGTAAATATATTTAAGTATAAATGATTTTGTTTTTCTATTAAGATAAACTCTAATATAATTTATATTTTATAAAACATTTTTTTTATCATGATAAACACTAACATAACTTATTTTAAAAATGTTATGTTAAATTATGTGCTTTAAGTATAACTTGGTCTGCATTAATATAGAAATCAGCAAGAATTTCAAAATCTTGTAGTTTTTCCATGAATTACTGATTTGCACTTTGTCTATTAGAAATTTCGCTTTGGTTTATGGCATTTTAAAAATATTATAAGATAAAACTTGAATAGATAAAAAATTAAAGCAAAAATGATGTTAGTAATTGATATTTCTAGTTCAATAAACATTCTAACTTTTTAAAAGAATTTTATTAATTAATTGATTACATGAAAATTAATAATAATATACTTTACAATAATTTTTATTTTATAATTGTATATATATTATATAAAGGTCTCTTTGCAAGGATACAGCTCGTTATGAAACGATTATACATAAAATATAAAAGAATGAATTCTGAATATCAAGGTCTTCGTTATAGAAGATAATATGCGCTACAATTAACTAAAATATGCACTTGAATGATGTAAAACAATATAAAACTCAATTAACAGTTTTTAAAATAATTCTGCGTAAAACTTAAAAAAGTAGATATAGCTATAAACCTTTACTCAGGTAAATATTTAAACATGAGTTTATATCCAACATGTTAAAATATTAAGGCAATGAATCTGGCAGGCAATCGGGATGACTATTATATCCAGTGAAAAATCACGTTTAAATTGTCATAAATTTTGTAAGAAACGTACACGAATCTCTAGTTCTAATAATTCAACAGGGTCTTTCAAAACATGCATGAATTATTAATTTGTATAACTAAAATGTAAATTTCTTACATCCAAAACACTTAAAATAAACTTAGAGGCACACACACACATAAAAAAAACAGGGGAAATCATTAGCAAAATCTTTTCGAAACTTATTATTCAGGATTTTAATTACATTTGGTAAAAATGAATTAAAACATTTAATTGCAGAAGTTTGAAAACTACTTAATGGTACTTTTCATGATAAATACGTCTAAGTATAGATTATATTGTTTCTTTTATAATGATAAACTCTAAAGTAAATTATTTTTTAAAAGAATTTGTTTTTTATTATGATAAACTTTAATATAACTTATTTTATAAATGTTATGATCTCTGATTTTAAGTATCAACCGCTCAGCATTAGCATAGATATTAAAATGATAATTTCAAAAGCTTGTAGTTTTTCTGTGAGTTAATGATTTGCATTTTGTCTATTAGAAACCTTGCTTTGATTTATTGCATTTTAAAAATATTATAAGCATTATATGTATGCGTCATGCGAGAAATATACCTAAAATAAAAATAATGAAGCCTGAATATCGAGATGTTCGGTATACAATAGAACATACAATAAATAAACAAAAATGTACCCTTTAGAAATGTAAAACAACATATCACCCAATTAACAGTTTATTTAAACAAATTCTGCGTAAAATGTTTGAAAGTAGGTAAAGCTACTAACTTTTATTCAACTAAATATTTAAATATCAGTTTATACCCAACATGTTCAAATATTGAGATATTAAAGCTGACATTCACTCGGAACGACCATTACATCCAGTGAAAAATCATGTTCAAATTGTCATAAATTATGCAAGAAACGTGAATGAAATATCTGTACTTCTAATTCATCAGGCTTTACTTAAACATACATAAATAGTTACTTTATGTAACAAGACTGCTAAATTTCTTACTTCATAAACACTTGACATAAACTTAAAAGCAAAAAAAATATAAGGGAAGTTGTTGGGGAAACTTACTGAAAGTTATTAATCATGGTTTAAAATTCCCCTGGCATAAAAGTTATTAAAACCTTTAATTGCAGTTGTTTGAAAACTACTAAATGATATTTTTCATGAAAAATATGTTTAAATGTAAACGATTTTATTATTTTCGTATGGAAACTCTAATATATCTTATTTTATAAATATTATGTTGAATTCTGTGTTTTACATAAATCGGTCATAATTAGCATCGAAATTAGCGATCATTTTAAAAGCTTGTAGTTTTTCTATGAGTTACTGATTTTAAATTTGTCTATTAGAAATTTCGCTTAGGTTTATCGCATTTTGAAAATATTATAAGTTAAAATTTATGATTAATTCTTTGTCATTCTGTAATATTTGTATTATGATAAGTTAAATATTCATAAGTTTAATGTTAAAGATGATTTACAAAATACTATTTATACCATACTTCGTAAATATCGTGCATGTCAAAAGTAGGTTAATACACTTGTAATATCATGTACTTTTTTCTATGTGTAACGATTCAATTGATGTCTATACACTCTAAAAAATAAATGTGCAAATTAGACAAATTTACATATTCGTGTTTGTAAATTCCTAAAATTGCACACTTGACATGAAAATTACTCACCTTTTTGTAAAGTTTTAAATGTTTTTATGTGTATTTTAGCTTATAAAACTAAGAGAGTATTTTGTTATCATTTGAAAAACACAAATAAATGTGTAACTGCTGAAAAATGCATGAATTTACAGAAATTGATATGTTAGTGTAATTTATACATAATGATGTATACATAGGTAAGTGTGCAAATTCTAAAATCACCCTGTTGTCATAAAAAATATACTTTTCCTACAAAAATACCTATTTTAATGTGTGTTTAGTTTATGGGATTCAGTTTTAAGTTGTCATCAGTTCATAAACTGAGAAAAATGTGTAAATGTAGAAATAGTGTATGTGTAAATTACACTACTTAGTGTGTTGCAAAACTTATAAATGTGTGAATTTTAAAGCACACGTTACGGAAATGGATGAGAGGCTTACATATTATTCAGAGCTACACTTTTTATTTCAGTAATCCCATTCCATAAATTACATGATGTGACTGCATTTCTGTAACAGCATTTTTAAATAATAAACTAATGTATTTATTTATTTTTATAAGATACTTTGACCACCTCTTTCATCCTCCCCGTTTCAGCAGCAAGTGAATATTTAAAAGAAGTTAAAAAAATAATCTCGACAAATGTAATACTATTACGTTACATGTAACGTGAAATTTTATTCATTTAATTAGTTAATTTTAATTTCGTTTTCCAAATTACCTTTTGAAATTTGTACATCAAATATGAAAATGCTTGATTTTATAATTCTAGTTTTTGATTAAATCGTAATTTCTTTCGGCCGTCTCGAAGACCGCTGTTTTTTCACAATTGCACTTGTAATTTTCAGTAACAGTGTTAGATTTCATTCTTAAAAGAAAATTAGGAAGTCTTCATAAAGATACATTATAATACACATATAATCCTTCTTTATGCTTATTTAAAAACTAAAATTTAATTTTTTGTACTGTTGGTAATTTTTCTGCTGCCTTCTCTCTACCCCTTAATTTAAAAGACAGTAGTTCAACCTTCAGTAGAATCAAAAACTATTTCGAATTCATTCAATATGTAACATAAAATATAATTCATGTAATTAAGATAGTTCTAAATTCGTATCCTGAGTTATTTTTACATTTTGCACATCGAATATAAGTGTGCTTGAATTTACCCTAAATTATTTCTGTCCCCTTCTCATAGCTTGTAACCTTTTACCCATTTCAAAGTTTAACTTGTATTTTTACTTTAACTACAGTTCGCAGAATAATGTATGGTCCTATTCACGAACTACTTCGATCTTGAGTTAGAGGCACAGAAAACTAAAATCGTAATCATCGTAGACTTGACTTCATCAGGTTTAAGTTGAAAACTAATGGTGGGTCCAGTGTCTTGACCTTGATCACGCGGGGATCGAAACTGAAACTTCTCCACCGAGCAAATCATGTACAATGTAATGGCCAAAGAGGCAAGCTGAATGGAAGCGCTCGCGTTGAGAAAAATATAGA
This sequence comes from Maratus speculifer, assembly GCA_964019185.1. Taxonomy (NCBI): domain Eukaryota; kingdom Metazoa; phylum Arthropoda; class Arachnida; order Araneae; family Salticidae; genus Maratus; species Maratus speculifer. The sequence goes on from OZ025292.1 coordinate 167,811,399, forward strand.
AGTTATTCTCCTGTAAAATATAAGGCATGTCATCTCATACGTCCGTATTACTTCCAATTCTTTTTATCTGATTTCATTATATTTATATTTAAATGCATATGCTATAGGTTGGATTGTTTTTTTTTTTTTTTTTTTTTTTTTTTTTTTTTTTTTTCTACATTTAAGAATATTTTCACGAATAATTTATTTGCCTTAAAAATGCCAACATTACCTAACTCCTGATAAATGTCTATTAAAATAATAACTGTTGTATCTAAGGTTATTTATATCTTGAAAAATTTTCACCTTAAAAAGAATTCATGAATGTACTTTAACAATAGCTAAATAAAAGTGAATATCATTTTTTTAGGGGGGGGAGAGGGGTGTGGTGTTAAATTTTGGGTTGGTTGTGTGAAAGATATTATAGTTTATTTATAAACTATTATAAAACTGTATATCATATCTATAAATTATATATTCTGATTTATAAGTTAAATAGTTCATCTGAGTTTTATTTATTTATTGAAAATTTTGTGTAAGGTTTTTTTTTAATTATGAAATTTAAAATGTTAACTAAGTTTATCATCAATTAAAACTATAGCATTTCGTCTGAGTTTCTACGCTACATTTTCCAATTTTGAGAAATTTGAAATATTTATTTATCTTAATTACATTTAATTTACAGTTGTGTTTTAATTTGAAAATATTACATCAGAAGAACTATGTTCCACTAAATAAATCATAGTAAAGGACACATAATTTTTGCTTGTTAATTATAGAATTAATAAAAATACACAGAAGTAAGTTGCAAAAGGGCGTAAATACGTTGATTTAAATTAACTCCAGGCCAAAATCTCTGAAGAAAATTTATATTAAAGCAATGACTTTTTCTGCAAATATGCATTTTTTCATTCCAATTTCGCCTATTATTACAGAATTTATAAGGCATAAAACATATGATAGTATGTAGATAAAAAAATTGTAACAGTTGTGTCATAATGAATATTCAAATTCGAACTTACCAATCCCCCCCCCCTACATAAATATCCCCCGCCGGGTAAGTTAAGTTTTATACACTTAAGACACAAATGTAAATGTCAGATAAATTCTACGAGCATTAATTTCGAAAATTTATAAGAGTCAATTAATATTTGGATATAATCACAGTATTTCTTATTTTATTTTTTATTATAGCTGATAAATAAAAATACTAATTAGTTTGATATCTAAAATTTTAATTAGAAAATCTGAAATTTTCATTTATGAAAATGGGAATTAATTATTTAATGTTAAAATATATTTGTATTTTTTTAAGACAGAATTTTGTAATTATAATCTTAAATGCAAGAGATGTTATTTTAATGATTTTTGATAGTCTTGATATTTTTAAAGATATATTCTTTGTATTGATGAATATTTATAAAAAGAAAACAATTCAACATATAATATAGATTATTTATATAATATAGCCTTTTTGATAGTCTTGATATTTTTAAAGATATATTCTTTGTATTGATGAATATTTATAAAAAGAAAACAATTCAACATATAATATAGGTTATTTATGTATATGCAAACAAATCAACTAAAATTTTTGCAGGTAATATATGTGTGTGTGATCAAGAGTACATGCCTTTTTCTATTTTTTATAGTATTTTAAATTTTACTTTTATAACTGTATGTAACACAGTACATTCAGTAAAATTGACTTTGTATCTTGAGTCTGAAAAATATATTGAAAAATTGAGTCTGAACTCTGAAAATAAAAAGTGCGGAGATTGTAAGTTTTCTAACTATCATTATTCCATCTGACTAGTCTATAATTAATTAATTATTTCTTTTTCTTTATCTTAATTTTTAAGTGCATGTACTGAATAATATCTAAATGAGTGAAAAATACAAAATTAAGAAGCAAGGAAGAATATAGAAAATAAAACAGCAATTTTATGTGTATGTTTAGAGGAGAGTGGGGAAGAATGGGACACTTTTTTACAAAAATAATAAAATCAACTTTATTTGACACAAATATCAAAGTTTTGATTTATAGAATACAAAATGAAACACATTCTAATGTCCTTGAAGAATATAGAAACATAATTTGAAGAACCAATTTTATAATTAAAGAAATTGTAAATTTCAAAATGAGTCCTATACTTCCCCATTAACAGAGAAGTAATATTTGTACTACGATGGTTGATGGAATATCAAAAACTAATGTCTTAAATGGCTATATGCTGAATTTTACAACCGTAGCTGCTATAATAACATAATTTTAGTGGGAGGAGTAAAGTTCTAAAAACCTATTTATAGGGAGTTTTTCAACAGAAAGGAGGTGAGTGTGATAGGCTAATTTGGAGCTTATGCGGCTACACTTGTGACAGTGAATGAGAAGTGGGTAAATCACTATGATCCCGAGTGTCCAAACAACAGTACTTTTATTTCCTCCACTATCACAAATCTAGCCCCATAAGCTAAAAAAACGGGCTTTCAACTACCCCCCCCCTCATTTCCCTCCCTCATCCAAAAGCATGAATATTGCAACTACGGTTCTGAAACTAAGAATAACATCAACTAAGACATTATATTTACATCAACCCATTGCAGTACAAATTTTTTATATGCACTAGACACAATAGTTATTGAACCTCCATCGTATATGCGTATTTTACGTATTACGCAAAGAACTGTGTAAATTACAATAACACAATAATGTGTGTTTTTTTCATGATACACATTTATCCGTGTAATCACAGAAGATTACACAGATGAATGAGTAAGAATATTGCACAGATATATGTGTATTTTTGCGCAGTTTTCACGTTAATGCTTACATAGTATTTCATGAGTGATCATTATTACTTTTACATACTTAGTGTTATTATCAAATTACACACTGAAATGTGTATTTTAAAATTTACACATTACGCGTGTATTTCGGCGATTTACACACAAATTTACACATATAGACAAATAATTTTTTTTGTCATGGATTTACACATTTTTGTGTGTAAATTTACATTTTATTTTAGAGTGTAGAAAATAAATTTAAATAATATAATGTCATCATATGTTACATAAGAAGTATAAGATAAAACTAATTTTCAATTTTTTTAGTTATTAATTCTGCTTTAATATGAAAATTCAATATTTTCCTTGACTTTACGGACCAAGCATCTTTATGAATTCAATTGTGTAGATTAATTAAAAGTGTTTTTCAACATATTTAAGAATATATGTCGTTTTACTTGAACTAATAAATATTAATCTATCATATATTATGTGAATACCAAACTTTTTATGTAATACTGATGATAAATTACTTTTTGATTCTGCCCAACTTCTCAAAATAGAAACACTGTGCTCTTAACACTATCCATGCATTGCAAGCGATTATTAAAATCAAAACCTAAGACACAAAACACAAGAATATACAAAATTATGCTTTAATTCAAATTAAAATTTTCGCGACACACACAGTTTAAGATCCTTTCATTGCACAGTGATTAGAATCATTCAGTAAAACCTGACTTACATGCACAGAATTAAAAAGAAAGAAAAAAAACACAATGCCATTTGGTTTGCCATTATAACGGTTTCGAGCAAAAGATAGAATTACTTACGAAATTCTAAATGGAATTTTGCTCTCACTTTGTTTGTATGCACTGTTAAAAATCATGGCCTAGTTTAAACCAAATTTTGGTGCTCAATAGTTCCCACTGTAAGATGGTGAAATCTTAAACCAATTTTTGAAACTCCTAATGAAGCATAGTTCCAATTGTTGGAACGAGGTTCAAATAGGAAGTTTCAAATTTTCGTACGATCTTTCATCATCTTATGGTGCCACCTACTAAGCACCAAAATTTCGTTCAACCTAGAACGAAATTTTTCATAGTGTGGTTCAGAGAAAAATCCGCGCAATTAAGGTAAGTGCACTTAATGTAGGCTATTTACCAATGTTGGGCCTTTAATTTTGAAAGTTTAAAATAAGTCCAAAATGCATTTATGAAAAACAACTCAAAGACAACTGATTGACTAATATCCTTAAATGTTAATTTTCCGTAAACTGTTTGGAGTCACTTTTTTCATTCCTGCTGATCCATGCGTTTATGTTCTAGAGTGTCTTCAAAAAGAAAATGTTTTGAAATATTTTTAGAGATTTCATTGAGAGATAAGTTTCTATTTAAAACATTGTTTCTTTAATATAATTCTTTATTTTAAACTAAACTTTGATATATAAACTCTGATATATTGTAAATAACTCGTTGGCAAAAGCAAAAACGTTAAATATTCCTGCACAAGAATGTTACTAATCTCACTAAACTCACTGAAGGATAGAGAAATGTAATTTTTTTTATTTTTCATCATTTTTGAAGAATGAATTTTTAAAATTTGCATGATTCACCTGATTAACAAAGGTTAGGACAAGGTTATATATGTATATCCAATAGGTATATAAGGCTTTTAATTAGTTCATAAACATAACAATTTTTTTCTGCTACATAATTTTAGGGCTAACTATAGTTAATTGGTATGTTGTCTTCTTTTTCTATGCATTTTAATAATATTATTATGATTTATTTGTAATGTTTTTCTCCACTTGATTTTTATTTTATATGTGTCGGTAGCTCCAAATTCATATTATTTTGCTTTTTCATTGCTAATACGAGGATGAAACCACTCACTTTATTTCAACTTCCAAAGTATTTGAGGGTCTGGAAGATTCTGATTTTGTTCTACAAATTTCGATTATGTTCATTTTAATTTTTTCCAGATTTCAATGTGGTAATTTTGTATTAAATTTAATAGTTTATGTATTGTTTTACAATTAAAAGATATATATATGTACTAAACGGAACCCGTCAAAACTTGACGGTACAATATAAGAGAAAAAATATTTTTTTCAGCTATAAAAGAATTTTTTAAAGATTTTTTTTTATTAAAAACTTCAATAAACCAAAAAAAATCTGCCTTTTATATCCAGGCAAATTACATTCACAAATGCACTCATAGAATTTCTCTCATTTGACGCTTTTCCATTTACAAACAAAACATCAATATCACATGATACCGGGCGAAGAATCGGTGCACTGGTGCGACGCTCGTCACAGACTCTTGAGAACGTCTGCAGACTAGAGATGGGAAATATAGTTATTTTTGGTTAACAGGTTACATCGTTCCACTCTTTTACAGATAACAGGTTCCAACATCCTGTTATTTTTATAACAGGTAACTTATAGTATTTTAGTTAGAAGTCATTTCAAACAAAATGTTTTAAATAATTTTTTGACGTAATTATAAATACTATTTTCTACGACGATGAATCAAAATCAGTTTGGGATTAAAAATTTAATTAATTCACTCATTTTAACTCCGAAAGTTTCGAGCATGCAAGAATAAATTTTTATTGTTTTAGTTGTTAGAACGTGGAAAAACTTTTTCGAAATAAAGCTTATAGAACACAGGCATTGGCGAGTGATTTTTCAACATATACCATAATGTAATGGAATTCTTCTGAGTGGTCCTGCAAATATACCAAAAAAAGGAAAAAAAACGCACTTCCTTTTCAATACCGAACATGCCATACTTAATCCCACTAACATATACATCCATTTCATGACAATCGGACTATATTTACGCAAGTTAGAGCGCAGAACAGACAAACCGAATTCATAAACATTTTTCAACTGCGCTGGTAAGTATTAAAAAGAAAAAATTTGATCCGCGATTTAATATCAGCGATGTCTATCAACGCATATTCAAAGGGGCTGTCCATAAATGATTATACTTTTTTTTCAAGATTTTTTGTCCCCCTTCCTCCCCTTTGTCGCAAATTGCCACACTTCACCTTAACCCCCCCCCCCAACCTCTTGTTCTTGTCACATGTCACGATATATTACATAAACATGTACTTTAGGTTCAGAAACAAAGCACTACGTTATAGATCATATTTCAAACTTTATTTTTCAACTGAGTGTTTTAATGATATTCATAACCATAACAATAAAAATGATTCATGTTCTTTTTTTGTTTCAAATAATGTTATGATTCACTACAAAAACATAAATGATATAGAATAGTAATAAAATATTAATATGAAAGAGCAACTGAAAATAATAGCATTTTGAAATTTGAAATAGAATTTAATATGTTAGGTTTTTTAAATCATATGCTTACTTTATGAACACAGAGTACTTTATTTTTAAAATAACTTCTAATTTAATCTGCTTATTTTTAATGCTTTTATATTAACCAAAATGTGTGACGTCACATTTCTTCTTAGCCCCTCCCACCTCCTATTCACAAACTCTCATAGTTTCATGAATCCCCTAACCCCCCCTTCCCCCTCCAAGCGTGACATCATTTGTAGATGACCCCAAAGCTATTTTCACAAGAACAGAAAAATATTATTTATATACTTTTAATCGAATGCAATTCACCGAAACAAATTTCGTTCGTACGAATATGCTTTTAAAATTAATTACAACTGTACCAAAATTAAGTTAATTCGCAAATTGTAGGAGACTTTTCTTTTTTTCTTTTTTTCTACCCAGCGAAATAAAATAACAGAAATAAAATCTTTTAAACACAAATACAAAACAAATATAATAAAAATATTTGGCCAAAAAACAAAATTTATAGTGCCAAATCCCCCCCGCCCCTTCCTCTCCCTAAAAAAAAAAAAAAAAAAAAAAAAAAATCCATGAGTAATATCCCTTTTAAAAATTCAAATACTTCCCATATCTTTCATTCAACACTCGCAATATCAACGCATAATCTTTCCCTACTTGAAATCATTTCCTTCTACTTTCTTCATTTCCATACCATAATGAGATAATTTCATCCCACCAAACCATAAAGAATAAACAAACACTTTTAATCAAATATCATTCACTCAGACAAAAATTGTTTATTCTGTTATATTTACTATCAGTTTCTTTTTTCAATTTCAAACGCTGTTAGATCAAATGTTACAATGACCGCAGAAAATATTTACAGATAAATAATTGCCAATATGTTAAATTATCTGTTTTTGTTGGAAATTAGCCAAATAATAAAATGATCATTATCTATTAAGAACCAATTTACTGCTGCGAGATGAAAATATATCAGACTGAATGGGGGAATATAAAAAAAATATCTGTTGTTGATTTTCAGTTGCGGAAATGCAAAGGAAACGATTCAGGACATTTTTAGTGAATATTGCGCTATTTTAATGGTATGGAATTGATTTCTTTACTGAGGCAAATGAATGAAGAAGCTGTCATTTAAAATCATATGTTATTTAATTAACAGGGAATTTTCAATGACATGTTAATGCAATATTAGGTTCCAGCACAGTAACAGTGTTTTTTATCCTAATACATTAAATAATGCCCATCTCTACTGCAGACTATTTTTTACCCGTTAAGGTTTTTTAAAAATGCTAGAAATCATTTACCATGATCCATTGTAATATTATCCGGATAACATACGATTGACGAAGCTCCAATTCACGTTAAATTATAAATCATGATATAAACTATAGATCAAGGACGATTCAGTTTTGAATTTTCTGAAAAATTTAGGCAATCATTTCTAAATTAAGTAATCTAACAAAAGTAATCGTAACAAACAAATATTCTAAAAAAAATCACATTTGTTAATTGTGCGAAGGAAAATTACCAGTTTCGCCATACATCTCAGAAAACATGATATAAACTGTAAATTGATAGAAACATGTTAATATAATCATGATCATGATAACATGATAATTAAATATGATATAAACATGAAAAAAAAAATATAAATCAAGGACGATTCTGTTTTGAAAAATTCAGGCAATCATTTCTAAACTTAAAAAAAAAAAAAAAATCTGAAAATTTATAAATTTTGACAAATTGTCCCCAAAAAATCAATTTTGTTAATTGTGCGATCAAAAACCACCACCAATTTCACTATATATCTCTGAAAAAACATTATATAAACTGTAAATTGATATAAATATGATAAAAACTACAAATCAAGGAGGATTCTGCTTTGAATTTTCTGAAAATTCAAAATCAATTCAATCAGTAATATAACTAAAGTAATCGTAAAATTTGACAAATATATATTCTTTAAAAAAAGAAAAAATTTATTTTGCAAATCGTACAAAGAAAAATCAGCAATTTCGCCATATAACTCGGCAAAAACATGATATAAACTATAAATTGATATCTTAAATTTTGACAAATGGTCTCCAAAAAAATAAAATCAATTTTGTCAATTGTGCGAAAACAAATCGCCAATTTTGCCATATATTTTGGGATTTTTGTCAAAGGGTAGTCAAAACATTCAAATTTTGTCAAAGGATCGCCGAAAAATGCATTTCAACAAAAGATCACAAAAAACAACAATGAATTTCATTAAAAGTTTACCAGAAACTTATTTTTTATAAAAAGATCATGGGAAAATGCAAAATTTGTCCAGGTATCACGGAAAAAACGCAGATTTCATTAAAAATTTGCCAAAAAAATGGAAAATTTCGTTGAAAGATTTTGATAAAACGGCAAATTACATCGAAAGATCGCGAGAAAACAACAAATTTCCAAGGCCTCGAAAAAATGACAAATTTCATCAAAAGACCTTGACAAAACGAAAAATTTTGTCCAGATATCACAAAAAATGTAAATTTTATCAAATGATTGCAAAAAAATCCACAAAAATTTTCTAAGCACCATAAAAAACGCAAATTTTTGCAAATAATCACAAAAAATAGCAAATGTCGTCAAAAAATTGAAAAAATAAAAATTAAATTTCATCAAATAACCTCCCCCCCCACACACACAAAAAAAACGAAATTTTGTAAATAGATGACAAAAAACAGCAAATTTTGTCAAAGGATCCCAAAAAATAAGAAATTTCTTCAAAAGATTGCTAAAAAAAACTGTAAAATTTGTTGAAAGACCGAAAAAAATGACAATTTTGTTTAGGTATCCCTAACAAAACACAAATTTCGTTTAAGTAATGCAAAAAATAAAAATTTTGTCAAAACGTCTCAAAAAATGAGAAGTTTCATGAAAAATTTTTGAAAAAAAAAACAGCAATTTTCGACAAAGAGTTGTTTAAAAAAATAGCAAAATTTGTAAACAGATCGTGAAAAAAACTGCAAAAGATTGTGAGAAAACAAAAAATTTTCTAATTCGCAACAAACGATTGTGGAAAAAAAAAGTGCTTGAAAGGATTTTCTCCCTGTTTCGGCAATGAAGGATGGTGTTAAAAATTCTGAGGTTAAAAGTAGGTCAATTTTAAAAGAGCTTTCTTTTTATGTCAATCACAAATATTTGTATCATAATGTAAGGAATTGAAAAGAGGACAATTAGTCTTTACGTTCTGCAGACTGTTTTTAAATTTTTACTTGAGTTGCAGACTTAAGAAAAAATTCTGCTGCAAGACATGATATGGATAAATTATAAATTACATGGCAAATAATCACAAACAATAGCAAATTTCGTCAAAAAATTGAAAAAAATAAATAATAAATTTTCCCAAATAACCCCCCTCCCCCCTAAATAACAATATTTTGTAAATAGATGACAAAAAACAGCAAATTTCGTCAAAAGATCCCAAAAAATAAGAAATTTCTTCAAAAGATTGCTAAAAAAACTGTAAAATTTGTTGAAAGATCGCAAAAAATTGCCAATTTTGATCAGGTATCCCTAACAAAACACAAATTTTGTCAAAGTATTACAAAAATTTAAAATTTTGTCAAAACGTCTCAAAAAACGGCAAGTTTCATGAAACATTTTTGAAGAAACAGCAAATTTCGACAAAAAGTTTTCTAATAAAATAGCAAAATTTGTAAACAGATCGTGAAAAACTGCGAAAGATTGTGAGAAAACAAAAATTTTTCTCAATCGCAATTCTTAACAAACGGTGGAAAAAAAAAGCTCTTGAATGGATTTTCGCCCTGTTTCGGCAATGGAGGATGGTGTTGAAAATTCTGAGGTTAAGGCCCTACTTCAGTAACGCTCCGAGATAGAACGGCTAATGTTATTTCAATGGAAGAAATTTGTCACTTTCATTCCTTTGCACTTTACTCAAATTTAATAATTTCTGTTGTTTTGAAAACCTGTAGGTTTAAGCTATGCATGTCATTTTAAAATTTTATTTCTTTTTTTTAATTTTAAGGCGATACAAGTACGTTATTTTATAGTCTTTAAAATTCACCTTTAATGTCTTATCACGAAAAATCTGTTTGACATTTTAAAATTTGGTAAAACAGCATGCAGAGTTTAATTATTTAGCTTTCAGAAAATGTTTTTTATTTTGATTTTTTTTAAAAATTTAATCTATGCTATTTCTATAAAAAGTTGAAACACTTTGATTTAAAATAATTGAAAACGCCGTATAACACCCTAAAACCCATTAGCGTGTAAGGTGATACGAGTTAATAGGGAGTCTTGCAGGGACGTAGGTAAAATTTCTTGCCTCTGGCTATTAGTAAAACGCTGTTTGTTACTTGTAGGCTAAAAAGCAAAAAAAAAAAAAAAAAAAAAAAAAAAAAAATCCTTCATGATATTTTACGCAAGAAATTGGATCAGGAATGATGTAAATAGATGTTGATTTCAAAAAGTTTGTTTAACTAGGCATGTAATCTTAAAATTTACTTTAAAAGCATTATTGATTTCGAATAAAAACACATTTACCATTTTTATTATTTTTCTTTCATATATTTGAAGTTTAATTTCTAAAAAGATTCTTTAATTGCATACATCATCAAAATGAAAAATTCGTTAATTCATAAAACATAATAGAATTAACTTTTTGTCATCTGCACTCGACAGAGGGATGGGGGCAGAAAGAAAATAACAATGGTTCTGACATTAAAAATGAATAGATATATTTGCGAATAAATACATTTGTATTCAATTTTTCTATATCTTTTTTTGTATCATTTTTTAGACAATTGTTAATGAATTAGTTTAAATGTTCCTTTTCATAAATATTCCATAAATATTTCTATTTTAATCAATAAAAGTTTACAGCATATCCACTCTAAAAAATAAGATAATTATTCTGCAATTCATTATTAAATTGGATAACACTCATTTAAAAGATAGAAATATATTTATTTTGACACTTCTATCGAAAATTATGACTAATTTACAATACTTTAGCAAATATATTCTGTTGCGGTAAAATTCACATCTGTAAATGATATATCTATGCTTTATTGTATATAAATTGTCTTCCCTTTCTTTTTCCCTTTCAGAAAGATAAACGAATAATTTTTAAAGTTCTTATACTATTTTGATTAGATAATAAGCATATATTCCAAAGCCTGTCATAGTCTAACTGATCTAAATTTTAGAATAACGGTTGTTTCAGTCACGCGAAAAGACAAACTCAATTAAACTAAACCTACGGAAGATTTTTATAAAGATACCATATTTTCATTCCAAATTTTATTTTTTTTTCTGCATAGTATAGCTGACGATGGTTTGTATAAAGGCCGCTTTTTACTTTTTTCGATACTTATTGTAGATTTTAAATATGAGAATAATATCACTTTTGAAAACGGTTCTGAAAATGAAAATGTCCTGTAAAGAAAATTGAAAAAGTAGAAAAAGGCCTTTGAAGAGATCGCTCTGAGTTATTAAATGGAAAAAAAATGCTGATGAGATTTATTTATAAGTTTTGACCGTTGGATTATCGTCAAAAGAATTATCATAAGATAGTAAATTGTTTCGCTTGACTGAAGTATTCTTTTTTAAATACCCGTAAAATAAATCGAAAAAGCAGAAAATGTCCTTTGTACAAATATATCTCAACTACTTAATGCCAAAATAAATAAAAATAAAATAAAATAAATAATATTAATAAATTTCGACCGTTGGATTAACATAAGCTAGTGAACTGTTTCGCTTAACTGAAGAATTTTTTTTTTATAAATTCGTAAAATAAATTGAAAAAGTAAAAAATGGCCTTTGTGCAAATCGATATCAGCCAGGCAATAAAAAAAAGAAACTTAAAGGTATTATATTTTTATAAATTTCTACCATTGGATTTCAATTGAATAAAGTAGCCTCTTTAAAACACCTGTAAACAAAATCAAAAAAGTACAAAACTGTCTTTGCACCGAAAAATCTCAGCTATCCAATGCCAAAAAATCATTTAAAAATATTAAAATGTAGAAGAGAGATTTTTATAAATTTCTAACATTGGATTTTACTTGACTGAAGTAGCTTTTTTAAAATTTCCCTAAACAAAGTCGAAAAAGCACAAAACGGTCTTTGTACCGAAAGATCTCAGATATCCCATGACAAAAAAATTATTTAAAAATATTAAAATGTAGAAGAGATATTTTTATAAATTTCTACCATTGGATTTCACTTGACTGAAGTAGCATTTTTAAAATTTCCCTAAACAAAATCAAAAAAGTACAAAACGGTCTTTGTACCAAAAGATCTCAGCTATCCCATGATAAAAAAAATCATTTAAAAATATTAAAATGTAGAAGAGATATTTTTATAAATTGCTACCAATGGATTTCACTTGACTGAAGTAGCTTTTCTAAAATTCCCCTAAACAAAATCAAAAAAGTACAAAACGGTCTTTGCACCAAAAGATCTCAGCTATCCCATGATAAAAAAATCATTTAAAAATATTAAAATGTAGAAGAGATATTTTTATAAATTGCTACCAATGGATTTCACTTGACTGAAGTAGCTTTTCTAAAATTCCCCTAAACAAAGTCGAAAAAGTACAAAACGGTCTTTGTACCAAAAGATCTCAGGTATCCCATGACAAAAAAATCATTTAAAATTATTAAAATGCAAGAGTGATATTTTTTATAAATTTCTACCAATGGATTTCACTTGACTGAAGTAGCTTTTTTAAAATTCCCCTAAACAAAGTCGAAAAAGTACAAAACGGTCTTTGTACCAAAAGATCTCAGCTATCCCATGACAAAAAAAAAAATAAAATAAAATAAAAAAAAATAAATAAATAAACAAAAAAAATAAAATATTAAAATGTAGAAGAGATATTTTTATAAATTTCTACCAATGGATTTCACTTGACTGAAGTAGCCTCATCAAAACACCTGTAAAAAAATCAAAAAAATACAAAACGGTCTTTACACCGAAAGATCTCAGCTATCCAATGCCAAACAAATCATTTAAAAATATTAAAATGTAGGAGAGATATTTTTATAAATTTCTACCAATGGATTTTACTTGACTGAAGTAGCTTTTTTAAAATTCCCCTAAACAAAGTCGAAAAAGAACAAAACGGTCAGGGCTACCAAATGGTCCGCCAACTGAACACCAGAATTTTCTTATAGAAATTTTCCTTTTAGATTTTTCTTGCAAATTGTCAAGAAACCATTTCCAGAAGTTGATTCTAGCGCAAACGTATCATGAAATTTTCTGTTAAAAAATACTGATGTTCAGTTCGCGGACCATTTGGGAGCCCTGAACTGCCTTTATAACGAAAGATCTCAGCTATCGAATTACAAAAGAATCATTTAAAAATATTAAAATGTAGAGGAGATAATTTTATAAATTTCTACTATTGAATTTCAATTGACTGAAGTAGCTTTTTTAAAATTTCACTAAACAAAGTCGAAAAAGTACAAAACGATCTTTGTATCGAAAGACCTCAGCTATCCCATGACAAAAAAATCATTTAAAAATATTAAAATGTAGAAGAGATATTTTTATAAATTCCTAACATTAGATTTAACTTGACTGAAGAAGCTTTTTTAAAATTCCCCTGAACAAAGTCTAAAAACTACAAAACGGTCTTTGGGCCGAAAGATCTGAGATGTTCAATGCCAAAAAATCATTGTTTGGTTTGAATGCAGTAACCTCTTTAAAATAAACAAAATTGAAAAAGCAGAAAACTGTATATGTACATGCCAATGCAAAAAAAAAAAAAAAAAAAAAAAAAAACCATTGAAATGCAGATGAGATATTTTTATAAATTTAAACCATAAGATTAGGACCGATTGGGTTGCTTCAGTTGAATGAATTACCTTCTTTAAAATATAAGTTAAAAAAACCGCAGACGAAAAACTTTTGAATTATATCTTTCTTAGCACTGAAATTATAGAGAAGGTGTTTTTTGGTTTGAAATGCAGATGAGATATCTTTATAAATTTAAATAATAAGATTATGAACGATTGGGTTGCTTCAGTTGAATGAATTAGCCTCTTTAAAATATAAGTTTAAAAGAAAAGCAGATGAAAAACATTTAAATTATATCTTTCTTAGAATTAAAATTATAGATAAGGTGTTGTTTGGTTTGAATGCAGTAACCTCTTTAAAATAAACAAAATTGAAAAAGCAGAAAACGGTATCTGTAGAGATCAACGTCAGATAGCCAATGAAAAAAAAAATGATTTAAAAACATTGAAATGCAGACTATCTTTATAAATTTAAATCATAAGATTATGAAAGATTGGGTCTCTTCAGTTGAATGAATTAGCCTCTTTAAAATATATAAGTTAAAAAAAACCGCAGACGAAAAATTTTTAAATTATATCTTTCTTAGCACTAAAATTATAGAGAAGGTGTTGTTTGGTTTCAAATGCAGATGAGATATCTTTATAAATTTAAATCATAAGATTATGAAAGATTGGGTTGCTTCAGTTTAATTAATTAGCCTCTTTAAAATATAAGTTAAAAATATCTGTACAGATCAACGTCAGATAGCCAATGCAAAAAAAGATTTAAAACCATTGAAAGGCAGATAAGATATCTTTATAAATTTAAATCATAAGATTATGAACGATTGGGTTGCTTCAGTTAAATAAATCAGCCTCTAAAAAAAAAAAAAAGGTGGAAAACAGCTTAAAAAAAATCAAAAATATTAAAACGCAGACCAGATATATTTTTAAACTTCTATCTTAGGATTATCATAAGCTAGTAATTGTTTCGCTTGATTGAAGTATCCTTTTTAAAATATCCGTAAAATAAATCGAAAATGAAAAAAATGACCTTTGTGCGAATCGACCTCAGCTATCTAATGTAAAATAATAATAATAATAATAATAATAATAATAATAATAATAATAATAATAATAATAATAATTAAATGTTGACGATATATGTATGTAAATTTTTGTCATAAGACTATCACTAGCAAGAGACCGCATCTACCCACTGTTGAAATTACATTTAAAAATATTAAAATGCAGAAGAGGTATCTTTATAAATTTCTTTCATACGATTAAGATTATCGAGTGTATTGTTTCGTTTAACTGAAGCAGCCAGTTTAAAATACCTGTAAACAAAAAAAAAAAAAAAAAAAAAAAAAAAAAAAAAAAAAAAAACTTATACAAATCGATTTCATCTATCCAATGCAAATATATATACATATTCATAAATGTATATATATATGTGTAAGTTATTATATATTTATTTATTTAAAGATGTTAAAATGTCGACTATATAAGTTTATAAATTTCTATTGTAAGACTACCACTTGCAAGTAGCTTGTTTTGCTCAGCGCCGAAACTAGCCTTTTTTTGCGCCTGGCGCAAATATGGATTTTGGCGACCACCCACCCCCGACATATATGCATTCTTTATATCAAACACACCAAACAAAATCTTAATTTGGCGCCCCCGTCAGCTTCTGTTCTGGTGGCGTCCCAGGGCAGAGGGGCAGAGGGGGCACGTGCCCCCTCTGCCCCTCTCTAGTTTCGGCCCTGGTTTTGCTTGACTGAATAAGCCAATAACAAAAAATCCAAATTGTAGAAAACAGCCTTTGTGCTGATTGATCTCAAACATTCAATGCAAAATAAATAAACGAACAGACAAATAAGTAAATAAAAAAATTGAAATGCAATCGAGAAGAGGCTACTTTAATAAAGCGAAAAAGTCCATTCGCTAATGCTAATCCCATGGGAGAAATTTATACAGATACGTCGGTTCCATTGCATTTTTTTTTTCGTATGATAGCTGAGATAGATATGTACAAAGGACATTTTCTATTATTCCGATATTCATTTAAGAATTTTTTTTTATGGGCATGTTTTACTTTCGAAACGGGAACCAAAAAAGAAAATGGCTAGAATAAAAATATCTGTAAATGAATGTCAAATGAGCAATAAATGGCTAACAGATGAATTTCAGCTATTCAATGAAAGCAATCATTTAAAAATTTTGAAATGCAACTGAGAAGTGGTTGCTTCAGTCAAGTGAAAGAACCCATTTTAATGCTAATTTTACGAACGAAATTTATAAAGATATCGCAGTTGCATTTCAATATATATCTTTTTTTCCTCATTGGATTGGAGACCTTCATTTTTCGATACGGTTTTATTTCGATACGGTTTCGATACGGAATTTTCATAAAAATATTCTGCAATCAAAATCGAATAGGTAAAAATAGAAAAGTAAAAAACGGCCTTTATATAGAATTTTATCCTCTTTAATATTCTATTTGACAAATAGCAAGATATGGCTACATGTCTCGAGATATTTAGGAATAATAATTAAAAAGTCCAAAAATTTTGTAGTTTTTTATTTATTTATTTTATTTTATTTTATTTTATTTATTTTTTTTTTTTTTTTTTTTTTGCCACAGAAAACAGAACTGCGGAAAAGTCAATAAAAAAAAAAAAAAAAAAAAAAAAAAAAAAAAAAAAAAAATTGGCCGACTCCTACTCTAGAAATTATAACTCCGACTCCGAACTGGCTAATTAATATACTAGTGTTGCTTTTGATTAAAATTATAAGGAACGCATGAAAAGGTAAGGCGAAATTTTCACCTTTTCGGTATTAATTCAGTTCTTAGGACTTTGGAAAAATTATACTTAAGTTCCGTTTTGCTAATTTTTCAAATTCGCGTGCCACAAAACCAAAAAATTCAGCTATCGAAAGCCAAAGAATAAAATAAAATAGAAATTTTACTGTTTCGTATCTTCGGTGGATTTGAAAAGGGGAAATTTTTACAATTTTGTTGTTAATTCGTATCCTCTAGAGCAGAAAAGTTTCGATCGAAAGAAAATAAATGATTAAAAAGTGAAAATTTTAGTAGCCTGGAAATAATTCGGGTTCTACATGAGTTTTTCATTAAAAACCGTTTTCATCGAACGGTACGCCGGGCAGTATATCGGAAATCTTCAAATTGGATAGCATGATAGAATCCAATAATAATAATAATAATAATTTTATGGATTTTATATTATATGTAAATGGTTTAATTTCACTTAAAACTGTCTAATATATTAGGTCGGAGTCGACTTGTTTTAAAACGGATCCGACTATTTTGGTCAGAAATAAGCCCAAAGAACCTATCCAAATGTAAATAGCCTCGGGTTATCAGGACTGAAAAGGTGCGAGAATGTTGTCTTCGTTTAGTATTTGCTAATGACTTTTTTCCAGATGGGGTATCAAATCCCCTTTATTTTTCGCCTGGAGGGAAAGGGTGACGTGAGATGACCATTTTTCTTGTCAATTATAAGCCTCGGAAATATCATTGGTCTTTTAAAGTGTCAATCTTTGTGTTTAGGATACGCCTTCCGGTGACAACTCGCATAGCTTCGTGAGCGCATTTTGAGTTTCGGTTTCAGTGATGTAGGCTCTTAAAAGTAATTCAATATTAAAAGTACTTTCTTTTATGTCAATCACAAATACTTGTAACATAATGTAAGGGATTGAAAAGAGGACATTAGTCTTTACGTTCTGCAGACTGTTTTTAAATTTTTACTTGTGTTGCAAACTGCAGAAAAAATTCTTCTGCAAGACATGATAGGGATAAATTATAAATTGCAGTTATTATTCATTAGTAATTTCATATAAAATGCATTCATATACACTATGATGACAAAATCATCATAGTAATTCATTCTTTACTATTGATATTTGTGCATATATTTAAATGACAACATTATGACGAATGTTTTAATTACCGCTTTGTACTTTGTTATTAACGGTAAGATTAACTCAATTCAAAGGTTTAAATAGATCGAAGCGTTTTAAAAAATTCAATGTTGTCTACAATAAGGTAATAACAATATGCTGTGCAGTGCTAACTTAAAAGTATCAAGTTTAAGGGGTTTTGTCAAACATTTCCAACTCTACTTTTCATTTTCTAAAAGATTAGATTTTATAATAAAAAAAACACTAATATTCAAGCATCCCTATTGCAAAAAAAAAGTTGAAATGCTGAAAACGGCGGTTTCTCCCATCAGATGTCAAGAAATCCAAAATTTGAAAAAAAAAAAAAATTATCAGTAGAAGGAAAATTCTGCAACATTCATTCATTGCAGGGGGAAGAGATGTAACATTTCGCGAAGATATGCTAAATCCACATCTAAATAATACTAATCTTATGTAGTGACTTGCTATGAAAAATAGCAAAATAATAGATAGTTCTATGCAAAATAATAAATAATAATAAATAAAGGACATGGCAAAATTAAATAAATAATGATAAATAACAAATAACTTACTATTTCAAAATGGAAAGGCGAGAGAAATTCTATGAGAGCATGGGAGCATAGAGGTAATTTTACCTCTATGCATGGGAGTATTTATCTGTATTTAGGCACCCAATGTCATCTGCAGAAACTGAACTCTCATTGGAGCACGGCGCCCGCACATGCGCTCTGACGATGATACATGGAGTAAAAGTGATACTCCCTGCGATGACGTGATTGTGTTTCTCTCTCTCTATGGTGAATCGTTCTCGTGAATGAATCACCTTGTCAACCCGGAGACTTGTTTGCACATGCGTAGAGAACAGTTTTAGGTATGCTAAAAAATTTTCTTATAGCTTTAATATATATATATATATATATATATATATATATATATATATATATATATATATATATATATATATATATATATATATATATATACATATATATATATATATATATATTTATCTGTGTGTGTGTAGTTTGTAATTCTATAATAATTTAATGATAACAAGATAAATGCCTTTAAGTGCGTTTATCTTAGTGTTTTAAATAAATAATTTTAACAATATTCATATCTATTAAAAATTATCGAAATTTATTACAAGAAGTTTGTTCCGTAAAATTGTATAAAAATGGTAATTGTTGTTTATTTCGTGCTTAGATAAGGTGCCAATAAAATTTTATTAATAAAAATTACCCATTTTATTTTAGATGAATCTACTATTTAAAAAAATCATCGCTGAGCAAAATTTCGAATAAATTATGTTTAAAAAGAATAATATATTGGACTAAATGATTTCATTCCAACTGTTTACATATGTGGTTCAATTTCGCCGCTAAAGATTGAAGATATCGCGAATTTTTCTATCAATAAAAATATCTAATAAAAAAATAATAATCTCAGGCATTTAGCCCGAATTAATTTAGACATATTTCTTACATCTATCTGCATCCATTTTGCAGACTTAGGACTTCTATTAGCTTCAAATTCTCCCAGAAATCGTCAACAAAAATACAATTTAATAAACATCATTATTTAATTAATACTTATTTATCATAAAAACATTATAGTCACTGTGATGTTTAGATGACTTTAGTTTTAAAATTATATTGTAGGTGTAGTTTTAAAATATTCAAGAATAGTTGAGCAATATTACATTCGTAAAACTTAATACTCTATTTGTATACTGTATTAAACTGAATATCTTTTTTTTAAATGAATAGAAATATATTAACGTATATCAGCTTTTCAGTTTTATCTTCTCCGAAATATCATAGGGAATAAAAAACTTTTTACTAAAAATACACATTATTTTAAATGCAGCGCAAAATTTGACTAAATTAATTAGCCGAGTTCATTCTAAACAAAAGTTTGAAAAATTGTTTTGGAAAAATAAACTACTACGCAACAAAATTCTCGCCGTACTTTCAATCTGACATTTTCTTCTATTAGAGAAACAGCAACAACATTTTACAGCTTATCATTAATTTTTCAGCAGAATTCAGGAAAAGGAAATGGAGCTGATTTGCATAAAGTAACAGCGAAAATCACGGTTTCATTAATTGTTATAAAATTAGCTGCGCCTAATTTTTTTAGTAAATTATCTAGTGACAGTTGTAAAGAGATTAATGTATGTTCATTTTAATCTTTTTAATGTGTACTTAAATTCGTGGTTGTTTTAGAGAGATGTATTATAATAAATATAACAAATTCTTTAGAAAACAGTGCATCAAAACAAAATCTAAATTTAAAACCAAATGTATTTTTCGTTGATGAAAATAAATTACACGAGAGACACATGTAAAATTTATTATGTACATAGTGTGATTAATATACTTTTAACCTTTACGTGGGGGCTCGGACAGCATCTGTCCTAGAATACATTGTAAGCCGTACAGATCCTTTCACAGCCCCCCGCGTAAAGGTTAACGAGAAGATGCCCCAATTATGAAATTTTCGGAATTAAATATGTTAAATTATAGTAAAGTAACTTAAAATAACATTTGTAACCCTTCAATTTTATTATTTTAAAAAATGAAAAAATGAGCAAATGTACAGTTTCAATAGATAGGCAATGCAGTATCTGCCGAAAACAGTAATAGTGAAACTTAATTTTGTCCATTTTTACTGCCAAAAAAGATATAGGAAAATATAAGATCTGTTTCTAATGCTTGAAAAATATTCAATTCGAAATTAGATTTAATTACTCGCAGTGACTTATTTTGATACATATATTTTATATACAGGGTGAGTCATAAATATCGAAAAAATAGGCTATCTCCTTAAATATTGCCATTAGACCCATACTTCCAATTGCAAAAATTCATAAAAAAAATGTGAAATTTTTGATAAGAGAAATTGCGACTGCATGGGGGGTCTAGTTGAAAAGTTACGAAAATTAAATTTTTATACGGTCCCCATAGGACAAAAATTCCAATAAGGAAAACTTTCCTTATTCAGTTCTGAATAAGACACAAAAAGTTGCATCTTCATATCTCCAAAATTCGCAAAGTTACAGCCGTTTACAGAATTCATCAGGTTTTAAGGGATTAGACACAAATTGAAATGCACGCAATTCAAAAAACAATGTTACTTTAACAGTTCTAGAAAACACGTAAAAAATCCATTTCTTGAGTTAGAATTTTGATTTTTTTTCTTTTTTTGTGTGATGGTTAGCCCTATAATTTGCTAAGAAAATCACATTCTAAAATTTCTCATACAATTTATAAAAGTTTCATGTCATTAGTACTGGTTTAAATGGGACAATCAAAAATCGTTATAACTCGTAACATTATTTATCGGATTTCAATTTCTTTCCATTTAATTAAAGATGAAAATCTGATTTTAGTTTTGTTCCAAGTTTTTTTTTAACTTTAAAGTTATTGAAATTTTTATTGAAAAAATAATATAACTTTAAAAAAATCATATTTTCAAAAGCAAAAATTTTATCAATAGTAATTTTTTTTATAATTTGCCAAAACAAAACTAATGTAAAAAAATAAAAAATGACGTGTTTCAAGTTCTTTTTTATTTTAAAAATTCTTAACATTTAATAATTTAAACACAAGAAATAGAGGATAAAAAATTCATTATGCAGAAAAACGAAGTGTATTGTTTAAATGTTCGTCAGTTATTTAAAAAAAAATGGTTTTTTCTAAGATGCAGATTAAGTCTTTTTTTTCTTTTTAAATTTACCTCTGACAACTTCAGTCTTTTTATCGTCCTCCAGAGGATGTTAAAAAATCTGTATTCTGGGCCCCGGTAGGGCAGGACCGAGATGTTACTTTTTTCTGAAGACCCCCCAGGCCGGGACTAGCGTAATTTTCATAAAGGGGAGGGGACGACTTCCTTCAACTTAGGTGCACTCTGGATGAAATTTTCAAACCCGGTCTCGACAAAACCCGTATTAAAATACCTGTCTCTGACTGACTTAATACGTGCATGAAATAAATAAAATTCGGCTCAATCGAATTTTTTACGAAAAACATATAGGTTTTAAAATCTTTATTTTACAAAAAAAAAAAAAAAAAAAAAAAAAAAAGATAAAAATTTATTTTTCTAAATGGATTATTAAAGGCTAATAAAATTAAATACAATAAAACCAGTGAAAAAAAAAATCTGCTTATGATGGAATTCTGTCTTAAACGGAAAATATGTTGATCCATGCAAAATAAATGCAATAGTACCTGAAAAAAAAGCTCCAATTACATCTGCTAGGGAGAACATCTGTCTATAACGTATTTTATCTTTCCTATGTGATTCCGTCTTAAAAAGTTTTAGTGTATAACATTTTTCAGAGTCTCCAACGCATGGGATATGGATTAACGATATTAAAATATGAGCGAAACATTTACATATAAATAGAGATTCATTGATAAAATAAATATATTACAGCCTTTGGCGCTTCTTTAATAATAAAAAGTATAAGTATGAAAAACGAAAAGCTATAAAAGAATTTTTTGGTCAGAACTCCTCCATATGAAACATTTTTTCCCATGCCAAATTAAAAAACTATGTAGAAATTTGCGACTGAACAGGGCTATAATTTAAACTATTTTAAAGACCCGTCGGGGTCATGATGTTGACATTTTTTCAGGCCACACCGAACTTTTCCCCCTATAGGTCAGTTTGGGACCTGACCTAGATATTTTGGCCCGGGAAGATGTCTGGTATACCAATTTAGCGTAAAAACTATACGCTGCTATTTTATGTCCAAAGAAAAAGCGCTATCTTAAACCGATTTTTATTAAATTGCAATTTGTGAATGTTCCCTAACAAGAGTTGAAATTGAGTTAAGAAACCACAGTTTAGAGGCAGGGAAAAAAGGTGTAAGTCAGGAATTTTTGAGGATTTTGGGATTGATTATCTGTGTGAGATTTTTAGATACGGAGATGAAATTTGTTTTGTTTAATTTAGGAAAGGATATGGAATAGTTTTCTAATTGGAAATTTTGCCCTACGGAGGCCGTATAAAAATTTAATTTTTGTATTTTTTCAAATAGACCCCCCATGGAGTTGCAATTTATCTTATCAGAAATTTCACCTTTTTTATGAATTTTTGCAACTGGAAGTATGGGTCTAGGGGCAATATTTGAGGAGATTGCCTATTGTTTTGATATTTATGACTCACCGTGTATACAATAATTTAAAATAATACATATTAAAAAGATAAAATATATACATATCATCATCCTTAAAGTAACCCAATTTACGTGACTTACATTTAAAATGTTTCTTTTTAAAGTAAAAAAAAAATTCTGTTAAAGCTAGCATAACTTATATAATTAAAAGTTAACCCTGATTGACACATAAATGAAAATTCTAATCTTACCAGTAAGGAAAAGATGCTAATAATAATAAAAAAAAAACATACACATTTTGTGAAAATTAAAAACCTGTTAAAATATTCGTAATAATACATATTTAAAACTAAAGAAAGGAATTGCAAACATTGTCTCGTGAAAATAAAAATACATTTAAAATACGAAAAGTCAAACGAAATAAGTACTGGAAGCATGTTTAATCAGTGACTTCTGGAACTGAAATATGTTCTTCTGTTTTGCAATGTACTACATTATAGCGAGGTTTGTACAGCAATTACTTTGCTATGAATACTAGTTCCGTACTTCCTAAAACTACATTGGGCTATTAGTCCAGGCATTTGGTAAAAAATAAATGCAAGTTTTGGTGTAGTTTTGATTTTTGGTTCCCTTTATGTTTTTTGGGTCGCTGAACACGAATTTGGCATTATCCAACAAAATATCTCCCCGGAAACACGTTTTTTTTTGCAAAAAACGTACAAAAAACGTGGCTTTTTTTCGTTTTTTCTAAATAACTTCAAAATTATGCATTTTACATAAAAGTCATCAATACATAAATTAAAGAGCACAAAATTTCCTACATTTTATGTATTTAAAGTGTTTTTCTCTGATCAATGGTTTAGCCGTGAGAGAGCCGCAAAAATAGGCGTGAAAAGCAAAGAATTCTGAAAAACGTGAATTACAGCACCGTACATCGATGAAACTTGAAAAACATCCATTTTACGCAAATTTTCCCCACTTAATAATACTAAATATATTATTATTGACTATATTTTATTAATCTGATGTTCATTGTTTCTTTCATAACTAAAAAATAAATAAAAATGAGCATATTATTGAGTAAAATCTTCATTTGTTATTACAAAATAATAATACTAATAATTTCTTAATTTGACTTTTAAATAATGTAAATAAAATAACTAAAACAGGCTTTAACTGATCCCATCTGCACTTTCCCCCTTGATTGAAGGGGTGCAAGTATGAAATAACGTTGGTCAAGCGTCCACCCCCGCATCCCATGCCCACGTTCAGTGGAATACTAACCCCCCCCCCCCCTTTTCTACCAGTCTCGCCTCTGTTAGAAATATGCGTCGCACAAATCACTAGCTTATCAGGAGGACACATTCCTCTCAGTTTCTATATGCAACTGCTGACTTATAATTTAGTAATATAGTGAATATAGTGAACATCTAAAATGATTTTGCGCGATATCGCTGAGTTTTATTTGTGACTTTCCTTTAGAGGAGGGGTCAGTGAAAGTTAGTCGAGGTATTGCAGCGTTAATCAAGGCAAATACAGAAAGAAAGGATGGAAAGGCAGTGTTCGTAATTTTAAGGTCATCAACTCCTCAGTTTAATTTTCGAAGTAATTGTTTTATATGTGGACTGTGCATTTCGGAAGAGTTCATCGCAAAACACAAGCGAAAAATCCACCAAGCGAATGCAATATTGTATACAGTCTGCGACACATGGGATTCAAAAGTACAATTCTGAAAGCAGCAAGATCAGCGCATCGAACCAGTGAATGATTCCACAATGAAATCCACCAAGCGAATGCAATATTGTATACAGTCTGCGACACATGGGATTCAAAAGTACAATTCTGAAAGCAGCAAGATCAGCGCATCGAACCAGTGAATGATTTGATCGCAGCAAATGCTCAATACCACATCAAATGTTTTAAATATGTTTATGGGAGGCCGAAGGTCCAAGAACAGTAGAAACGTGGTACATTTGCCGAGGCAATCGACAGAGCAATGCAAAGTGTATTACGATTACCTTGAAAATCATGATGACGAGTGTCAATTCTCCATGGAAGAGCTAATGAAACAGGTTACAGGGAGTTATCAACCTGATATGAGAACTGTAAAGTTTAACCTCATTGAGAGATATGGAGACGACATACTGATCACAAAGAATCAGAAAAAAAAAGTCCATTGTGTGTTTCAAGAATACAGGAGGGAAGATTCTGACAAATGCATGGTCTGCGAGTGGTTGAAGCAGCAGAAAAAATTATTTGCGAAGATATCAGATAGAAGATTTGCTTCGGGAAACTGCAACAACATCGCAGTTGTGTGTCAAGACGAAGAGGATGAGCTAGACTTTGAAACCGATCTGGAAATGGATTGCCCACACAATGAATCAGAGGTCCCAATGGAAGAGGACATAGTCATGCCGCAAGGTATCAAATATTTACTATTAAAAAAACTTTTATTTATAATATTAATAGTTATAAATACACCCACAAATTCCATTCGTCTATTTTCTATTTTGTAAATGTCGGTGAAAAGCAGGGACCCTCAAATAAAAGAGAGCGGAAATAGTACTTTGTTTTTTTTTAGGTAAATGTACTTACTAATACACGTAATTATTTATAATTAAATAATAATTCATAATGAGTCGTCGTTTTTATTGTTAGCAACTTCATTGTAAAATATAGTCGATCATAATATCTTCAGTATCATTTAAAGTCAATCTTTGCGAAAAATGGTCAGTTTTCATGTTAAATCTGATGTACAGTGCCATAATTCCTATTTTCCGGATTTTTTTTATTGTTATACCCACATTTTGAACTTCGAGAACTTTAAGAGCTGGAATCCGTGTCAGCTTTTATATGTTAAAGCCTGGGTTAGTTATTTTATTTACATTATTTAAAAGTCAAATTAAGAAATTATTACTATTATTATTTTGTAATAGCAAATGAAGATTTTGATCACAAAAATGCTCATTTTTATTAATTTTTTGTTATGAAAGAAACAATGACCATCAGATTAATAAAATATAGTCAATAATAACATATTTAGTATTATTAAGTGGGGAAAATTAGCGTAAAATTGTTGTTCTTCATGTTTCATCGACGTATGCTGCTGTAATTCACGTTTTTCAGAATTTTTTGCTTTTCACACCCATATTTGCGGCTCTCTCACGGCTAAACCATTGATCAGATAAAAAACTTTAAATACATAAAATGTAGGAAATTTTGTGCTCTTTAATTTATGTATTGATGACTTTTATGTAAAATGCATAATTTTGAAATTATTTAGAAAAAACGAAAAAAAAAGCCATGTTTTTTGCAAAAAAAAACGTGTTTCCGGGGAGAAATTTTGTTGGATAATGCCAGATTCGTGTTCAGCGACCCCAAAAACATAAAGGGAGCCAAAAATCAAAACTACACCAAAACTTGCATTTATTTGTCCTTTTTGAGCACGTAATGCCTGGACTAAATGTCATCAATATTAAAAATAAGAAAATTTTTAATTATTATTTATAAGCGCACTTTATAGTCACCTCTTTCAATCTTGTAATATTTGTCTTTAGTTAAATATGACGAGATATTAAAAAATGAGCTGAAACTGTGCGCCTTTTGTTATAATCATCGATGTTATATAAAAGGGTTTTTTCAATGCTATGAGTCTCAAGTAAATATTGTCATGTTTTACAAGTATTTTTAACAGAAACCAAACAGAATTATGAGCATTAACATTAACATTAAAATAAATATTTTTCTGTTACAATTGCATGCACGATTTTAGTTACGCATCGGAAAATGTTTAGCTGAAGTCTGATCACATCCGAAAAACCTATTTTCTGGTAAGAAAAACTTATTGATATGTTTTAAAAGCTACTGAAAAACATTTACAATAAGTACGGGCAACTAATAAAAAATATTTTTATGAATTTTTCGTCAAATTAATAAAATAAATTATTTTCCGAGGCGTTAAAAAGTAAGGGAAATTTTATAAGAACATTAATTAACTTGAAAACGATGATTGAATATTTTCATTCGTAATTACGGTAAATGTTCACTGTTAAAAGAACCTCTGTCTTTCTTTTTTTGTATATAAGTTTTAAAATATTTTAAAAAAGAATATTATAATATTATAATACTTAAATAATTATAATACTAAAAACATATTATAATATTATAGTACTATATTATTAGAATATTTTAAAAATTATATTATAAATTGTTATATGCAATAGTTGATATTTCAATTTTAACACAGATCAAATATTTACAAACGTAAAAAACTACATTTCTAATAATACGTTAAATGCCCCTGCAGCATGTTCATTTTGGTATGTTTTTCTACAAAAATATCTTACTTCGGTTATGTTATTGAAAAACATTAAACTTAGATTATGCTTTTACATAAACTGAAATTCAAGCTTCCACAATTTACACGAGCGTCATAGATATCCTACAGGTTTCATAACGTAGATTAATTACTGGAGAAGTTAGAACAAGAATTTCGAAGAAACGGAAACTTCCATTCTCTAGTAGAAGTGTCTTCTTCTCTTCCATTCTCAAATCTAATTTATTCAACAAATATTGGTCACGTTGCCAAGCCCGTTATCATATAATTTAAAAGGAACAGTTCAGGTATTGTGGGAGACGTGCAATAAAGAAAATCATCAAGTTTCTGAAAACAATGCTGTTCCACATGGAAAATGTTCTATCGTGCTTTTACGGGAACTGCTATCGGAAGTCTGAAGATTCTGGTATTTTAATTTTGGGGAAGGTAGAATTTATGTTGGCAAGATTGTTTTCGGAATTGTCTTTAGTTTTTAGAGGTGTAGCTTATATACATAACGAATTCTGAAATCATAATGGCATTGTCCTGTCACAAAATGTCTTAAAACTCATAATGTTGAGTAGTAAATTTATGTTTTCTGAATGTAAGTTAAACGAAAGGAAAAGCAAGCAAATATTTTTCATTTAATTTCTAATATAGAAAGATTTTTATTTTACAATTATTTTTATATAAATTAAATGTTTAATTAAAATGTTTTTGTTCCTAGAAATTGATTTTTTATGTAAAAAACCTTACTTAACACATATTTTTAAAGCATCTATTAATAGGTAAGGGATTATAAATGATTATCGATGTTTATTATCACAATGTAAAAATAAGCTTGTACCTAAAAACGACCTAGTATGTACATAACAGTGAAATATCAATATAACATGTTACTTTGTTGTATCTTTCCCATTTCTAAAATAATTTATTTTGGTAACGTTTCTATAAGAAAAATTTACAGGATAAAATTTTGCTTTTATATAAAATTAAAATTATGCTTGTATAATTTTACACGCGATTAATTGAGATGTTAGAATAAGAATTTAGGAGAAATTGAAACTGCCATTCTCTGGTGGGGTTAACAGGTCTTAAAAATCTAATTTATGCGGCAAATAATGCCCACGTTACGAAGAACGTTTTCATTTATTTTAATAAGAAGAGATCAGGGTATCGTGGGAAAAATGCAATAAAGAAAGTCATCAAGTCTGTGACAACAATGTAGATCCATGTGAAAAATTTCCTATATTGCTTTTACGAGACTTTCTATAGAAGTCTAAAGATTCAGGTATTTTAATTTTGAGGAAGATAGATCTTATCCTGGCAAGCTTATATAAGCTTATATATCCGTAGCTTATATAAATAACGAGCTATTGAATCCTTGATGGCATTGTCCTTTCACAAAATGAATTATATCTCATAACGTTGAGTAGTAAATGTTTTAGTTTCAGAATATAAGGTAAACAGCAAAATAGTTATCACAGGTAAAGTAAACAAAATATTTTTGATTAAATTTTTAATATAGAGATTTTTTTATATTACTACTTTTTTAATTCAAATTAAATGTTTCATTCCAAAATTTACTTCGTAGAAATTGATTGGTTGTTTAAAGAATATGGCTTAATAATGTTTGTTTCTTAATAACAATGACTTTTTGTTTCTTTTTAACAATGAAATAAGTACAGAGGTCAGAATCTCCATTGTTAAATTTAACTATATACGAAGAAAAGAGACCATGATTGGTAGTAAATAAATACAGATTTCGATGAAACAGTAAAAAATCTTCTGACAATTTTGGTAGAAATTCGTATGTGTATTTACCAATATTTTCTTCTTATGCCCATGTGGCCTTCTTATCCATTTGAAAACATAATTTTTAGTAGTTTTCAATAATAATATTATGATTGAAATTACTAATATATATCTTGTATTAATATATTTTAAGGTTTGTATGCTTGATAAACGGTCTGTTTGAATTAATATATTTTGACAATTACTTGAATCTGCCCAGATTATTGCGTTATGAATTTAGCGCTGACAATTCTGCTAGATAAACACTATTATCATTAATTAAGGCCTTTTAATATGTTTGAATAATTGATTGTTATAGAAAGCGCAAAAGGCATAGGCTGTCATGTCTTCAGAGATTTTGTTTGTTTATTTCATGGCATCTACACCCGCGCACTGTAACTCTAACTCAATGTAAATATTAAGCAAAAGCTTTGTTTTTGTATTTTGGCAATTTCGGTTTTTTTTAGTTAAATTTTTTTTAGAGTTCTTGTTTGTGTGAAAATAAATGTGTTTTTGATTTTTTAAATGACTGGATGTTTTTCGTTTTGCAGACCCCAGAATATTTTTTTAATGTTATGATTTCTTAAATCTATTTTAAGCCTTATTCAATTACTGGTGATCCAGATACGCTGCTAGCGTAATAGAGTTATCGTTGCATAAAAGATAACGCAATATATTTTTTGGTACCCTCGGTGAAGACCGGTGATTGTAATAATGGCTAATATTGAAGATCTTAAGAAATTGAGAAAAGGTGAAAGAGCCGCTTTTACGAAAGCTTATAATAAAGTAGAAGATCTGATAGCCTTAGAAAGTGTTGATATTTGCGAACTGGAAGCAGAACTGAATGTTTTCAATGGGAAAGCTGATCGTTTAGAAAAAACACATTCAAATATTCTTGAACTTCTGCCCGATAAAGAATTTGATGCAGAATTTGAAGTTGTAGAAGATTTTCGGGATAAAGCTATACGAATTCAAACGAAAGCAAGAAGAATAATCAACGGTCAACAAAACGTGAGTAGTGTTTTAAATTCAACTAATGATGACTCTGTTGTAATTAATACTGTCGAAAAATATTACTGTTGATAAAAGTAGGTTTAAATTGCCTAAATTAGATTTACGAAAATTTGATGGTGATATTAAAGAATGGCTTTATTTTTGGAGCCAATTTGAAAAAATTCATGTTGATTCTAGTATTGAAGATTCACATAAATTTCAATATTTGTTACAGTCTACAGTTGAAGGGTCTCGTGCTAGAGAAGTGATTGAAAGCTTTCCGCCAATTGGCGAGAACTATCCAAAAGCAATTGACTGTTTGAAAAGTCGGTTTGGTCGCCACGATTTACAAGTAGAGGTTTATGTCAGAGAATTATTGAAATTAGTTTTAAAAAATGCCAATAAAAATTTTTCCTCGAATAATTTGTGTGCATTGTATGATAATCTAGAAACCCAAATTCGTGCACTTGAAACGCTTGGTGTTACAACTGCCGAATGTGCATGTTTACTTTACCCTTTAGTTGAGTCTTGCATGCCAGAGGATTTGCTTAGAGCTTTCCAGCGAGGTTTGAATTTTGATTCTGGCGATGATTCCAAAAAGAGATTAGATGCTTTATTAAAATTTTTGAAAACTGAAGTTGAATCAGAAGAGCGGATTAATTTAGCTATGACAGGTTTCGATTTGACGGACGCAAAGTCATATAAAAGTGGAAGCAAATTAAAGAAAGACAAAATATTTAGTTCGGCTAGTTTGTTGAGCTCTTCAGATGGTGCAGAGAAACTTTGCGTTTTCTGTAGCGGAAAACATGAACCAACTAATTGCTTTAAGGCTCAAAAAATGTCTTATAATGAAAAATTAAAGATTTTAAAAGATAAAGGTTATTGTTTCAAATGTTTAAAAGTCGGACATAGGGTAGGAAAATGTAGGTGCTTTGTGAAATGCATAATCTGCAATAAGAAGCATTATGCAGTTATGTGCACCGAGTCAAATAAAAAAGTAAATAAACCTGCATCAAATAATGCGGAAAAAGAGGTTAAAGAGCAGGATAAATCACTAAATTTGGCGAGTATTTCGAAAGCGCCACAAGTTTTGCTGCAGACTTTGAAAGTTAAAATAAAAGGTAAAAATTGTAATTTAATCGTAAGAGCTATGTATGATTCGGGATCGCAAAAGTCTTATATTAGAAAAGAAATAATATCCGTTTTAGGATTAGCACCTTTACGACAGCAACATTTGTCGCATACACTTTTTGGAGGAAAAAAGATCAACGAGAAGTTTCATAACGTATACAAAATTGAGCTAGGAAACTTAGATGGAAGTTTTAATTGTAATTTTGACGTAGTTGATCAAGATATTATTTGCAATGATGTTCCTTCTGTTTCGTACGGACCGTGGATTGAAGAATTGCAATCTATGAATATACAAATGTTTGACATCGAAAATAATTCTGGGCCAATTGATATTCTTGTTGGAGCAGATGTTGCTGGTAGACTGTTTACTGGAAAGAGTAGAGTTCTATCCAGTGGATTAGTAGCCATGGAAACCTATCTAGGATGGACTCTCATGGGGAAAACTGAATTGCGTTCTAAAAAAGAAGATACAGCTGTGATGGTAATTTCGATGTTTGTACGAGACGCTACTATTTCCGATCTTTTTAGTTTAGAGGTTTTAGGGATAAGTGATCCAGTTGAAATGAAAAACAAAAAGGAAAAAGAAAATCTTACTAAATTGCATTTCGAAGAAACTGTTCGAATCAATACAGATGGAAGATACGAAGTTTCACTACCCTGGAAAGATAATCATTTGCCTTTACCGAGTAATAAAGAGATTGCTATGAAACGATTAGAATCATCGACGAAAAAATTGCATCAAGAAAACTTGTTTACAGCTTATGATGATGTGTTCAAAGAATGGAAATCGTTAGGTATAATTGAAGATGATCCAGTTGACTCTCCATCTTCCCTGCAAGAACACTATTTGCCACACAGACCTGTTGTAAAACAACATGGAACAACTAAAGTACGCCCAGTTTTTGATGCCTCTGCCAGACTTAGAGATTCTCCATCGCTCAACCAGTGTTTAGAGTCCGGACCAAATTTATTGGAACTAATCCCTAATCTTCTTCTCAAGTTTAGAGAACATAAATATGGCATAGTTGCCGATATAGAGAAAGCTTTTTTACAAATAAGTGTGCAACCGGAAGATAGGAATTTTCTAAAATTTTTTTGGTGGAATGGAAAAGAAAATGTAGTTCCAAAGATAATGCGGCATACACGTGTGGTGTTTGGTGTGAAAAGCAGCCCTTTTCTCTTAGAAGCTGTGCTTGAACATCATTTGAAAAAATATCGAAATAATTTGAAATATAGTCAGAGAACAGTTGACATACTTCTGCGAAGTTTTTACGTAGATGATTTAATTACAAGTTTGGACAATGAAGCAGAAATATTACCTTTCATCGAGGAGAGTCATCACATCTTGGCTGAAGGAAAATTCAACTTGCGAGGATGGAAGTACACAGGAGATGATGACCCAAAACAAGTTACTTCGGTTCTAGGATTAATTTGGAATCGTAAAGAAGATGAACTGAAAATTAATTTGGATTGGATGAAAACATACAAACTCGAAATTGTATCGAAGAGAGTGATTCTTTCCATTACACATAGGGTTTTTGATCCTATTGGATTCTTATGTCCTTTTCTGTTAATTCCCAAATTAATGTTACAGAAGATGTGGAGAGACAACATCCCGTGGGATAGGGAAGTTGAAGATAATTTGAAACGTGAATTTCTAAAATGGTTTGAAGATTTAAGTTCCTTAAAAAATTTGTCTGTAAGCCGCTGTTTTTCTCCTGTTATAAGTGATCAACATAATATAAGTATTCATACATTTTGTGATGCTAGCCAATTTGCATACGCAGCAGCTGTTTTCGTTCGCATAGAATATTCTGGTGTTGTTCATATAAATCTTTTGGGTGCCAAATCGAGAGTTGCTCCAGTAAAATCCATCACTATTCCTCGTCTTGAGTTGCTGGCTGCAACGGTGGGAGCTCGACTGTGCAGATCTGTACTCAGTGCACTCCAGTGGGACAATGTGAAGCAACACTACTGGACTGATTCCACTACAGTATTAAGTTGGATTCAGCGAGAAGAAATGTGGTCAGTATTTGTAAATAATAGAGTTCGAGAGATAAGAGAACTGACTGATCCAACTTCGTGGAAGCATCTTCCAGGAGTACACAATCCTGCTGACCTACCTTCAAGAGGGTGTTCTGCTCACCAACTTTTATGCAGTAGATGGTGGGAGGGGCCCAAATGGCTTCTACAAACTGAAGAAAACTGGCCTATTACCAAACCTGTTTTTGACGAGCCATCTATTCTGAAAGAAAAAAGAAAAACAAATCCAACTTCTAAGAATCTTCCAGTTGTGTGTTCTTTAAATCAATGTGAAAATAAAAGTAGTAGTAAAAACTATAACGAAGATTCAGGTTGGTACTACTATTATTTTTCAAGCTATGATCGAATGCTACGAATGACAGCTTGGATGAATAGATTCATTTTCAACTGTAGGAATTCCGCTTCTCGAATCACGGGTGAATTATCTTATGCGGAACAAAAAGAAGCAGAAATAAAGATTGTACAGATGATACAAGAGGAATATTTTAGTCATGAAGTCAACAGAAAGAGAATAAATTCTTTAACAACATACAAAGATGAAAAGGGAATACTTAGAGTGAAGACAAAATTAACGTATAGGAAGGATTCAGAAGATTTCAAGAACCCTATCATTTTGCCATCCCATCATCCAGTCGTTGAGAGACTGATAATGACTGAACGCAAAAAGAATTCACATGCAAGATTACAAATGATTTTAAATATTCTACGTGAACATTATTGGATTCTGAATATGAGAAAAACTGTTCGAGCAGTATTATCAAAATGTGTTATTTGCTTAAGACACGCCAAAAGAAATGTGACTACCCCCTCTGCATCACTTCCAGAAAACAGAATAAAAGATGCTGCAGTTTTTGAAATAATCGGTTTTGACTTAGCTGGACCGCTATATTTAAAGGAGGGGAGTAAAGCTTGGATTTGCATATTTACCTGTGCGGTTTTCAGAGCTGTGCACCTTGAACTTCTGTCATCATTAACTACTGAAGCTTTTCTTCAAAGTTTTCGTAGATTCATCTCAAGAAGAGGAAGGCCATGAGTTGTGTATTGTGATAATGGAAGCAATTTTGCCGGTGCATCAAATTATTTGAAAACCGTGAACTGGGCTGAGATTGCACAATTTAGTAGTATACGAAGAATACAATGGCTTTTCAACCCTCCCACTGCCTCCTGGTGGGGCGGTTTCTGGGAAAGATTAGTTGGAGTAATGAAACAGATCCTAAGAAGTGTTCTCGGAAAGGCTTTTTTAACTTATGAAGAAATGGTCACCGTTTTATGTGATGCAGAGTCTGTTATAAATTCTCGACCGCTTAGTCATATATCAGAAACGGATTCTGAACTGATACCTTTATCACCTAACTCATTTTTGCAAGATTTCAGGCAAATTGGTGTTCCGGATTTAGATCAAGTGGATGAAGTTGTTCTGAACAAAAGAATAAAATATCGTCAACAGTTGATAACTGACATTCGGAAAAGATTTAGATCGGAATATTTGGGACTTTTAATTCAAAGAAATGAAAACAAGAAACAAGAAAGAGATATTAAGCTAGGAGAAGTTGTGTTGATTGGAAGTGATAATGTAAAATGTAATGACTGGCCTTTAGGGGTTGTTATTAAATTATTACCTGGAAAGGATGGTATTAACAGATTAGTGCGTTTGAGAACAGCAAAAGGAGAACTTCTACGACCAGTCCAAAGAATCTTCACACTTTAAATTTCCAATGAAACTTTCAGAGATGATGTTTTAAAAACTAAAAGTGGGAGAATTGTTAAAAAACCACAAAAGCTGGACTTGTAAACAAACTTATTCAGAACTTTAAATGTGACTTTCAGTATATATATCTTATATATTTTTCGTGTTAGTGAGTATATTAGAAATGTCTATTGTGTATGTGTTATTCTTTGAAATTTTTAAATGTTTGGTAAGTTAAGTTGTCTTTCAACAACTTAAGGTGGGAGGATGTCATGTCTTCAGAGATTTTGTTTGTTTATTTCATGGCGTCTACACCCGCGCACTGTAACTCTAACTCAATGTAAATATTAAGCAAAAGTTTTGTTTTTGTATTTTGGCAATTTCGGTTTTTTTTAGTTAAATTTTTTTGAGAGTTCTTGTTTGTGTGAAAATAAATGTGTTTTTGATTTTTTAAACGACTGGATGTTTTTCGTTTTGCAGACCCCAGAATATTTTTTTAATGTTATGATTTCTTAAATCTATTTTAAGCCTTATTCAATTACTGGTGATCCAGATACGCTGCTAGCGTAATAGAGTTATCGTTGCATAAAAGATAACGCAATATAGGCTGTGCCAGATTCAGTTTTTGAGCCATCGGTGAATATTTCCATTAAGTTAGTTAAATTCGGAGGTATGTCTTCTGTCCAATGTAAATACTTTTGAATGATTTTATCTGAAAAGTTTTTAGTCTTGTTTGTATTATGGTTGGATCAAACACTTCAGATTGCATACCAAGTCTCAATACTTGCCTAGCTTGAGATTCTCTTTTTATTTTTGTATTGTAATGGAATTATTCTAGTTAATTTGCACAAGGCAGTGTTAGACTTCCTGTATGCTTTAGAAATATCAAGAGACATTCTGATTGTATTGAGGATAAGATACGTAAGCCATAATATTTTCGCAATCTTAGAAACCAGATTAGCGCACGATAAGATATTTTTTCTTTATTACTGTTCGATACCATGTTTTTAAAATGATTTTAAAAACTTTTTGAGATTCTAAGTTGTGCACTTGAAATGATTCGGAGAAAAATTCTTTAAGGATTATACGAGAATACAAATGAAGAACCGCCATCAAAAATCGAGTGAAACCCTTCAAGAGTTTGCCGCAGGCTTGCAAATTTAGCATTCATCGACTGCTCAACAAATGTACGGGAAATGCTCTCACTGCAGTACTTTGTAGACGGAATAAAAGATCCAGAAGTGCAGACAGCGGTACGAATGGCAGATGTGCAGGATTTAAAGGCTGCTTTATTATATGCCTTAAAGTTGGAAGCAGCTACACAAGCCAGCCGAGGAGATCGTCATTCAGTCCGAGGGGCAACGGTGATCAAAAGCTCAGACACTGATATAGACGTCTTGAAAGAATTTAGTAAAATAAATCAAAAGCTTGAAGCTTTAAAATATGGAAGAACAAGCTAGAGAAGACAGAATCTCACGTGCTGGGGGTGTGGTGATATAGGACACCTCCGAAGAAATTGCCACAAAATCCACGAACCTGAGATGAATTCAAACACTCAGCAGCTAAATTTTGGCCACCTCGCGGGGCGGAGGCTGCCAGAGAATAAAAAGCCCCACCTGAAGATCCTTCAAATATCAAAATTAAGTGGCGGCGATAGTGAATTATATGTGATAGGATTTATTAACGAGATTCAATGCCGTATTATTGTGGATACAGGAGCTAATGTGACAATAATAAGAGAAGATTTGGCTCGAAAATTGAAATGCAAACTCATCTGGAATCCACCTTGCGTTACCCTGCAAACTGTGACGAGCGACAAGATAGGCATATATGGAAATGTCAATTTAACCATCAACTTTGGAGGAACCAAATATTACTATACGGCATTTGTGGCTGACATAACAAATCCTTGCATAATCGGGCTAAATTTTCTGAAGAAGTTTGGCTTCAAACTTGATTTTAAAAATAAAGAGATGCTAACTAAATTTGAAGAAATAAGCCTTTTTGGATTAAATAACGAAATTGAATGTAAACAAACAGTAATAGCCAAAGAAGACATCATTCTAGATCCAAGAACATAATTTTTATTTCCAGCTGTAATTAAAAATGAAACTAATTATCGATTTGGCCATATAGATTATACCGAAGACAATAGTACACAAGCAGGAATATTGGTGGCTTCATCTGTAGTGGACCTCTCGAAAAAGATCATTCCAGTCAGAATTGCTAACAACAGTGATAAGACGAGGACTATCAAGAAAGGAGAGGTCAATAGAGAGGTTTAGAAAGTAGAGGTTTGACGTGCATAAGTCAAAATTCCAATCACTCTCAGAAATCTTCAGATGATTTAGTCAAGGATTTGTTACAAAATACAGACTTAGATCCAAACCAGAGAGATGCTGCGAAAAGTTTAATTATGGAATTCCAAAGTTTATTTTCCCAAACATCTGAAGACTTTGGACGAACCAAAATCGCACAACATCGAATTGATACGGGAAATCACTCTCCTGTTAAACAGCATCCTAGACGATTACCTTTTGCCACACAAGAAGAGGTGCAGAATTTATTTAAGGATATGGAAGAAAATGACGTCATCGAACCATCGACAAGTCCATGGGCGTCTACCATTGTGTTAGTAAGAAAGAAGGATAGTTCTACAAGATTTTGTGTAGACTACCGC
Source organism: Maratus speculifer (assembly GCA_964019185.1). NCBI lineage: Eukaryota > Metazoa > Arthropoda > Arachnida > Araneae > Salticidae > Maratus > Maratus speculifer. The sequence continues at coordinate 167,849,000 of OZ025292.1, forward strand.
CGACTGAAAAACGTCACCAAAAAGGATAGTTACCCTCTACCAAGGATTGACGACACTCTCGACACACTTGCGGGCAACACTTGGTTCTCAACTCTGGATCTGAAAAGTTGTTACTGGCAGGTAGAGATCCATCCTGAAGACCGCGAGAAGACTGCCTTCACAACGGGACAAAGATTATGGCAATTCAAAGTAATGCCTTTTGGTCTATGTAACGCACCTGCAACTTTCGAACGGCTTATGGAAACAGTTCTCCGGGGGCTGTCATATGAGGCATGTCTTGTTTACTTAGATGATAACATAATCTTAGGACAATCTTTTAATGAACATCTTCACAACCTCTGGCGGGTGCTACAAAAGTTAAAGGAAGCTAATTTGAAGTTAAGCCCTTTGAAGTGCAGTTTGTTTCGCAATGATGTCGACTACATTGGACACATCATTTTAGCGGAAGGAGTTAAGACTGATCCGGAGAGGATATCGGCCGTGAAAAATTGGAATTGTCCAGCAGATGTTCACCAGAAGATTTCTAGGATTATGCACCTATTACAGAAAATTCGTCAAAGGCTTCTCGATGATTGCAAAACCACTTCATAAACTAACAGAAGCCAATCAAAAATTTATGTGGACACAGTAATGTGACGCTGCTTTCGAAAAGCTTAAGGAAGCATTAACATCCACTCCAATTCTGTCATATCCTCAAATCGATAAACAGTTTATACTTGATACGGATGCAAGTAACGAAAGCATTGGCGCTGGACTGTCTCGGGAAATTGACGGCCAGGAGCGTGTTATCGCCTATTTCAGCAAGTGCTTGTCAAAGGCAGATCGAAACTACTGCGTAACAAGAAAAGAGCTTCTTAAGAGTAGTGAAAGCCGTAGACCATTTTTATCAATATCTTTACGGCTGAAAGTTCCTGATACGAACTGATCATGCTTCTTTAACTTGACTATTGAATTTTAAGAACCCTGAAGGCCAGATAGCCAGGTGGATTCAAAAGCTTCAAAAGTACGATATGGAGATACGCCATCGAAAAGTCTCATCGCATGGAAATGCAGATGGATTAATATAGATTAGATTTTTAATATAGATTAGTTAGACCTGCTCGGAGAATTGTAGATTCTGCGACCGGGTTGAGAAGAAATTTAATGTCAATGGCCCTATAGTGAGACAAGTTACAACTGGACCGACATCATTGCAAGGCCAGTGAAGTGACGAGAGCCTGCGGAAAGTTTAGCTTGCTGATCATGAAATTAAGCCTATTCTAGAGCTTAAAGAAATGTCGAACAGGAAGCCCAGCTGACAAGACATGGCCCATTACCATCCTACAACTAAACCTTATTGGGCTCTCTGGGATTCCCTACATTTGAAGAACAGTATCTTGTACCGAAAATGGGAGTCTGACGATGGAAAGACATGTAGATGGCAGCTAGTACTTCCTATGTCGAGAATTTCTATGATCCTTCAATAATTTCATGGTAGTCCCACAGGAGGTCACTTTGGTGTAATGAAGACCCTGCAAAAGATTCGAGAGTGGAGCTCCTTTCGAAGAAATTGCTATAGACATCCTGGTCCTCTTCCTAGAAAATCTGATGGCAATAAGTACATCCTCGTTGTCATGGACTACTATCACCAAGTGGCCTGAAACCTACGCCATACCTAATCAAGAGGCGGTAACCGTATCAGAGATATTGGTTCAACACTGTGTTTCCAGATAGGGAGTTCCTCTTCAAATCCATTCCGATCAAGGAAGAAATTTTGATTCGGCTGTATTTAAGGAGATGTGTGTACTACTCGGCATGGACAAAACTCGAACTACACCTCTAAATCCTCAATCGGACGGCATGGTGGAGCGGTTCAGTCGTACCATTCTAAATAACCTCTCCCTCCTGGTGTCTAAAGATCAACAGGACTGGGACAAGAAATTGCCTCTGTTCCTGCTTGCCTACAGGAGTGCTGTTCATGAAGCCACTGGTTATTCCCCTTCTCAAATGCTCTTTGATCGTGATTTTCGTCTACCTGCGGATTTTCTGTTTGGCCGTCCTCCTGATGTTCCTTTATCGCTCGAGGAGTACGTGGATGAACTCCATACACGAATTGAGGAGATTCATTGTCTAGCGAAGAAGCGAATCGGACTGGCGTCAGAAAAGATGAAGACACGGTAAAATATAAAGGCAACTGGACATGAGTTCAACGAAGGTGACAAAGTTTGGTTGTGGAATCCCATACGTCGTAAGGGATTGTCGCCAAAATTACAAAGAAACTGGGACGGTCCTTACACAGTCGTCAACAGACTGAATGACGTCGTCGTACGCACACAAAAATCCCAAGGTCGTACATTTTATTTTGGCCAAAGTGATTAGGAATTCAAAACTGGAATTTCAGACCATGGTCATGAAAGTCACTTTTTGTAAATATGTAAATAGTAATTAGTTCTTATTTATGTAAATCTTATTATTATTTATTTACTTATTTATTTATTTATATGTTTATTTATTTTAAGTGTTTTCCTCTAACTCAAGGATTGCACTGCCCGGGACGTGCAGTCTTTCAGGAGGGAGTAATGTTACGGATTTTGTAAATAATTACTGTTTGTGCTGTAAAATAATGTAAATAATCTCATTAAGCTCCATTCCTTTACTACTATTAGTTTTTGTTACATTGTCTCTGTTATCAAGCAAACTTGTCTATTATTTTCAGTGAATATCTATAGCAGCTTGGCGAAATATTGGAGATATCGCCAAGTTGGCATCACTTTTGACGACTAATTGAGCTGCCTCGACTAGTGAGCTGCGATTGCTTAAGCAAGTTTGCTTGAGTTTTCGCTACGTTGTTTTGAATGTGATTTAGAGTTGAGACGTTGTATAAAGAGTCTCTGGGACCTATATCTGTACTTGTACGATAGATTTGAACAGTTATTTTTCAATATCTAGTAATATTTGTGAGTTTCGAAGACTCTGTTGTTCTTAAGATCTGTAAATAAATTATTTTCTACTTTTCTAAGAGACAAGAGTTTGAAGTTGTCTAACCATAAGATTAAAAGGACCCTATATACGCAACAATATTTTTGATTAAATTTTTAATATAGATTTTTTTTATTTAAATTAAATTTTTCATTACAAAGAAATACACAGAAATTGATTGAGTGTTTAAAGAATTTTTGTGTCTTAATAATAATGATTTATAAGGCATCTACTAATACATAATGGATTATAATTGATTCTTAATGTTCATTATTACAATTCTTTTTTTTTTAAGTTGTGTGCACAAAAAACATTCCACCGTGTACATAAAGGTGAAAAACCAATATGGCATGTTCAATTTGTTATATCTTTTCCCATTCTAAAAAACTTACTTCTCAGACTTTACTACAGGAAAAAATTAATTTACATTTTGCTTTTACATAAAATTAGTTACCTTACATAATTTTACACGCGTTTTAAAGATATCCTACAAGTTTCATAATGGGAATTAATTCATAGAAGTGTTAAAACAAGAATTTTGAACAAATTGAAACTGACATTCTCTTGTGGTGTTTATAGGCTGTTTCAAATCTCATTTATGCAAAACTAATTTATGCGACAAATAATGCTTACATTACCAAGAAAGTCGTAATTTAATTTAATGAGAAGAGTTCAGGTATCGTGGAAGAAATGTAATAAAGAAAGTCATCAAGTTTGTGACAACAATGCAGTTCTTTATGGAAAATTGTCTATCATGCTTTTACGGGATCTTTTATACGAAGTCTGAAGATCTAGTATTTTAATTTTGAGTAAGATAGAGTTTAAATTAACGAGTTTGTTTTATACATTCTATTTAGTTATTAGAGGTGTAGCTTATAGATATAACGAATTTCTGAAGTCTTAGTGGCATTGTCCTATCACAAAATGTTTTAAAACTCAATACATTAAGTAGTAAATACCTGATTACAAAACGTAAGTTAAAAATAAAATTCATTATCATAGGAAAAACAAACAAAACATTTTTGCTAAAATTTTGATATAGAGCTATTTTTTATTTTACCACTATTTTTATTTAAATTAAACTTTTCATTACAAAGTGTCACTTCGCAGAAATTGGCTGATTGTTTAAAGGAGCATCATGCTTAATAATTTTTGTTTTTTAATAACAATGACTTTTAACGCATCTATTAATAGATAATGAATTATAATTTATTATCACTGTTCATTTTCACAATGTAAAAAAAAGCGTGTTCATAGAAAAAATCCAGCGTGTACATAAAAGTGAAAGGCCAATGTAGCATGTTCACTTTGTTGTCTCTTGGCCATTTCTCAAAAAACTTACTTTGCTAATATTACTACAGGTAAAATTAAATTTATATTTTGAATTTACATTAAATTAAATTCAAGTTTGCATAAATTTATATGTGTGTTAAAGATATCGTACAAGTTTCGTAACGGGAATTAATTAACAGAGATGTTAGAATGCGAATTTCAGAGAAATTGATGGGGTTAACAGGTTGCTTTAAAATCTAATTTATGCGGCATATTATGCTCACGTTACGAAGAACGTTTTCATTTATTTTAATAAGAAGAGTTCAGGGTATCGTGGGAGAAATGCAATAAAGAATGTCATCAAGTCTCTGACAACAATGTATTTCCATGAGAAAAAATTTCTATATTGCTTTTACGAGACTTTCTATAGGAAGTCTAAAGATTCAGGTATTTTAATTTTGAGGAAAGTAGATCTTATTCTGGCAAGTTTGTTTTCGGAATTATATTTAGTTATTAGATGCGTATCTTATATAAATAACGAGCTGTTGAATCCTTGATGGCATTGTCCTGTCACAAAATGGATTAAATCTCAGAACGTTGAGTAGTAAATATCCGATTCCAGAATATAAGGTAAACAACAAAATCTTTATCACAGGTAAAGTAAAAAAAAAAAAAAAAAAAAAAAAAAAAAAAAAAAAAAAAAAATTATTACATTTTAAATATAGATAATTTTTACAATATTACTTTTTTTTTTATTTAAGTTAAACGTTTCATTACAAAGTTTATTTCGTAGAAATTAATTGATTGTTTAAAGGATCTTAATTAATAATTTTTGTTTATTAATAATAATGATTTTTAAGACATGGATTATAAATAATTCTCAATGTTCATTAACACAATTCTTTTTTTGTGTTCATAAAAACAATCGATTGTGTTTATAAAGCTGAAATACAATATGCATGTTCAATTTGTTATATCTTTCCCCTTTCTAAAAAAACTTACTTTGCTGACTTTACTACAAGAAAAAATTTAACTTACATTTTACTTTTACATGAAATTAGTTCAAGCTTGCATTATTTTACACGCGTGTTAAAGATATCCTACAAAATTTTTTAACGGGAATTAATTAATAGAAGTGTTAAAACAAAAATTTCGAAGAAGTTGAAACTGACATTCTCTTGTACTGTTTATAGGCTGTTTCAAAACTCATTTATGCGACAAATAATGCTCACGTTGCCAAGATGGTTGTCATCTAATTTAATAAGAAGAGTTCAGAGTATATAGGGGAGTAAAGCAATAAAGAATGTCATCAGGATTGTGACAACAATGCAGTTCCTTGTGGAAATTTTTCTATCATGCTTTTACGGGAAATTCTTTACGAAGTCTGAAGGTACGGTATATTAATTTTGAGCAAGGTAGAATCTATATTATTAATGAGTTTGTTTTCTGAATTATGTTTAGTTTTTAGAGATGTAGCTTATATATATAACAATTTTCTGAAATATTAATTTCATTGTCATGTCACAAAATGTCTTAAAACTCATAACGTTGTGTACTAAATATCTGATACCAGAATGTATGCAAACAGAAAAATCTTTATCACAAATAAAGCAAAAAAAATATTTTTTATTTATTTTCTAATGTAGAGAAGTTTTTATGTTATTACTATTTTTATTTATTTTAAACGATTAATACAAAAGTTTTACTTTGCAGAAATTTACTGATTGTTTAAACAATCTTGCTTAATACTTTTTGTTTCTTAGAAAGAATGGCTTTAAAGACTTGTACTAAGAGACAATGAATTATAATTGATTATAAATGTTTATTGTCACAATGTGACCAAAAAAAAGGTATGTAAATAAAAAACAACTTAGCGTGTACATAAAAGTAAATAGCTGATGTAATTATGTTCACTTTGTTTTCTTTTTCCCATTTCTAAAAAAAAAGGTTTATTGGTAACATTACCACAGGAAATTTTTAACTTACATTTTGCTTTTACATAAAATTAATTCATGCTTATATAACTTTATACGTATGCTTATATAACTTTATACGTAATGATCTGCTACTCTTTGCGTAATGAGATTTGATTAATAGATATGTTAGAACAAGAATTTTGGAAGAAATTGAAATTTCTATTCTGTTGTGGAGTTTATAGGTTTCTTCAAATCTAAATTATGTCACAAATAATTCTCGCGTCGCCAAGAACGTTGTCATTTAATGTAATAAGAAAAGTTTGAGTATCGTGGGAGAAATTCAATAAAGAATGTTATCAAGTTTGTGACAACAATGAAGTTCCATGTGGAAATTTTTCTATCATGCTTTTACGGGAACTTCTATAGGAAGTCTGAAGATTTCGGCATTTTAATTTTGAGGAAGATAGAATTTATGTTAACAAATTTGTTTTCTGAATTCTATTGAGTTATTGCAGGTGTAGCTTATCTATATGTCAAATTTCTGATATGTTAATGGCATTGTCCTGTCACAAAATTTCATAAAACTCATAACGTTGAGCAGCAAATATCGGATTCCTGAATTAAGGTAAACAGGAAAATCTTTATCACAGGTAAAGCAACCTCTTTGTTTTTGATTTGTTTTCTAATGTAGATTTATTTTTATGCTATTGCTATTTTTCTTTAAACGAAACGTTTCATCGGATATTTTTTCTTTCAATAAACATGAGTATTGTTTCCAAAATTTTGCTTTTTTTATAATTGATTATTTAAGCATCGACTAATAAATCATGAATTGTAATTGATTATTTATTTTTATTCTCAAATGATAACAATAAAAGGTTGGTACATGAAAAAATAACCTCAAAAAAGAAATACAAGAGTATAGTTCTGCCTTTTTCATGAAGATGGCATCAATTACACAATGAGTTAATTTCAAACAGTCGGTAAACTTGTGACGGTGCACTCATGCTGGGTGTCATTTGTCACGTTATATGCAGACATACTCATTAATTTAGGTTAAAACAACACAGTTTATTAAAATGATAAGGGCTAAAGGAAAGTGGAGCAAGTCTCTAATTTCACTCACTGAGAACACTATGAAAAGCTAAATCATACTCACAGGCTTCGGTCTAGCTCAGCCGGGGCACCGTCTAACACTTGACACTATTTCCTGGCTGATCTACTAAACAAATCTTAATTTCACAGCCCGTGGCTGTGGATATTTCTTTATTTGCTCAAATAATCAAAACGGAACGATTCTAAACTTTCTTACCAAGGCCGAATCTTTAATCCACTATCTGAACTCCTTTTCGCTTTACTGGAGGCCGTAGCTATTTTCCAATCGTCAGCACCTTACTAAACAATCATCAACTTCGTTGTCCAATGGCGGAATACACACAGAGGCTGCTGGCTACTACCAGAAACACACAGACGCTGGCTGCTGGCTAAGGCCAGAAACACACACACCACAAACTCACACCCAAGCTTTTATACGCGACAAACTGAGATACTTCTCATTAACATAATACTAATAACCGCGAGCTAACTGCGGAATTCGAAAGAGCACACACACTCTAGAAAGTTAAAGTAAAAGAGAGGATAGATGTCACTTTTACGCCTACAAAATGTTAAATTATTGACGTCACGATCTCAGAAACACTAGAGTGCCTTTATGACTAAAGGTCACTCCCTCACAACCCCCCCTCGAACTCCGCAGAGAAAAAGGGCTGGGCTAAATGCATGCCCAGAACTTTTTCTTGTTATAAATTTAGAGCCGTAATAAAACACAGTGATGGGTGAAATTTAACGCCGAAACATAACTTTTAAAATATTAACTTTAACCCATCACAACCAAAAAAACTCAGTTTGCCTCAAATAATCACATATTCAATCCAATCATTCTTCTATCTTACAAATAGCCTCCGTAAAACTTCCAAAAACTCGTAAAACTTTCAAAACTAATTACTTCTTCTCTCAAAACAACCCACTCCACTGGGAGTGCTAAAATTTCTCAAAACACTAACCTTCCGAAATTTTCCTCAATATTGCAATGCAACTATAACTTTACCCAAAAATTTCTCCATAACTTTTAATATACTAGAATTCGCACCAAGTCCAAAAAACCCAATGCGCAAAAACTTTCCTCATCCAAATTCCGACTTCATCTAAAATTACATTTACTTCATACTAAACTAACTCTGCTACTACGCAATACCTACATCCCCATTAGCCAATGAACTAACTCCCAAACTTCTTCAGACTTAACTCCACTTGAACAATAATTGGGGCACATACGTACAGCGGCATATCGCTGTGCTTATGCAACAATCAAAAAATATCAAAAATTTACAAAATGACGTCAATCTCTTCATCTGTATTAACTAAAAGAAAAATAGCAGAATCAATACATAACAGAAGGTATACTTCCCTGCAAGAAAATCACATTAACATTCAATTTTAATACAACACAATTTCAAATTCAAATGCAGCTTAAAACTTCGCAACTTGCGGAAACCATTCCCAACTAAAGTACAAAACGCAACTCATAAAACACGAACGATAAGAAGAAAGTTAATTCATTAAATGTTAGTATAAGAGATAGAAACGCGTGTCAAGGACTTCTTGACCGCAAAACACGTGCGCGCCTGAACCGCGGCGCGTGTACAAAATAACCCAAATTACTATCTGTACTTTCTGAATATTTAAACATACATTAACATACATTTTATAACACATGAACAATATAACAATATAATAACATTTTAAACAAATAACATAACCATTTAACAATAGATCCAGAATTTTCAAAAGCAGTTAAGACCAAAATCTCAAATATACATAGAACTAACAATTTTGCAAACAAATTTTGAACACAATTAAGCACTAAACGTGAGTCCGTCAAAAAATTCCAAAAATGGCCAAAAGTACAAAACAGTCTCTCTGCTTTCTATTCCTTCACATTGCTACCACATATATGCACTCTAATAGAAATTTAATAAAGTACATTATCACCCAATCATAGAGACGATTCGCTGCTGGCAGGCTTCATACTGCAAGATGGCTTTCTCCTCCTGTCCCAAAAGGCTTGTACGAAGGATCTCTCGTCATCAGAACTGTATGGTGACGCCACAGTTGACTGTCGTGCCTGCAGCCTGGTTCTGAATGGATGCCGTGGGATACTCGTAGGTTCCACTCGACGACTCTGCTCCGGCCGGTTCGCTGGGTTCACTCCATGGCGAGGTTCACACTGTTGTTGCCGGTAATCTGAGAGTTGCCTCCTCTTTCTAGACGCACCCGAAGTTACCGAAGATCCAAGGCCACGTTTCTTTCCGGACCTACGTTGTTTCTTGTTAGGCAAAGATTCGGCATTTAAAGTTCGCTTAACAGTTTTACGAGTGTCCAAACGAAATCTTTTCTGGGGATTAATCACTGAAGATGGTGAACTATTAGATAATTTATGTTTGTAAGATTGTTGTCTAATAGATGGAGGAACTGGACAATTTATAATTTTTTGCCTTTTATGACACACAGAGTCCGATGTATTTGACACAGTTCTCTTATTTTTATTATACTTTGCTCTCGGATTGCTAGGCTTTCGACTTTCAATAACAGTTTTTGGAGCTGTTTGACCAAATTTTCTTCTTGAATATTGATGAAAAGAATTAGACGAAGAAGTGCTGGACTCGGGACACTCATTGGATCGGGAATTTCGCGAAACACCACTCGACATATGAGAACCTTCACTACCATTTTCTCTAAACTTATACACTCTAACCTGATCCAGATTAACAGTCATTCTTTCACCATTGACATCAACAACCAAATTATTATTTCGAACTTCCAAAACCTCGAACGGACCTACAAATTTCGGACCAAACTTAGCTACTCTCTTTTGACGACTTGAACTTAACCAATGCTTTTCTACTAACACAAAATCTCCAACTTTCACTTCTAACTCCCTTCTACGCATATTATAATACTGAGCTTGTTTTTCTTGCGCTTTTCCCATTTGAACCTGAGCTTCCTTAACCAACCTCTCAATATCCTGACACATGTACTGACTTTCCGCATCTGACACCATAACTAACCTCTGGAATGGAGTAATAACTTTTCTACCCAAAAACAATTCAGCAGGCGTTTTCCCCGTTGACTCGTGAACTGCCGTACGAAGTGCGTACGCAAAATGCTGAAGAAACTGGTCCCAATTTGCATGATGAGAACCAACATAAGAAGAAATCATTTGAATTAATGTACGATTTACACGTTCAGCCATATTAGACTGAGGAAGTTCCATACCGACCTCAGTCTCCAACTTTTCACAAAAAGATTTAAAAATATTAGATATAAAATCATAACGAAATGGTTTACTGGCAACTAGTGCGTCAAAACCAATATAAATTTCATTATTTAAACTCGGTTTATCTGAAAAGACTTTACCAAAATCGACCAAAGACTTATTAAACTCCACCTTCTTAACCTCACTTAAACTAGATTCCTCCAAATTAACTGACACTGAAACAGGCTCTTTCTTACTCACATTCTCATCATTATTCACGATTAACGACTTTTTAAAGAAATCCAAACTAATTCCTCTATCCTTCATATAATCCACACCAACTATACAATGCACTGTTAATCCATCTAACACACAAAACTCCCAACATGTCTTAACCGAACGAATTTCAACTTCCAATTCTACTGAACCTTTATTATCGCAAGCTACTCCCTGTGCTGACTGAACCACCAGACTTGACCTTTTCAACCTCTTATACGAAAAATATTTCCGATAACAATCAAAAGAAATGAACGACTTATCTGCCCCTGTATCGAAGACACTTTTAACGACAATACCATCTAACACAATTAACACTTCAGGTAACTCAACCGGATTAATAGTTATTTTATTTAAACTCACAGAAGGCTTTTTCGATTTGACCTGTGACTGCATACCTTCCGAAATACAGTCACTTACCAGTTTAACTGACCCGACCTCCTCACACCTCTCCTTTGCACTGATCTACCTTCAAAATTCTCATCCGAAGTTAATCTCCTTACTTGCGAAGAAACATTCCTGTCCCGTACTCCCCCACTACGATCATAACCACTATTCTGTCTATTTCCATGCATATTTCTCTCACCACTTCTAAAATTATTAGCACCACCACCATTCCTATTACCATTACTCGTATTCGACATATTACGACCAAATCCATCACTTCTATTACGCACATTACTATCCGGAAATCGCTGTCCCCCTCTCACAAAATTACGTTCCCCCTCATTTCTCAAATTACCATCCGTGACAGGTCTCTGCCGAGGGTTACGCAAATCCCGTTGATCCGAGCTATGCCGAGACCCATACTTCGATAATATCTGGTGCATTTCTGCAAAATTCTTCGGTGCTCTAACTTCAATAAAGTCCTGTATATTTGGATTAAAAAGAGGAAAAACAATGTCCAACAATTCCTCAAATGTAATATCCAAATCTAATTTATTTTTTAGTTCCAGCTTACGAAGATAAAATTTTGACGCGGACTCATATATATTCTGCTTATTACAATAGAACTCTTTTCTCAAAATACTTTTATCTTTAACGGGAGGAAATGCCTTCTTTAACTCAATCACCGTTTTTTCAAATCTTTTCGCTTCATCAGTAATCAAAAACTTTCCTATATTTTCTAACCACAAAAGTGCTTCGCCCTTTAACGAGCATTTAAGCACTACGTACCTGTTTTTCTCAGGTATATTATTGAACAAAATATAATCATCTAATTTCACTAAAAATTCACTAATATCACCCTCACCGGTGAAATACACCCGTGGCACAATCTCAAAATGTCCGACATTTCGTTGGGCGCCATTTGTGACGGTATATTCCTGCTGGGTGTCATTTGTCACGTTATATGCAGACATACTCATTAATTTAGGTTAAAACAACACAGTTTATTAAAATGATAAGGGCTAAAGGAAAGTGGAGCAAGTCTCTAATTTCACTCACTGAGAACACTATGAAAAGCTAAATCATACTCACAGGCTTCGGTCTAGCTCAGCCGGGGCACCGTCTAACACTTGACACTATTTCCTGGCTGATCTACTAAACAAATCTTAATTTCACAGCCCGTGGCTGTGGATATTTCTTTATTTGCTCAAATAATCAAAACGGAACGATTCTAAACTTTCTTACCAAGGCCGAATCTTTAATCCACTATCTGAACTCCTTTTCGCTTTACTGGAGGCCGTAGCTATTTTCCAATCGTCAGCACCTTACTAAACAATCATCAACTTCGTTGTCCAATGGCGGAATACACACAGAGGCTGCTGGCTACTACCAGAAACACACAGACGCTGGCTGCTGGCTAAGGCCAGAAACACACACACCACAAACTCACACCCAAGCTTTTATACGCGACAAACTGAGATACTTCTCATTAACATAATACTAATAACCGCGAGCTAACTGCGGAATTCGAAAGAGCACACACACTCTAGAAAGTTAAAGTAAAAGAGAGGATAGATGTCACTTTTACGCCTACAAAATGTTAAATTATTGACGTCACGATCTCAGAAACACTAGAGTGCCTTTATGACTAAATGTCACTCCCTCACAAACTAAAAGCAAAATAAATTAGTAATTGAAAGTTTATCCAAGACAAATCTTTTTTTACATATAATTTTTTCCTAACTTTTCAAATTAATTTTTGTACTAATTTTAACAGAATGTTGGACTTCTAACCATATGCCTTCATAATAAAAAAGGGGTAACCTGCAAAAGCACGATACACACAGCATTCAAATCTATGTCTGAAAAATATACGTAATTCAAACGAAAGAGTGCTTGAAATCCATCTGAATTAATCAATATCAGAAAGCGTAGAATATAAAATATACTTCTCTTCTTATTTTGACACAAATCATATTATTAAGACGTATGAGTTACCAAGCATTTATTAATAATGTTTATTAAAAATATTTTACAAAAATAATAAAAGCATCTAAATCCTCACTGATGATATACGTATATTGATTGAAAATGTTTTGTATTTTTTAATGTTTTTCAATGTCAAATCATATTATTAAGACGCATGAGTTACCAAGCATTTATTAATAATGTTTATTAAAAAATATTTTAGAAAAATAATAAAAGCATCTAAATCCTCACTGATGATATCCGTATATTGATTGAAAATGTTTTGTATTTTTTAATGTTTTTCAATGTATTTTAAGATTTTTTAAAAACTATTATCCATACATTTTTAATATATATATATGCAAATTAAAGTAATTTCAGTACATTTGTTTGCACTTTTTGCATTAATTTTAATTATTTAAGTCAAGGTGAATTTAGCGCTAGAATTTTAACTTTCAATTATATTGTGCAAAGTTAGAATGCAAATTGATGTCTGGAATAGATTTATTGAGATATGATTAATTAGAACAACAGATGTATTGTTTAGGAATTTTCCGTATAAGGAAAATTTGTGGTCTTGCTTTTTTCTTTTAAAATTAAGATGTCTCACAAATTAATGATTGCTTTCTATTTCTGTCTAGGTGCGTTTGCAATTATATAATAACTTAGCACCTATCAGACCGTCTGTTCGTCTGTCTGCATACAACAGCGCAAATACTTCCTAACCGAATCATTTGAAATTTAATATATATAATTATTTCAAAATTTTGTCGAGTTATTTCAAATTTCATGAAAATCGAATATTTCGTTTAATTACAGAGACAATCAAAAATATTCCGTTATATTATAATCAAAGGAAATAAAAGTTTCAAGTGCATTTTATGTTGTTAGACTTTTCTGAACATGACAAAATTGATATGCAACTATGAAATACATACTGTAATGTACATTCTGTACAATCTACGGTAGAAAGAATATTTGTTATTCATCTACAGGGCCGTACAAATGTATACTATTAGTAATGGTGTAAGGGTTAAACAATCAGTGGGACGCGTTTAATTATATTAATCTAATTTGCATTTTATGAAATTGATATACGTTGCTGAGTATTACTAGAAATTATTTCTTCTATAATAGAAAGCAGGTTGTATTTACAGGGCCACACAAAACATTTCGGTTACTTTACTAAAATTTTTACCAAATAAAAATACTTTACCAAAATTATGTATACTGTTTGAGGAATGTCTGAATATTTTTTAACTTCGTTACAATACGAACGAACTACATTTGCTTTGCTTGACGTGCAATTTCCGATTTGATCAGCAAATTATTGTTAAAGCGTTAACTTTTTTATATAATTTTTCGTCGAAAAACTTTTACTTGCTAGGGGTTAAGGGATTACTGTATTTATTAAATGATTTATCACAATGCTAAACAAGCCTAGAAACAATTGAATGAAAAATGTCCAAGCTGTGAATTGAACCCGGAACTTTTAAAATACCTTTCAAAGTACTCTACCATTTAAACTACTAGGACGATGCCCAGATAAGCATCTGTCATTCACAGTTGTTGGCAAGGCTACAACAACAGCACAAGATGGAATCGTTTAACATTGGCACACATGCCAGCATTGTTACATGTGAAACAAACAACCCATTCTCCGTCTATAAACACGTCTATAATTATTTTTAAGTAATTTTCAGCAGTGAAGTTATGCTTGAAATTATTGAATATTGAAAAAAGTGATTTATCTAATTTCTAAATAAGTATAGAAAAAGCTCAATGGAAATTGTCCTTTTCGGGAATTGAACCCGGAACCCTTGCAATAGCGTTCCATGAACTTTGCTATTTAAATTACAAACATTCCGATTTGTCGATTTTTCATCCGGTTGGTTCTACACTTAGTTAGCAATGTGATAAATCGCTTATAAAATATTGAATAATTTCAAGCGTAATTTTATTGCTGAAAATTAATTGAAAAATAAATAAATGAAATTTATATGTGTTCACATATGTTTGGTTTGTTTGCGTCCCATGTTATATCGCAGGTACGGGTGAACATGTACAAGATTTTATCTCGTGCTGCGCTTACAGCCTCACCAACATATGTGAATGAGAAATGCTAAGCTGGTAATAGTCCTCATAGTTTAATGATAGAACACTTTCATCTTTATTATATGGGTTTCGGATTTAATTTCCATATTGGACATTTCTCACCGAATTTCTTCTACGCTTTGTTAGCAATGTGATAAATCACTTACTAGAGACACCTGTGATAAATCACTTATCCAATAAGTCCAAGCGTAATTTTACTGCTAAAAATTAATTAAAAAAAATTAAATTAAATTATAATTTTATCGATGCTGGCTTTGTTTGAGTCGCATGTTATGTCGCATGTATGTGTAATCATGTAGACGATTTTATTTCATGCTGTAGTTACAGCCTCAACAACATATGTGAATGAGAAATGCTAACCTGGGCATAATCCTCGTTGCTTAATAAATAATGCACTTGGAGCGCTATTCCAGGATCTCTGGTTTTGATTTTTGGATTAGACATTAGGGCGGAGCGTAAAAAACTTTTTTTCGAAATTATTTTCTCCCTAGCGCGGAAAAGTTGTCAAGTGGTATCAGTAATATACTCACAAAATTTCAAAACAATCAATAAATATCTTTCGGTTCCACGTTTGAGTCGAAATATGCAATTTTAGCCAAAAATGTTGCAATTTTTCACATTTCAGTAATAATTTTAATTTTAAATTTTTTCTTCGCCCTAGTGCTGAAAAAATGAAAGAATACATAAGGATTACAAGTCCAAAATATTAGAGTAATTAAACAATATCTTCTGGTTCCACTTTGGGTTCTAAATATGGAAAATTTGTCGAAAATGATACAAATTTTAACATTTTAGTCATTTTTTTATTTTTCGATTTTCCAGTCCCGCTGGCATGGAAATGTTTGAAGAATATGCAAGAAACATAAGTAAAAAACTTTAGAATAATGAATAAATATCATTCGTTTTTCCTTTAGGGATCTAAAAATATCAAAGCAGTTAAAAAGTATGTAACTTTTCATATTTCAGAGATTTTTTTTTCTTATCAATTTTCTCTTCTCGCTGGAACGGAAAGTATGGAAAATCATATAAGAAACATAACAGAAGAGATTATTGGTGACACCTTGCCCTATATAATCGCAGCCAGGTTCTTCTATAAGTGTCAAGTATTCTTCAAGCATTCTTTGTTGATGGAGCGTTCCCTCAATATTCCTCTGAATTAAATTTTGTTCTTTTCGACGGTCAAACTACAATCTTTTCAAGGTATTGATGGATATGAAACTCTAATCTTGGACTTGGTATTTCATGCGATGTTTATTTGTTTCTCTTCTTGTGTTATGCTTGTCTATAACATTGGACATGTCAAGTATCACAACTCGTAAGTCTTCAAGAAATGCGCCTGTTACTGAAACTGCAACTCCCTCGGACACTCCCATTGTGTTTCAAGTTCTGGCTAGAGCACGACGAAGGGTTGTTCGTGATATACTTACAGTATTTATGTTCGATTGCAATGACACTAAAGGTTTATAACTAAGATCGTGACACAGTTGCACATCAACAAGAAACTTTCTTATTCTTTTTCGAGCCTGCTCGTTCATTTACTAAGTTTCCGTGTTGTGGGTCGTGTTTCCGAATATATCGATTGGGTCTATCGACAATTTCCTTTAAGTTCTTTGATCCTTTAGAAACTGTCTTCCAATTCTGAAATATTTATATCATGTGGTCATTTACACTCTTCTAGAGATGTACTCTTGTAAGAAAAATTTTCAAACAGATATTTTTTTCCTACCAATAAGTAATTTTTAATTTTGACTTCATCTGTTCTTTAGCGTCAAACTTCTTTATACTCTTGTATTTATCATCATATGAACCAATCATTTGGACTATTCTTTGCATAGAAATCGTTGGAACTGAGGAGCCTGCAAAATTGCTTCAATTATTTCAGCCCATAAACCGCTATCACTCCAATATTAAAAATTAAAATTTTGTACGCACTTCCAGATGTATTATTTTCCAATAAAATGTAGAAGCAATAATTTATTATCCTCATTACGATTAGCAGAGCATTAAACCAACAGCAATACTATAGTAAACAAATAGAAAGCTGAACTTATTAGAGTAAATTCCCTCAGATCGTTTTTAATTCGATTGTTTTATGATTTTTGTGTACATTAATGCCATGAATATGCCAATTTAAGTAATAAAACTCAAATCAGAAGATATTTATTAAATATTTTAAATTTTTACACTTGTGCTTGTCATATGATTTTCCGAATTTTCCGCGCCAGCGAGAAGTGAATATTGATAAGACAAAAATCCCTGAGAAGAGAAAATTGACATAATTTTTGGCGATTTTGGCATTTTTAGATGCCGAAAGGGAAACCGGAAGATATTTATTGATTATTCTAAAGTTTCCCCCCTATGTTTCTACTACACTTTTTCAACTTTTCCGTGCTCGGGTATAGAAAATTTAAAACTGAAAAAAATCACTAAAATGTAAAAAATTGCATCATTTTTGATAAATTTCTCTTATTTAAACTCCAAAGTGGAACCGGAAGATATTATTTATTTAATTTAATATTTTAGACTTATGTTCTTTATGTACTCTATCAAAGTTTCCGCTCTAGGCCGAAGATAAAATCGGAAATTGAAAATATTTCTCAAATGTGAAAATTTACCACATTTTCGGCTAAAATTGCAAATTTCGACCCTAAAGTGGAACCGAAAGATATTTTTTGATTGTTGTGAAATTTTGTGAATATATTACGGATACCACTAGACAACTTTTCCGCGCTAGGGAGAAAAGAATTTCGAAAAAAAGTTTTTTACGCTCCGCCCTATTAGACATTCTTTTACTCAATTGTTTCTTCGCTTTGTTAGCAATGTGATAAGTCCTTTACTCAATAAGTAAAAGCTTAATTTAATTAAAAAATTACGCTTGATTAAAATTATTAAAATTGAATTGAAAAAATAAGAATTATAATTATATATGACAATATGCATTGGATACATAATATGTTTGCAAATTTTTAAGAAGTCTATATAAAGCACTATAAACGGAGTATACAATGTAAAAATTTTGAAACATTTGCTGCTTCGTCATTCTAAAGCTTTTATGATTATTTTTATTTTGACCAATGAGAATGCACCATAATACAATGAAAAAATAGATTTCTATAAAAGCGATGAAGTGACGATGCACAAAATTTCAGTTTTTTAATAATTCATTGTATATAAAATCAGATTTGTCTAAAATTATCCTATGTTTTATATAAACAGAACGGAATTTGGAATTCTTCCTTTTGAAAAGATGCATTTTTCCAACTTTTCTAATCTAATGATTGGCTTTAATTTCTAAATTAAATGTTTCTAAATGCATAACTTACAATTCTTTAGACGCAATCATTGAAATGATCTTTATAGTACTGTACTGATTTTACTTTATTGTGCCGCATGAAAATTTTTACATAGAGAAACTGATTGATTTTCTGTTTTGAAGAAAGAATTTTGTTCCCCTTTCAGCTGAATCAATAGTAATTAATATTTTTTTTTAATATGATTCTATTTTTTTAGCTAGTTTTTCATATATTAATTCAAAGAATATCTAAGTTAGATAGAAAAAAAATGGTACTTACATATTAAGCAAGTCATTTTCAAATAAACACGGTCTTCTAAAAATTGCGCGGTCTATGGTGCATTGAACAGAAACTCCATTATTCAGGTTTTCATGTGAATAACGTTATTATTGCTATATTTATTAAATGATAGCGTTTCAGTTTAATACACCATAGATTGTGCAATTTTCGAATATAATTTTCATTTGTTTTGAAAATGACTTGGTGAAACACGTCAAACAAACAAATAATACTGTTTCAGGGTTTCTAAAATCTTAATATTAGACCTTCTAAGCAATTATATAGAATACATTATTACAAAGTGCAATTCGTTGTCACTTCCATTCGAAATAGTAATTTAATATTATTAAATACATAACATTGTTAAAAATTTAAATTAATGAATTATTAAGTAATAATTCATTGCAATGATTTTTTTAAATAAAAAATGCATCTTATAATGGTTAATCTAACTCTGATATTAATATTTCAATGTATTATTTTAACATAACGTTCATTTACATTTCTATAAAGACTCCATAAAGCTCCTCTATTATTCTTTGAAACTTTGCGTTTTATCAGGATGAAATTTTAATTGTGCTGTTTTCTAAAGTAAAGAATTTTCCCTTGTGAGGAATTTCAAAGCCGCTGGAGGGAATATACTATTACAAAATTTAATCCAGCTTTAAAACTTAAAAAACACGCTTTCATTTTATGTAAAATGATGTCATATATACCTGCTGCAGAATTCACATTTGCAATCCTGTCTTAAACAATGCAATCATAATCTCTTATTATTTATCTCATTGTATCATATGTGGTACAAACCACACTATAAAAAAAATCCGTTAAGTTTTCGGCGCAGCAATGTTGCCAGAAGTTTTTACCGTAAAATTCCAGTAAAAGTAGATGTAATAAAAAATATATATCTAATTATACTGCAATTTTTACAGCAAAAACTGCTGGCAACATTGCTGGCAACAGCTTTTGCCGTAAATTAACGATTTTTCTGTTTTTTTTAACCATCCAGTTATGGTTCGAGATAGCCTGTACGCGATTGCAGGTACTTTTGAGCGTGAGCTAGGTTTAATATACAACGATTATTAAAAAATGGAAGTAATTATTTATGTGAAGTAAAAAAAATAAAAGATTCTGCATTTAATATATTTAACATGAAAAATAAAATCCACTATAACAGATATAAGGGAATGTCTATGAGTATGATTCTTTTCCTTATAACATTTTTTAATTTTGAAACTTTTTCAACATTTAAAGAAATAAGCTTTTAAAATTCTCCGTGACATAATCGATGTTCAATTTTATCAACACGACATTTTCAGGAATATGCTTATTATGTCTCGATAATGTATGCTTTTTTTCAAAGTTTATTAAGTTCAGAAACAAAAAAAATCAATCAATTTAGAATAATCAAAAAGGTATTTTTCTATAGAAAAATAAATCATTTTTCTATAACATAGGACAACAAACAAAGAAAGATAACAAATAAACATAAATCATTTTTCTTCTGTTATTAAGCAAACGTAATTCTATATAAATTTTTACTATTCATAGCATTTAAACTACAAATGTGTGCTTATGACTAAGCAAAGTACTGTTTTCTTCCATATAATTTGCAATATTCTAAAAGCTAGATGCCACTTTTATTCTGCGATTTTGTTTCTTCAAAACTGAAATAGTATTAATTACGGAATACTTATGAGATTGTTATTTAAATACTTCTTTTACAGTCTTATATCTGTACGAAAAATATTCTACTTTAAAACGATTTCTTTTCATCATGTTAGTCAAAAAGTAAAACCTTTCATTATTTTAAAAAGCATTAAATCCTATTATCCACACGAGTGAATTTCAAATGTGCATTGTTACTTTCTTTTCCCATTCACAAGCATTAAATCATTCAGCAGTCTGGAAAAAATTATCAAAACAATTGAAACATGCAATGATTTTCAATTTTATCATAAAAATGTGAATGTTTTAAGATAGATAAAAAACTTTTCATATACGTAATTTTAATGTGTTGTTTTATTTATGTTTTAAACTCTTATTTATCCTCTTCAGACTTGAGCATAAAATAATACTACAAACATATATATATTGCTTTTGCATAATCGAAATGACACCATAGATAACATAAGGAGTCATTTTTATGAAATCAGTACTTTAGAAGACTGGTTATTTAGGTTTACAAATATAAATATAAAAGTACTAATCACTTTAAAACATCAGTTTAATTATCAGTCACATAAATTTACGCAATAACAAAATTAAGGTCTGTAAACAAGTAAATGATCAACGAATCCTCAAAAATTTTTATTGTAAAACATTTACATTAAATAATAATGAATATTTCTTACTTTCTTGGCCAAAATATCTTAAGGTATTTTCAAAACTTGGTGAAAATAATATTTATTTATGAGGTAATATTCATCAGTGCTGATATTTATTGGTTTTGTTTCAAAGCAAAAAACATTCAACTGTATAGAAGTAAAGTAAAAATGCAAAAAATTCGAAAAGTTTAGTTTTTATGGGGAAAAGAATGGAGATACACATTTGTCTACCTCAGGACTGAAAAGGTTAAATGCAGGCTGGATTTATGGAATTCTAAACACAAACATCAAGTCTTAGATGTATAAATATGACTAAACACTTATTTATATAAAGAATCTACATTAGTTTAAATTTACATTTTAATATAGATTTATTCAACGTGAGTTTTATCATAAATAATATATTTCGCACAGAAAATTATACAGTAGAAGATGTATGTTTAGATTAAAACAATCATTTTTGTTCGCAATCGTAATTATACAAATATGGAGCACCTATAGTTGATGCCTGATCCGCGAATCTGTCAGCTAATTAAATCACAAAACTACCCACATCGAATGGCTTGAAATTTAAGTGATATATGCATAATCGTAGTTGAATTTTGACGAGTCATTTAAAATTTTATGAAAATCAAATCAAAACTTAGAAATATATTAGTAAATGATTTCTGCATTATATTGAATCCTATTATAAGCATTAAATTCAATGACATCCTTGATAGATACTGATTCTATGTTGCTAAGGTGGTTATGTCACATATAACATGTCTTCATTCCCATTTTTCTCAATTTGAAATATATAATCGTAATAAATTTAGTATTCATGCATTTTTACATAAGAATAATATCCTCTTCAGAGAGAAAAATATTATGAAATTTCCTTAACTCTTTGTATAATCGTGTTGCAGATCTGCAACATACCCAAAAGTAAATATTACTTACACAATAGGTTTAAAAACATGATTTTGTTTGTTGTTCCTATTTTCCAGCACACCAGTTTACACAAATTGATCACTGGAATTCTCAACATATGTTGATATTGGGTTTATTTCTCATACCAAACTATTGTCTACTATAATAAACGTTCTCGATCCCGATTGATTTCATTATAAATGAACTGTACATGAAAAACAAAAAATACATTTTTTAAAGTTTTAAATTCTTTACTTATTTTGAATCATTTGTAAGTAGTGCTTAACTATTGAAAAAAAATTAAATAATATGAAAATTTCTAGAAATATATTTAAATGTGTATTTTAATATTTCCACTAAGAAATTTCATGAATTAAACATGAAAATTACGAATATGAAAATTAATCTTTAAGTCTGTGTTTAAAGGAATGTAAGATATCTTGTGTTTCAATGGTATTCATTTGGAATTGCGAATTTATAAATGTAATTTAAATGTCATATAATAATAGAGCATTATAAAAAACATTTATTTATTTATAAATCTATAATGCACAACAGTATTTTAAACGACTTTCTTAAACTAAATATATATATATGTGTATATATATATATATAAATATATATATATATATATATATATATATATATATATATATATTGACGTTTAAAATTTTGAATTTTTCAAAATGCAAAATTTCTACTTTAAGGAATAAAAGCGATGTTTTAAAAAGAGTAGTAAGTATACTATTATAAATATAAGAAAAACGAAAACTTGCAAAATAAAAATACTTGTTGGCATATTAAATATTACTTTTTTTATCTGAACAAAAAAAAAAAAAATCTTTCAACGAGGATTAACAAAAAAGATTTTCATCCAAAATGCGCTCGGTTAATTTTAAATATAATGAATTTTATATAATGAAAACTTACAATAGAAAAGAAAATCTTTAGAAATCTTTTTTTGCTCGCAGACAGAATTTTTTCGATTAACTACCATAACGTTAAACAATTAATTTATGTTGATGTTTGACTTTCTCTTTTTATGTAGATATTTTATTATAGAGTTTAAATACTTAATATTTTATTTTAAATAACTAAACATTTATTAATTCCCGATATACAAAATTTAAAAATCAAAAAATTTACACGTAAAGAAATTTCATAAGTATTTATGTACTTAAAAATGCATTCAAATACACAAGAAAATTTTTTACAGTAAAAAATTACTAACAGTTAAAATCAAGGAAAGTATGAAGAACCATACCAAAGCTATACTGTGTATTCAGGGGAATTGCACAGGGTTCACCGGCCAAATTTGTTTATAAATGATCCAACCTTCAAGAAAAACTCTAATTTAAACGTTATTACAATAAGATGTTGATCGCATGTAATTGTACTATCATACGTGGTGTTTCTGAATGAATATTGGGGTTTAAATCTTGATAGTATTTATTACATAAAACGTAAAATTTTATTTAGTACATAAAATGAAGGTGCAACTCAAACAGTTTTACTTGCAAGCTTACAAGTGTTCAAATTGAGCACTTTTTGTCACACGGGGCACATCAAGTCGATGGCCCAGTTCACTACAAACGTTGATTAACAAAGAAATCAGCTGACCATTGCAGCCGTCGCAACAATGATCAAACAAACACTTACCAACGTTTGGGAAGAACTGGACTATCAACTTGATGTGTCCCCTGTGACGAAAAGTGCTCACTTTGAACATTTGTAAGCTTGTAGGTAAAGCTGTTTGAGTTCCTCTTTCATTTAACGATTTAATTAAAACTTTAAGTTATGTGTAATAAATACTAGCAAGCGTTAAAACTCGGATACTAATTGAGAAACACCCCGTATTTACAGAATCCGGGATATAGTTGGTATTCAGCAATTTCTGTACAAATTAAGACTGCAGACTTCATGATTTTTAGGCACGTTTATGTAATTGTACTATCATACGTGGTGTTTCTGAATGAATATCGGGGTTTTAATCTTGGTAGTATTTATTACATAAAGAATGACAAATGAGGCAAAGCGAATGACACATGTACAATCACTTTCACTAATGTATACCGAGTCGAAATTTTTATAAGGGATACTGTTAATTGAATCGATACTAAGTATGGGAAGAGGCACAGATGTCATATGCGCATAACATTTGTACGTGTTTTTTCCTCTGCCAGTTTGGCGAAGATTTTGTTTTTCAATATAAGTTAGAAATTGTATTCTATAACAGCACTTTGTTTTCTATTACAATATAAAAAATAAAATAACGTGAAAAAATGTAATATATTCTGGTATTTTAAAAAAGAAAATAAAAATAAATAAATGATAGTTTGAAATAAATAATTATTGATACATTATATAATAAAAAAAATATAAAGAATTAAAGTATATAAACATGATTAAAGTAAATACACAGCAAATAAATTTGAATTTAATTAAAAAAAAAGAGTAAATGAACAGTTATAAAAAAAAAACTTAGTACAGGGTGGTCATAAAAAAACTTTGCCGATATATGGAGCTCTAGCGGCCAGTCCGTTCAACCGATCGAGGTGAAATTTCAGATATAGCTATTCAGAGGTATGAGCTCGAGATTCTATGAAGGGCAACAAAATGGCTCTCCCGGTTACAGCTATACTTACAGAAACTAGAAATTTTCCAATGGCAACACCCATTTTTTTCATTGCAAAATGCTCAGCGCATTCGAAAACCCTTAAGAGCGTTGGAAGGGTATGGTTATTGCAATAAACGGACGCGTTATGCTCGCCCAAAATCAGCTCTACGAACGGCCCCAAAAAAAACACGACCAAGGCGCACGAAGAAAATTTGAATATGACAGAGGCAAAATACCAATCACGGAACGACGTTTGCCACATAGTCAGGTTAGAAAACGGATAAAAAATAGCGTGAGAATGTTAGTTCTTCAACCGGAGCTCGCAGATGCCAACAAAATGACTTCGTTCGTAGTGAGTTGATAAAACTATTATCAAAACGAGATGAATGCTGCGAAACTTGGCGCGTTTACCATCGAAACCATCACCAAATACGAGGCCTATGCATTTCACATGCTCTTCGTGATTTACTAATGAAATTCGAAGAAACTGGCTGCACCTGTGATAGTCCGCGATCCGGACAACCAACTGTTCCTCAGGATACTGTTATGAAAGTGCATCACATAGCGACCAGAGGACTCATCAAACTAGAAAAGGTGCATCTCGTGTTTCTGATATACCAAAATCAATGGTCTTAAAGTTACTGCGCTCTTTAATCCGCATGTTTCCTTACCGGTACCAGCGCTCCCAGATGTTGGAAGTGAGAGATTATCAACAACATATAGACTTTGTTAATGAATTTCATATCCAAGATGAAGGAGATAACGATCGGCCTCGGACGAACGGACGAGGCACATTTCACCTTAACTGGTAACGTGAATGGCCTCCGCGATCCCCCTACCTCACTCCTATGGATTTCAGTTTCTGGAGATATCTAAAATCTAGAGTGTACGTGGGCAATCCGCAAACTTTGCCGGATTTGAAAGATTCTATCGAACTTGAGATTGTAAAAATCCCTCATGCGAAGTAACGTTCGGCTGTATTGCCCACAGTCGCCACCATGCAATGTGTAATTGCTTGTGAAGGTGCCCATGTGGAAAATATGTAATCAAAGTAAAAATTTTCTATTCTCCGATCCGTGTTGTAATTAGATATTAGTGTACTGACTCTGTGTCATATGCAAATTTAATCCTTGCGCCAGAATCGTGTTATTTTACGAGGGGGGAAGCATTCGCAGAACAGTTTTTTGTGCGTGCATAACGTGTCCGTTTCTTGCTATACACGTACGGTTCCAACACTCTTTAGGGTTTTCGCATGCGCTGAGCATTTTGCGATGAAATAAAATGGGTGTTGCCATTGGAAAATTTTGATTTCCTGTAACTATAACCGTAACCGTGAGCGCCATTTTGTTGCCGTTCACAGAATCTCGAGCTCATACCTTTAAATAGCTATACCTGAAATTTCACCTCAATCGGTTGTACGTTCTGGCCGCTAGAGCTCCATATATCGGCAAAGTTTTTTTATGACCACCCTGTAAGTAACAAAACAGTATATATAATTTTCAATATAAATCGTAAACATTAATGCATAATTATACTCATATAATTATAATCATATTAAATGCATGCATTTGTATAATTTATTCAGCACATTTCACTGAAATCATTAATTTTTCCTATTTTATTTAACTAACAATTGTTATAAACTTATTAAATGAATCTTCTCCTTGGCAAACAGGGGTGTGTGTGTGTGTGGGGGGGGGGAAACACGTGCAAATGTGGATCGTATATGACATCTGTGCCAAAATTAAAAGTAAATAAATAGTTTATTAATAAACAGACAACAATGACCGAGTAATCATATGAGGCATAAAATCGTCACTTTGTTACTCTCGCGGAAATGTGGTGTGTATATGACATCTGTGCCTGGGGAGATTCTAAATTTAGACTTGCAAAGTAAATTTTTCAAAACATTTTGTGGCTTGAATGCTATACTCATATTATAAGGCTTCAAAAGTCTAGAATCAAAATAAATTGTGAATAAATATACTCTTAAATGAGAAAAAATCCTATTTCTTTAAAAATTAATGCACAATATATTACATATAAATTGATATATTAATTTCACCATTGTATAATCAAATGCCGTCTATTTCAAAATTCAAATTTAATGTATAAAGTATGATTTTATTTATTTTACTCAAAAAAATAGGAAAACTGATATAATTTATTTCATAAGATACAGATAACAAACTAGTAAATCCATCACGTTTAAATGTTAACCCAGTTGTCACAGAGATGAAACAAGTCATCGTTTATCAAATGCTATATGATGGATAATTATTTTTCTCCAGATTTTATTTAAATTTAATATTCTTTTTGAGTTTCATATATCTTCTTCAATATTACTCGATCTCAAGCAAAACACTGTTTAAAAATTTAGCAATATTTTAAGAAGTTTTATTTAAATCGGCGTTTTATATATTTTAGCAAGAAATTGTTTATGCTTACTCCTTTGTATTTTCTCAAAAGCCTAAATATTAAAAAATGTTATTATAGAAAAAAAAAACTATTTTTCAATTAGTACCAGAAAATAGTCTATTAAAAAATATGTTTATTTAATAATTAGGTATAACACATTTTTAAAATAGTTAAATGAAATTATATTAGTTCATTTTTAAATATATTGTTTAGTAAAAATATATATTCCTACTAATTAAAAAGCCAGCAGATGAAGTCGGCCTTACACAGAAAAAGCACACAATATTAAAAAAATACTAAGTTATCCTTTTCTAACGGATAAGTAGGTCACATATTGCATTCGTAAAACGGCTGATAAAAAATGTAATGACGTTATGTTTTCCACATTTTAGCAAACTTTACAGCACCTAAGAGAACGAAAGATAAAAAAAGATTTTATTTATTTATTTATTTTTATACAATTTTCAATCTTCCAAATTTGCATCTTTTTTACTTTAATCTGACTTCACAAAACAATCTTTGAAATATTTCGGCCTACTCTATTCCTTAGTAACATTAAAACAATTTCTAAAACTATTAAGTTACAATGATTAAAGACTTTTAATAAATTATTATTGTAAAAGAAATATTACAAAAAAATATTTTATTTAATCCCCGTAGTAATAGTATTATCAGTAATTTTCCTCAATTCAATAATCTTTAAAATACAGAGCAAATTAGCCTCTAGGGTCTAGTATGAGTAGCCAAGTTAGACTCGCAGGAAGCTGAGTAGTTAGCTAAAATATGACGTATAAAAATAATTTCAATGAATATAAATAACATCTTTAGCTTAAAAAAGAATTTACTTTTGAAATTTAAAGAAGAATTATTGAAACTATATATATATATATATATATATATATATTATTCCTGTAATTTCTTAAAACATTTCCGAGAAACTCTTACAATGAATATTCTGCTATCCAGAAAACTGATTTTTTGTATGCTATGAAGTTTTAAGAAAATATTTTTATGTTCAGCAAACATGTTTCACTGAAACATTTATAGAGTTAACAACATTAATATTAAGATTAAAATTAATATTTTTCTGGCAAATTTTCTTGCACGATTTTTATGCAGCTGAAAATGGTTCCTGATGACTAATAGCATAAAGAAAATGTAAAATTGTAAGTAGAATTGATTAATGAATAATAAAAGCCACTCGAAGAAACTTTCGAAAATTGAAAGCAGAAAAAAAAAAAAATTACAAATTTTTTAAATTTCGAAAATAAACTTTTTCTAAAACCGCTAACTAAACTCTAACCACTTTTAAGCGGTTAGTGAATATTTTCGTTCGTGATAATATAATATTTTGTAGTTTAATAAATATCCTTTTTTTACAGTACAATAAAAAAAAAAATAGTAGCACGGCAAGATATGTATCTGTGAAAAAATAAAATTTATCAGTAGAAGAAAAACGTAATTTTACTCTTTCATATTTTCGAAAAAGCCTGTAAACATATGTACAGTACAAGTATAGAAATAATTTTAATTAAATAGTTTTCTAAAGAAATGTTTTGTCGTTTGATTTTTATTAAAGGAGCAGGTAAAGATTTCGAAAAATAGATTTAAAACAAAAAATATAATCCGACCAAATCGCATGATTATTTTTTACTTATTTTATCTGAAACGAAATAGAAAGTGGATATTATTAAAATAAGCGATTATTTCTATGTGTTTATTCTTATTAAATATTTTTAATTTTCACTTCTAAAAATTCAAATGAACATTTATGATAACAATACAATTTGCTAATTAATATTTTTTTTTTTTATAATTTTCATTATGCAATTTGGAATATAGAAAAATGTGGACATCAGTTAAGTTTTTTCTGGAAAAAATTTCTATAATATATGGTTTAATCTATATGCCTGGGATCAAATATAATTAAACAAATCTAATTTACATATTCGTATATTTTCATTTATATATGTAATATATGTAATAAAGGGAAATTATAATATTGAAATAATATAATAAGGGAAACTATAAAGAGAAATAAATTCTAAGAGTAATGTTTGAATGAAAGTCAAATTTATCAAGTCAAATTTTAATATTGTGTGCCCTATATTGATACTGATAAATGAATAAATAGATACATCCGCCTCATCTTTTTGCTTCATTTTGGGAGCAACGGATTTTGAGCTTGTTCTATCGACGATAATGTTCGAAATTTAAAATCTATGTTTTTGAGACTTTCACAAAGATTTGCTGTATGTAAGTTTGTTTACTACTCCAGGTATTTCCCAGTATTTTCAATCTCGTGATTTGTGAATTTACTGTGTATTTTTGTTAAATTTTCATTATTTTTGTCTTTTTTTGTAGGTATTGCCCTATTGGTAATCAGACAATTCTTACCTTTCGCCATTCTTCAAAAACTTACTAATGCTTTTCTCTTCTCAATGTCTCTTTATGTGAAATAAAATTTAGCTGAACAAAATGTTTTTGCATATTGCATAAAAAAATCAATGTCACATTAATATTAGCGAAAATTAATTTCTAGTTTATTGCAAAAGAGGGCAACTACAAAGTAAGTTGCAAAGGCGGCCAAATCAAAAAACAGAAACTTAAGTAACCCTCTCACTTCACGCGCCCCTGCCACTTTATTTCGTGGTTTAAAATATACTGTCCTATAGTCTAATAAAAAGTTTTGGTTCTAAACTAATTTTAGCTAAGCGTGGTAAAAAGATAGCTTTTTCTTTAAATTTAATTTTTTCGGAGACGGCTGGTTTTGCAACTTGACAACACAAACGAACTTAATTTCACATACATGGTCTTGGCTATTACAATCAGGTGCTCCATGAATTTCAAAACATTCCCATAAAAGTAGAAGCTGTAATTGAGATTTTTGTGCCATTGAAAAGGTTAGGAAGTCATACACAGAATTTATCCATTTTTTATAGATAAGTTTTTGCTATTGCAAGCAAATCCTCCTTGTGTTTGAAAATATTTCATCTAATGGGGACATTGAGATAGCTGTTTTGTGCAATTTTCTCACATTTCATAATTTTGTTGTATATTGCAGAAGAAAACAGCGACGAGATCTTTGCATCATGCTGAATTGACCATTCCCAAACTGCTTCTTTATAAGAAAACTAGCAGGCTATGCCCGCTGCGCTGGTCAATATTTCAAAATCAACCGTGGATGAAACGAACTGGTGAAATTAAATTTGTATTTTAAATAATTTGGACCTCCAGCAGCACCTTGCTCATTTTTGAAAACGATTTAGACACCATTGTGATATTAAATTATCTTAAACGTTGCGCAAAAACCAGCTATTTAAAAGTAACTATTTTAGTTTATCACTAACAGTGCACATTTGGAAGCGAAATGAGACCATTATGGCAACAGGATTTAAAATTTTCCCTTATCTGAAGAAATATTAATTATTACAGTCGTTACCATGGTACAACTTCTGAAAAATTTCTTCACAACTTTCCATTATGTGAAGCTAGGAACTTAAAGCTACTCTCACCTAAAAAGTTTATATATACATTAAATTTTGTCCGCGCGATAAAAGGCACAATTATGCAAGAATCATCTTCAAACTCGTCAAGTACATTGAGATGGTTAATATCTCAGTGGGAATTGCAAATGAGCAAAATCGGCCCAAGGGGGTGGTAATTGGGAAGGGTTCAAAAATTCGAATACCATCTTAACATGGCTTTCACAAAACCAGCTCTTACAAAACAATAACAGAAAAAAAAATAAACATTTTTCGTTACAGCAAGTTGCCAAGGATAAAAAAAAAACACACATTAAAATTCTCACTACAACAATTACTTTATTATTGCAAAATTTCCTCCTGAAAAATGAAAACAAAATTATTTGCTCTTTCGTATTTAAACATTTTCTCTTTAGTTATTTAAGATAAAATTATGTAAATTTGTATAATTTGGCGAACGATTTGGCAAAATTGGTTGACGTGATAATCAAGTAGTAGCCAATTTACACTTTTCATATTTCACAAAAGATTCCTACACAGACATCATATACGCAATAGGTTTAGCACGATTATCTTGCAACTACAATGTAGTAAAATCCTCGTTTTAGAATACCAAAGAAATTTATGTATATTTTATTATTTTCTATCATGTTAAACAGCAATTAACAATAAATAAAAAGTAACTGTAGAACAAAACAACAAATATCATTTCAAAAAAGAAAAAAATGAAAGTAAATAAACAACTTATCATCAGATAAACAACTATAGCTGGGTTACCATATGAGGCAAATAATGCCATTTTGGCGCCAGTGAGATACCTCGATGAGTATATGACCAAATCCGTGACAAAATTTCCATTTGGAAAAAAACTTTAATCGGTATTTATACTGCATTTTCCCTACATATGTATGAGAAAAAACTTTGACACAGATGTCATGTATGCACCACATTGGCGCAATTTTTTTCTGGTGCCAATTTGGAGAACTTGGTTTTTAATTACCAATTCCATAAATATTTTTTAATTATTTTGTATTATTTGAAAAAAAATAATAAATAAAAAAGTTTAATTAATAGCTATAGAAAAAATGATTTATATTATTTTAAAAAACAAAATGAAATTTAATAAATAGTTTATTAATAAATAAACAACCATAGTCGGTTTACCATGTGTGGCATAAAATCGCCATTTTGTTGCAATCGTGCGAATGTGGTGCGTATATGACATCTGCGCCAAAACTTTAAAAAGTTTCAATTAAATTATTTTATAGTTTGGATGAGGAAGACATTTATACTAAAATTTAAACATTATACGCATTTTTTTTTTTTTTTTTTTTTTTTTTTTTTTTTTTTTTTTTTTTTGCTATAACTGCTATTTATGTATTTACAATTAAACATAAAAAAATATCCTAAAAATGCTCTCACACATTTAAAAGAGAGTGAGAGAATTTAGTAATTGTGAACATCGCTCTGGCTTTTGCCTTCTTGGTATAAAATCGCATTGTTTGATGACAAAAGTAAATTCAAACACCCAAATAAACAAATAACATTCAATTAACAGATAAAATCATTTTTAAAAGTAATTCTGCTATTTTGTCCTGTAAGACACATAATGGTATAATTAGATTTTAAAAATATATTTTTTTAAAAATAGAAAAATATTATTTACGTTTTATCTAATAAAATAATTAAAATACATTTTTGTTAGCCTGCGCGAAAGAGAATAGCGAAAGTTTGATTGAAGAAATATTGAAGAAGAAATGGTCAATTAATTAGTTGGATGTGTCAATCCCAAAACTCTCTTCTATCTCATAAGTACATTTTAATATTTTAGAAAAAAAAACGTGGTTACCCCAAAGTTACCCACTATTGAATTTCCTCGAACATTTGACCTAGCCTAATGAGATTCTGGTATCCGAAAAGCCTAAAACGCAAAATTTTATTAATATTCTGAGAAAATGAGCTTAGTAGTGCCTCATGTTGGGTAATTTATACTAAAACCTAATAAGCGCCTATTTATGTCAAGACCTAACAGAATCTGAAATTTGATGGAATTTTGTCCATTAGTTCTTGAGATATAGTTATAACAAAAAATTGTCGAAACGTAGCACAGCAACACTATATCTTGGACAATTTATGCCAAAACGTAAAAAAAGCGTCTAATTATGTTATGGTGTAAAAGAATCTGAAGTTTGATGAAATTCTGTGCATTAGTTCTTGAGATATAGCTAGTTAAAAAAAAGTGTAAAATATAGCACAGCAGCACCATCAGTTGAAGGATTTATAACAAAACGTAATCATCGTGTAATTATGTTATATGTCATTTTGTAACAAAATCTGAAGTTTGATGAAATTCTGTGCGTTGGTTGTTGAGATATAGCTATCGGAAAAATCGTACAAAATTCAGCATAGCTGCACCACCTGTTGCAAGGTTAATACCAAAATGTAATCAGCGTCTAATTATGTTATCTATTCTACTGTAACAGAAACTAAAATTTGATGAAGTTCTCTGCATTAGTTCTTGAGATATAGCTATCGCAAAAATCGTGCAAAATGTAGCATGGCAGCGCCACCTATAGGGCAGTTCACACCAAAACTTTATCAGCGGCTATGTATCTCAAGGTATCGCGGAATCTGAAGTTTGGTGAAATTCTGTGCATTATTTCTTGAGATATAGCTATCATGAAAATCATGAAAAACGTGGCATAGCAGCGCCAGTTGCTGGCCAATTTACACCAAAACTTAATCAGCGTCTATGTATATCAAGGGGTCACAGAATCTGAAGTTTGGTGAAATTCTGTGCATTAGTTCTTGAGATATAGCAATCTTGAAAATCATGAAAAACGTAGTATAGCAGCGCCACCTGCAGGCCAATTTTCACTAAAAACCAATAGGCACTAATTCATATCAAAGTCTAACTGAATATAAAATTTCATTAAATTTGAGCATTAGTTCTTGAGATAGAGCGCCCACAATGTTTTTGTCACATACAGACAGACGGACAGACTCACAGACAGACATTTTCTAAAAATAGTCAAAACGTGTTCAGGACCTTCTAAAACGTATAATTCCGTCGAAAACCGGAAGTCGAAAATTTTCATGAATCCAAATATTTCTTCTTGTAAAGATAGAAGAAAGTAAAAAAGACTTGTAAATTTTATTTAGCGGGAATTTTTCATTTCAAAATGTTGAATTTATCTATAGTAATAACGCATAATTGCATAAATTTACTTTGAACTGCAAAATTTTTCCTTTAGTACTACTTGGTTATACCGTCGATCAATTTCGCCAAATTATACAAATCGCCAAACTATTAGCTAGATTATATAGATTAGCATAAATTTTCATTTAAATAACGAAAAACAAATTAGCAGAACATATATAAAAGTAGAAATAAAATGTCGAATTAAAAATCATTTGATGACATAATTAAGTATTTATATTATGCTTAATGTCAAGTGAATGTGACATTTACGATCATCCATTATTGACATTTAATCTTGGAATTTGGGGGTAGATTTTTAATCGATGGGGTAATCTTTCCTTCTTCAGTTTTTAAAAAGTTCAGTTCAGAAAAAGTTCAGTTTTGAAATTTTTCCTGTAAGTGAAATTGACGAAATGGCGCAAGAAAAATTAAATTAACAATGATAACATTTTCAAAAAGAAATAAAAGAGTTATACTCATTTCTATATAATTAACGATTGAATATTAAAATATATTCTAAAAATTATCTTCACTTGAAAAAAAAAAAAAAAAAAAAAAAAAAAAAAAAAAAAAAAAAAAAAAAAAAAACATTATTGTGACCATTAAGAACCTAAGTCAGGCATTAAGTCAGTAGTGCATTTTCGGCTTAAAAACACATTCTTTGGCGACAAAAGCAAGATGAAAATGGTATAGAAACGAATAGTAACTCACAAATTACAGTGTCTTTTACAATCAGATCTGCTTTTTTCTGCTGTAAGTTATATTATACGGAAATTCGATAAAAAAGAGAAAGAAAATAATAAAAAGGGAAATAAATATCATTCAAAATTCATTTAATCAATTTAATCAATTTCTGAAATTTATGTTTTTATTCTAACACCAGGGATAAGTCGCCAAAAGTTGAATCAATTGTTATATTTCGCATTAATTTATTTTTTAAGCATTACAAATATTTTTTTCATTTTCAAGATAAATATATTTTTATAATATTACGCCTCATTTAAGCGGTCTTTCTTTATTATTATTAATATTATCAGTAGTTATTTTCTGCTATTATTTGCAAGATATTTGTAGTATTTCTAATAGATATAGCCATTTTAATTCTTTTAGCAATTATAATTATCGCCAAAACAGCTACTGGCAACCCTTTTGTCAAAAATAACCGAAAAATACGAAATTTACTACGAAAAATCAGGGTTATCCCTGTAAATTTGAATCATAAACCTTCGGAAAAATATTCTCTATCGAATGATACAATCGGCAAAAAAATCCATCGGGTAGTTTTTGAAAACACTCGTTTGGAAGTTTCAGAACTTCTGCTTTATAATATATATGATAACGAAAAATATTGATTTTATTGAATGTCGCCATCCAGATAAAATAGTTTTTAATCCAATGAATTTGCTGAAGCATAAATTTAATAGGAAAATGAAAGGATATTTAGTATTGTATAATAATAAAGTATTAATATTTGTAACTGCTTTTTGAAATATTAAAGTGTATAATACAAAAGAAAGTTTTGATATTAGAACATTCAAATAGTTTATTAATGGTTTTTAATTAAAAAGTTAAAGTTAGTTAGCAAATTAATTAAAACACTAGGTAGTAAAAGGCTAGGATAGGAGTAGTAAAATCAGAGAACATTATATAGCAAATAGACCGTAACACAAACTATATTTTTCTGTTCTCTACAGCACTTCTAAAATCAGGTGATGAGATCGGTCAATTACTTACCGATTTTACTCTAAATCCGCAATTTTCAATAAATCGACTTCACTTTATTAAAAAAAACCTCATCACACACTTTTTCACTGATATTTGTAGGATTTTTAAAAAAGCATTTATAAATCACTTTTTTGCTATAAGTTAGGAAATTTTGCTTGAAAATATACATTTTGTTTTTCATCGGTATCATTTCACTAAAAATGCCTATTTCTGAAAACGCGATTTACTTACAAATTGAAATATTTGTGATAAAATTAATCCAGTGTAATTACATGTCCCACATTTTCCGGAGTTTCATTAAATGCGATTTTTTCTATCGGGCTCTTTCAGATATCAGACCAGTTGTTTAAATCATTAATCAATATTAATTGTACGTATAGCAAATATGTCTACTATAGATCAGTTAGCAAAGCATATGCAGCTTATTCCTAAATTTCTCTTGTTCGAATTCTGTCATGCACTATTTTAAATTCAGTCGGAATACTACCCGTAAAGCATGGTGACGTCACTGCAACGACGTTGTGAAGTCACATTGTGACTTTGTGACCATCGATTGTCCATGTGACGCCACGTGACGTCGATGTGAAGTCACAGTGACTAAAATGTGAAGTCGTTATGGCCGTTTTAGAGCTCTTTTCTGACGTTTCACAAAGTGGTCACAATGTGACAAATTTGTGAAAAATGTGTCATTTGTGACTACTTTGACATTAACGTTGTGACGAAACTGTGACAAAAGTGACGATATTTAAATTGCCAGAAACATGTTTTTTAAAGTAAATAACATGTTTTGAAGGATATTAATAAATTTCTAAAGATTTTTAAGAAAGTCACATCTCAGTCACAATGTGACGTAACTGAGTGGTGGCATTTTGGTCACAGATGTGATGTGACCAAAGTGACTCAGCGACGTCACTGTGACCATGCATGCTATTAGGGTTCAACTCGTATATACATATATTCTTGTTTTTATTAACCATTTGGAAAATTGTTGTTGTTTTCCGTCCAGAATGAACCTTTTAATGTTTGCATTTTATTTTTTACCTTCTTACGCCCGTGATCATTTAACTATTTTAATTTGTCCCGACCCACGTCACGAATATCCCAGTCTCTAGAAGAAGACAGGTTGGAGAAAAAAATAAAAAAAATAAAACAGGACAAATTTAGAAGGAAAATTTATTAAATTAAACATAGCAAAAGTCAGGAAAGGTACGCCGCTCGGGTTTTTGAAGCGCCGAACTACCGAAGCTGCATTCAGTTTATTATTATGAAACCATCAGCTTACCATTTGCATTGGATAAACTCTAATCAGAATCCGGTAAACTTTTGTCTTCTGAATCTGAATCTAACATGTCAAATTGATTAGAATCTCATTTTCCAATTGGTTGTTGTAATTTTTTAAATCTTTATTTTTATGATTTTAGCATTTATAGTGTTATTTATTTAAATAATTAAATAATACAAATGTGTCAGTATTTTCAAAACTTGTATTATATTTAACACGCTGACTACCACTTCTGTCACAGGAGAGTGGCACCGAACTTTCCATTTAATCCACATCTTATTTAATGATACAATCCTCTAAAAATGTTAAGTAAATTTTTAATAATCACATAAAATAACACATATTTCTTTTTAGTTTTACATCATATTTCAGAATGTCAGATACCGGCGACAGACGCGACTAGATGCAGAAATTTCCGTGCCAGTAACTGATGATTGGTAGCATTCAACTTGTTAATAATAATTCATTTTCAATCTTTGCAATGTGTAATCCTACAGATATGTTTTTGATAGACTTCTGAAATTGGTATTTAACTCGAGCGTGAGTAGATTATAGATACACAATGCACTGCGAATAAAAGATTCTCATTATTCAAGAGCACTGGACACTTAAAAGACTCCTAGTTTGAAGTCTGGTTTGGACACTTTTTCATTCAGTCGTAAAACTACAATTTGTATATACACTTGTCCTTGTTTGAACCAAATTTTGAAAGAATGTTCAATAGCTGTTGCTATAAGTTTACGAAATCTTGAACGAATATTTGGAGCTCCTGTTGAAGCATAGTTCCAATAGTTGGAGCGACGTTGAAATAGCCAGCTCCAAATGTTTGTGCGAGATTTCACCATCTTATGGTGGCAGCTACTGAACACCAAAATTTGGTTCAAACTAGAGCAAAATTTTTAACGGTGTATATGTACTGTTGCTATTATTTTAGAATTTATAAGATTATTTATTTATTTAATTAAATAATAAATATAATTTATCTGGAATTTGCCAAACCAATTTTATTTTTAATAATAATTTAATATGAATGTCTAAAGTGTGTAATTCTATAGACATATGTAGACCTCTGTCAATGATACTTTATTCGAGCATGAGTACATGATGAATTCACAACGAAGGGAAAATCTAAAGTACTCTCAGTAGGGCACTGGGCATTTAGGAGTAGGAGTCCGTTTGAATGACCTTTCGACAAGGTCATTCATGAATACAAATTTCACCGATATCTGATTTTAAGCCAAATATATTAAGGATTCTAATGTAAGAGTAGATTATTGTTAATTCTTGGGAAGCGCTGAGAAATTTAAATATAAGGATTTCAAAAAATTTTGATTTGAGATAAATAGATTTTAAAATTGGAACATCAATAGTAATTGATGGAATTATAATGCAAAACTGTTATTTAATTCGTATCAGTCTTTGAATACTTATTTTAAGAACTGTTGAAGGAAAATGAATTAAAATATATATATGTATATTTTCATTTGAAATAAAGATTCAAAAAATAGGTTGTTAAGTAGTTTAATGATTTTGAGTAGTTTATATCAATAACGCAACACACAAATAGAAAATCACATGTATTTGTTTACTTCCAAACAAATAGCTTTATTTTGGTAACCTCTATATTTAGATCAGTTTTTTTTCCATTTTGTGATTTATATTTTTCGATTTCTGAGGTCCTCACGTAAAATTAAACTTTAAAATGTAAAAATAAATAAATAAATAAAAATAAAAATAATAAAAATAATTTTTGAAACATGTTTGATATATTTTGAAGTGTTTAGTGTAGAATAAAATTAAAATATTTTTCCTTATTTAAAGTACAGTTTAATTGTTTCACACTGATTTTTCCTTTGTATTATTATTTCTGAAAAAAAGTATATCATGAATTTTGGCATAAAATTCCCTAAAATTAATCACTTTGCAATTCACAAATGATTTTTTATTGACAGTAAAAATATTTTTAATACCAAAAAGATGTAATAACAATCTTATATATAAGAAAGTATATTTAATTTTGATAATTTGATTAAGTATTTTCCTTTTTTGGCTAATTTGTTTGTCATTTCAATATTATTTCTTATAACTGCTAATAGTAAGTGGATTAGAATTTGTTTTAATTCCTTACGTAAGAAAAAGTGCTTTATCTCTTTATAGATATCTCTTGAAAATTATTATGAGTTTCAAAATAATTCAATGAAATATCATATGAGTATCTGACTAGAAACCCAATTTCTTCTTTGGAACTTGATATATCATTTACTGATTGTGAAGTTTTCGGACTGTTGAAAGATTCTGCAGGTGTATATATGTATGTATGTGTGCTGAGTTAGAAAAATGTGAACACATTTTTTTAGCTTTCAACTTTCAATTATGTTTCTGTAGTTGAAAGTAAGAAAAGATTTTCACTTTTTATAACAAAAAAATGAGGGATTTTACATAATTTGTGCATAAACTTAAATATTTTTAAATATTATTACAAAATTATACACTCTTTCTGTAAATTAATTGCATTTTTTATTTAGACAAATAAGTGTAGATTCTATGTTTCCGAAAACTGCACATTTTTTGCAGAAAAAAGTGTATATTCTGTATTTGCAAAAATTGTGAATTTTTATTTAAAAAATGATAACGATAAAATCTCTGAATAATGAACCCTGTAGGAAATGTCAAATGTCCCCTGTGTCAAATTTGTCCGATATTTAGAGGTGCTCGCTTTTGAGGGCTACTAATTGCATAATTATATGATCATTGAGAATAGAAAAATAGATATGTCTGTTAAGTACAGGTTTTCTTTTCAGGTTCGTGATGATAATTACATTGTATATTACAAATGTTAAAGATTTAATATGTAATATCTATGAGTTATTATAAAAATTACCTTCTATGAAATATGAACTTGCTGTTTAACTTTTATTGGATGCTCCTAATAGAAAAGAAACCTCCCTCTTTAAAAGAAAAGTTTTCCCGTAGTATTTGTCTGCGTGTTTTTTATTGTAAAATATTTAAAGTTCCTGTATAACAAAAATTGCAGTATGTCTTTAAAAACGGAGGAAAAGAAAATTTACTTCATTAAAATTCAATATGAGAGTGGATGAAAAAATTATACTACTACCTCAAATCCACACTGACTTAAAACTAAGAGTTTGTGATTCGTTTTCAACACATAAACATAAAAAAACAGAACTAAAAATTAATATTCAAAGATTCAGAAGAGTACCCCCCATCCCTTCAGGGAAAAATATAATATATCTTATCTTCAGCTTAGTGTTACGTTATTTCAACTTAAAAATGATAGATTAGGGTGGAGCTAAAAAATGAAAACTGGAATTTTTATTTTGGATATATCCAAAAATTGCCTTTTACTAGATCTAATACACGTGCAAAATTTCATGAATTTGAAAAACTTTTTCAGGGTCCTACCAGAACATTTATATTTTCATTTATTCACATCATAGAGTTTTACCATAAATTGTACATTAACAGGATTATTTAGAAATCTCGTTTCACATTTTTATATTTAACATGTTTAGTGTAATTCCCTTTACCTTTTTCAAAATTTAAGGTTTTATTTTAAAATATTTGAAACGCTTTATTATGTTTAAAAATTGCATATTCTCAATTTTAGAGTCAAAATGAATGCATATGAAAGCAAATCAAGTTTATCTTTAGTAGAAGGGCAGTGGAATTTCCTATATTTTGTGTTTCTTCCAAACTAAATAAATCTGTTTCGCAAACAATAGCAGAATGCTGTGAAATATTATTTTTATACAAGACAATAATTGAAACACGTCAGGAATCGTAAAGTTCCTCCAAGATATGAGGTGAATAAAATTCTAAGATAAAAGTTCGAAGAAGATATCGATCATTTAAGCTTATCACAGACGTATAGACCGAATGTTTGACAACAATTTTTCTGAATATCAGAAGCTTATTCGATTCCCAAAACCCAAAAGATAGAATGAAAAATTTGAAGAAATTTAAAGGAAAAACACATATATCTAATTAAACAGTAAAATTCATTATATTTAGGACACATTACACCATTTTTTGGAACAAGAAAGAATATTACAAAAAATATTTTTAAATATTGCACTGAAAACAATTTAAACCTTGATAAATTTATGACAATAGATTTTGATGAAAAACAGTAACCGTAGGATAAAAAAAATCATGCTATTAAATTTAAGAAACAATGATTTAGTCATTCCTTTGTAGTGATTAATATGCAAACGGATTGCCATTGCGTCATTGAATTTGGTGGACTAAATACAGGTTCACGAGCGTTTTCTGTTCCCGTGGGAAAGGCGGATCAATTAGAACAATAAACAGTTGTGCAATTAAACGTATCTGTTGTTGTTTCGAGAAATGAATTCTTGAGAGTGCAGTACAGACCAATATTATTTTTATGCCTCGTATCAAACATTTTCTTCGGGCCAATGCTCCTCAAATCTGGTAAATCCCAAATGAGTATTTATTTTCTAGATTAAAAGTCAAAATCTATCCCAAATCTGAAGATTATGGCCGAATTTCTAATGAAAAAACATTTTTCTATGCTTTTCCAATTCAGGAAATATTTTTCTTTCAAAAATGGAGCAAAAAATGTTTTTTAACGATTAAGTTGTCCTGTTATTCGAGGGAAGATTTAAAGAAAATTTTCAAACCCGGTATTCAACAAAATGCATAAATCTGTCATTGAGAAAAAAATTAAAGGGATGATAACTGATGAAACAAATTATGTTTGAGAATTTGGATTCCGAAGAATAATGAATGCAAATGATATGACATGTTCAACAAAAGCACAGTTTCATATTCCAATATTGAACTTCAATGTTTAAGACTGTACTAACATTATTGAATAGCAAGAATGTGGAATCTCATCACCCGACTTTCTTAATAGAGCATCAAGAGAGGAGCTGGACATTTTCACAAAAAGTTTGAAACCCCACACTTTCCCAGTCCTATTTTTTAATTTGCCTTAGTTTCCTAATTGCATTCAAGTATTAGAAAAATGCGTGAAATTAGTTACTGAAGCATCATTAATGTCTGTAGTAGCAGACAGTCGCAAGGATCGGATATATACGAGCAAACATCAAATCACGAAAGGTAATGCCTATTTCGATAACAAAGGACAATATAAATAGGAGTGAAATAAAAGGTCGCTTTACAATACATCGTATACATTCTTTTTATTATATTACTATATATTCAGAAAACTATTTTTCCTTTATATTTACAAAAGTATCTTTCAAATTCGAAAAATAAATTAGAAGTGTATATCTAATTTTTGTGCTTTTTCTTTATCTTCTTAGCCAAAGTACAATGTAAATTTTAGGGTTTATTCATCTTTTAAACAGTTACAACAGGACGATAATTCAATTGTTTAAAAGTAATATATTAATTAGTCATTTCTTGGAGGTTATTTTACTGAAATCAAAAAGTTGAATAATTTACACTACATGGTGAAATCTTTATTTTTACATATAAAGGGCATGATCTTTAAGAGATGGTAGGCCTTGAAAGATGCATTTCAAATGAAATGAAAACTTAACCTTATATTCAGTGTTCCAAAAGGCAACTTTTTAGAAATTTTCAAAGAAAAAATATTAGAAAAAATTTTTTTGGTCATTTTAACTTTACCTTATTATAGATTTACCATTTCTTTGAAAATATGAGAAAAATAAAGTCTTCTTTATTAAAAAAAAGGAAAAATAAAGTCTTTTTAAAAGTCTTCTTTCAATTGGTGACAGCCATCCGTATGAAATCTGCCCTTTGAATACTTTTGAGATACATTTTTAAGAAATAAACAACAACAGACTTGTTGGATATGCCAATCCCAAAACTTTCTTCTATCTCATACATACATTTTAATATAAAAAAATAGTTACTCATTTTAATGCTTTAATAATTTTCTTTCAATACCCTACCAACTTTGATTTTCATCTTAAATTTCTGCTTCAATCAATTAATCGGAGTAAAAACAAATTTACGTCTCTTCACGAGCCGATGGACAATAGAATGATAGGCAGATATTATTTTTTTCAAATTAAGGGTGGACCTACTTGCCTTACCAAAAAATAATCATATACAAAATGTTTAGTTCAGTTCTAGAGCTAACTTCTTACACTTTTAGGTGACGCAATATTGAAAATGGCATACAATTCGGTATTGCAGCGCCCCCTTCCGGCGGATTTTTTTCAGATTCAGGGCGATCCAACTAGCCATAGCCATACACTTACACAAAAAATTTACTTCAATTCGATGCATAACTTCATGTACTTTTGGTCGTACAATATTGAAAATGGCACAAAAATCACGATTGCAGCGCCCCTTTCGGACAGATTTTTTTTTTCAAATTCAGGGAGGACCAACTAGCCATAGTCATACAGATACAGAAAGTATTTGGTTCAATTCGATACATAACTTCATATATTTTTAGTCGGACAATACTGAAAATGGCACAAAAATTGCGATTGCAGCGCCCCCTTCCGGCAAATGTTTTTCAAATTCAGCGAGGACTAACTAGCCATAGTCATACCCATACACAAAAAGTTGGGTTCAATTCGATGCATAACTTCATATACTTTTGGTCGGTACAATATTGAAAATGGCACAAAAATCGCGATTGCAGCGCCCCCTTCCTGCGGAATATTTCAAAACTGAAGGAGGACCTGTTTGCCATAGCCAAAAATACTCACAAAAAATGTGGTTCAATTCTATGCATAACTTCATACACTTTTTGATGGTGGAATGGCGACATACACACAGACACACAGACAGACATTTTGTAAAAACATGTTTTTGGAATCTGTGACTCCTAAAACGTGTAAATCCGTCAAAAACCGGAAGTCGAAAAAAATTTCGATTACAATACTTTCTTCTATTGAAGATAGAAGAAAGTAAAAATGAATAAAAAATAAATTCCATGGTGAATTTAAAGAGAACCTTCTAATGCCCCCCCCCCCCCAAAAAAAATGAAAATTCAAGCCGCACTTTTTTTAGTATTAATTATTTTAAGATAATGGAAAAGATCAATATGAATATGTTTATATCATACACAGAAAATTTAGTTTGTGGTTTAAAATTCAAAATCCAAACGGAGGGGAAGGTAGATATTCCCTAAGAGTTACTCTAACATAAGATCGACTCTGATTTCACAGTCCGTTTTAGATAGATTTTAATTACGCCAATTAAAAAAAAAAAGAGAAAAAAACAGAAAAAAAAGACAAGACGGAAACTATTTTTCCATGAAGGATCCCAGGAAGGAAATTTCCAGAAAAGAAACCTTCCCCTCACCGCCCCTAATGTCAAATTCATAGTTGTCATTTCTGATAGTGTTGAATTTTTTTAAAGACTTTCAAAGTGAAAAACAAATTAAACAGAGAAGTAGAAGTCTCTCAAAATATAAATAAAAAAGAAAGTTTGAGGCAGCATAGCTTTAAA
Source organism: Maratus speculifer (assembly GCA_964019185.1). Classification (NCBI taxonomy): domain Eukaryota; kingdom Metazoa; phylum Arthropoda; class Arachnida; order Araneae; family Salticidae; genus Maratus; species Maratus speculifer. Next base: position 167,893,190 of record OZ025292.1, read on the forward strand.
ATCATTCTGTCATTGAATTATAGGTCATAAGAGCAACTTGTGCCAAGAATTCATATATCTAAAATTAATTTTCCTTAACTTTTTCATGTAATACCATTGTGGTGTCATTTAATGAATCCTCACAATGTAAAGGCCGCGGCGGATTTCCATTGAAATCTAAAAATGAAGGATACATGAGTATCATGAAAGTAACAAACTGGCTTTTTTGTTATGTGGACTGATTATATGTGTAAAAGCACTGTGTTTATGAGTTGCCAAGGAAATGAGTTGCTTCGTGGAAGTCACCAAGTGATGTTCACAAGAGGTTAATAAGGATGAGAATCAAAGGTATAACTTTTATAAATAGTTAAAAGTTTTCAGCAGACTTTTCATTTAATGGACAGGTTTTTTGACAACCAACTTACAGGACCATAATTTAAATCAATTTTATCCTTGATATAAAAATAGATAATAATATGTTCCAAATGGAGTTAAATTAATAGTTATAAAACTTTATACACATATATGTGTATATATAGATAATATTTAAATATTATATAATACTACAAATCAACATCTGCAATGAACAGAAGTACCCAATGTAACAAACTTAAACATGATAAGACAATGAAATCGAATAAGGAATATTGGAACAATTACAAATAAAATGGGAGATTGTGATTTGTAGCTCAGACTCCCTTCTACTCTCTCTCTATCTCTCTCTCTCTCTCTCTCTATATATATATATATATATATTAATACGTTTATGAATTAAATAAACACGCCATATATACTATCTGTGCTTTTAAGATATTTATTTTATTTAATTTTAATTTACTTTCAGTATTGAAAATTAGCTTTTGCAACCGAAAGTTAGAAATTTAGGTTTAACTCTTAATTTTTTTGGCACAAGTGTAGTGCTGTAATTGTTGTGAGAATAACCCAAAATAAATTGTTCTTTACAATCAGTTATAGCAAAAGAAAAAAAAAACTCTGACTCTATCTAACATGCATTCAGTAAAATTCTGTTAACCGCTTGGCTGCAAACGACTAGTATATGTGCCGCATACGGTATTCACTATCCTCGAATACTTTTACCAAAAAACATTATTGTAAGTTTTAAGTATCCAAGTATTGCCACGATTCAATTAGGCAAAACATTTCTTGTTAAAAGAATGAAGATGAATGATTAAAAATGGACATAAATATCACTCGCATCATAGGCGTTAATAATCTTAATTTCAGCGATAAAAAAGCATTTATCGATTGAGGAAATAAATTAAGCTCTAAACATAATGTTAAAATAAGCAGAATAATTCAAATTTCATATAAACGGTTAATAGTTATATTTTTGTATCCAGCTATTGACTATAAAAAGAATTCGTAAAGTTATACATTTTCTAATATTTCATTTAGGTATTGTTTTCATACCATAATTTTGTATGAATTATCATTTATTTCTGATGTCCCCTATAGAAAACACCCTTTAAAGAACACCCTTCAAATTAATTTAAATGTTTCTGGAATTGTTAAAATATTCTTCTTCAAATTTCAAATAATGCATGCACATCAAATGTATCGATATACAGGTTGAGTCATAAATATCGAAACAATAGGCTATCTCCTCAAATATTGCCCCTAGACCCATACTTCCAATTGCAAAAATTCATAAAAAAAGGTTAAATTTCTGATAAGATAAGTTGCAACTCCATGGGGGGTGTCTTTGAAAAAATACGAAAATTAAATTTTTATACGGCCCCCGTAGGTCAAAATTCCCAATTAGGATATTATTCCTTATCCATTCCTAAATTGAACAAAACAAATTTCATCTCCGTATCTAAAAATCCCACAGAGATATTAAATCCCAAAATCCTCAAAAATTCCTGACTTACATCACTTTTCCCTGCCTCTAAACTGTGATTTCTTCTCTGTGATTCAACGTTTGTTAGGGAACATTCACAAATTGCAAATTGATAAAAATCAGTTTAAGATAGCGCTTTTTCTTTGGACATAAAATTGCAGCGTATCGATTTTACGTAAAATTGGCATACCAGACGTCTGCCCGGGTCAAAATATCTAGGTCAAGTCTCAAACCGACCCATAGGGGAAAAAGTTCGGCATGGCCTGAAAAAATGTCAACAACATAACCCAGACCGATCTGGAAAATAGTTTAAATCATAGCCCGGTTCAGTCGCAAATTTCTACATAGTTTTTTAATTCGGCGTGGGAAAAGAATGTTTCATGTGGAGGAGTTCTGACCAAAAAATTCTTTTATAGCTTTTCGTTTTTTTATTTTTCTAGTTTTTATTGCTAAAGAAGCGCCAAAGGCTGTAATATATTTATTTTATCAATGAATCTCTATTTATATGTAAATGTTTCACTTATATTTTAATATCGATAATCTATATCCCATGCGTTGGAGACTCTGAAAAATGTTATACACTAAAACTTTTTAAGACAGAATCACATAAGAAAGAAAAAATACGTTGTAGACAGATGCTCTCCCTAGAAGATGTAATTGGAGCTTATTTTCTTTTCAGGTACTTTTGCGTTTATTTTGCATGGATCAACATATTTTCCGTTTAAGACAGAATTCCGTCATAGGCAGATTTTTTTTTCACTGATTTTATTGTATTTAATTTTTTTAGCCTTTGAATAATGTATTTAAAAAAATAAATTTTAAAGGTTTTTTTTTTTTTTTTTTTTTTTTTTTTTTTTTTGTAAAATAAAAGTTTTAAAATCTATATGTTTCTCGTAAAAAAATTCGATCGAGCCGAATTTTATTTATTTTATGTACGCATTAAGTCAGTCAGAGACAGTGATTTTTATACGGATTTTGTCGAGACCGGGTTTGAAAATTTCATCCAGAGTGCACCTAAGTTGAAGGAAGTAGTCCCCTCCTTTATGAAAAGTACGCTAGGCCCGGCCTTGCGGGTCTTCCGAAAAAAGTATCATCCCTACCTGGGCCCAGAATACAGATTTTTTAACACTCTCTGGAGGACGATAAAAAGCCTGAAGTTGTCAGAGGTAAATTTAAAAAGAAAAAAAAAAGACTTAATCTGCATCTTAGAAAAAGCATTTTTTAAAATAACTGACGGACATTTAAACAATATACTTCGTTTTTCTGCATAAGGAATTTTTTATCCTCTATTTCTTGTCTTTAAATTATTAAATGTTATGAATTTTTAAAAGAAAAAAGAACTTGAAACACGTCATTTTTGATTTTTTTATATTAGTTTTGTTTCGGTAAATTTGAAAAAATTTTTACTTTTGAAAAAATGTTTGTTTTGAAAATATGATTTTTTTAAAAGTTATATTAATTTTCAATAAATAATTTTTAATAGTTTTAAAATTAATATAAGAAAAACCTTGGAACAAAACTAAAATCAGATTTTCATCTTTAATTAAATGGAAAGAAATTGAAATCCTATAAATAATGTTACGAGTTATAACGATTTTTGAATGTCCCATTTAAACCAGTACTAACCACATGAAACTTTTATAAATTGTATGAGAAATTTTAGAATGTGATTTTCTTAGCAAATTATGATGCTAACCATCACAAAAAAAGAAAAAAAAAGAAAAATTATAACTCAAGAAATATATTTTTTAAGCGTTTTCTAGAACTGTTAAAGTAACATTGTTTTTTGATTGCGCGCTTTTCAATTTGTGTCTAATCCCTTAAAACCTGATGAATTTTTTAAACGGCTATAACTTTGCGAATTTTGGAGATATGAAGATGCAACTTTTTGTGTCTTATTCAGGACTGAATAAGGAAAGTTTTCCTAATTGGAATTTTTGTCCTACGGGGGCCGTATAAAAATTTAATTTTTGTAACTTTTCAACTAGACCCCCATGGAGTCGCAATTTATCTTATCAAAAATTTCACATTTTTTTTATGAATTTTTGCAATTGGAAATTGTTTCGATATTTATGACTCACCCTGTATAGCCTGATACATATATGGATATGTTTTAGATTAATTTTAAACTGATTTCAGTGGTTCCCCTTAATATTTATTTCAGAACTGAGGAGGTAATGAATCATTTAATTATACGCATGTTGAATTATTATTTAGTTTCATAAAACTGCCTAAATAAGAAGGCTCCCATTTGGATTTATGTGGGTGAATTGAAAGATTGCATTTACTAGGAAACTATTCAGCGTTTATATTTTGCATTCAAAATGAAATTCAAACAATGCTAGTGACTGGAAATGATAGATCATTGCTGACGACCGTTTACATAGAGAATAAAACAATGTAAAATTCAAATACCAATAAAGTACTAAATTATACATAGCATAACACTGCCATCATAGAAAATTTGAAAAATATAATTGAAATACATTTTATTTATGGATTATTTTACTGAACATTTTTAACTATAGAAAAAAATATGTAAACTGTTGAACTATTTTCAATATTTAAATAATTTTCAACAAACTAATAAATTTTCAATACTGTGTTTATAAAAAATGAATATTTGAATATGTTTAGGATTATTTCTTCCCTATTATTTCATACTAGCAGACCGCTCTCGCTTTGCTTCTGTCTAGAGCAAGTTGCTCAGTCCTGTGCAAATGCTGACAACGCAAATTGTTACTACCACTTTATCCAATTAAATTCAACTACTAAAAACACAACCCTCCTTTTAGGTAGTCGAGAAAGTAGCCTATATGTTAATCTAAAGTGCCAGATACTTTCATTCAAAATTTCATAAAAAATCGATCCATTCGTTCTTGAGTTATAAATGGTGTAAATAACCCGACTTTGTTTTATGCATATAGATTATAATCAATAGTATTGTCAACGCATGTGATGCAAGGATTTTTCAAGGTCATTTTTCTACACCTTGGGTTACATTATTGACAGTTTAGTAAGGATCCCTAATTTTTATATTTATTTTTTTTAATATAATATAGCCTATGTTCACCTTAAATAGTGTAGCTTTCCAACGGAAGAAGAATTTTTAAAATCCTTCAAGCAGTTTCGGAGCCTATTCAATTCAAAGAAACAAACAATCAAATCTTTTCTCTTTATAATATTGGTATAGATTATATTAAAATTAATAGATATATTTATACAAATACATGGATCAAATTTTAGACTTTATTCCTAATTATGGAAACCTGAATAAATTATAAATTATCATACCGGTAATAATACATAATTTAAAGAAAAAGATGTATAAAACAAAGAATCTTCTACTAAATTTTTACTACAAGAATAGCAAGATTTTTTTTTTTGCATAACAGTATCAGCTGTGTTTTCTCATTTAACTATATCGTTTTTATAAAATACCAGAATGATCAATGAACATTACACACGGTAATGGCTACTGGTACGTCTCTGCAAGAATAAATAATAAGAAAGGCGATTTTTCACTTAGCACGGGCGAATTATAGTTCAAATAACAAGTGCATATTTTTATGTACATAAATCTGACGTGAGATGGGAAAAGCCACCATTGCTATAAAAAGTGCTTTAAATTGTCAAGAATTGGATATCTACTAAAAAAAGAGTTAAAGCTAGTAATAATCATATAACAAATCAAAAAAGTCCATATATTTTTTTTTCCAATTATTTTTTTCTCAATGGTAATTTGGAGTTATTTCATATCTTTATTATACACGTGATTTTACAAAACAATTTCTGTCAGATTTGGTGTTTGCATGATTTTTTTTCCATAATTGATCGGCAATAAGCTCTGTAAAAAATATGTTTAAAAAGTTATTGCATACAAAACATAAATCGGTACCTATTAGTATATACATGTTTCTTATAAATTAAATGCTTGAATTAGACCCTATACTAAACATTAGCACATTTTGCGAAAGAAAATACTGATTGATACGAGTTTTTAACTATAATGGCTGTAATATCGATATGAATTCACCTGTTTGTAGCTCAATTAATGAGAATAGATGAAGAAATAGGACTTAAATGAAATTAATATTATGTATGACTTATGTATAACTATGAATCTCTATATTACTATTTAAAAAAATTATTTTTAGGCTCTTTAAATTTTGTAGTACATTTTAAGTACCTCAATGTAATGATTTTTTTTTAATGTCATGTCGTTAAACTAAGTGATGCTATGTCTTATTAATCTCTCAAAAATTTATTGATATAAAACGAATATACAAGAAACTAGTATACGTTAAAAACAATTTTCCTGCTTTATTTAAATTAGCTTAATGCATGCAAATGCACAATTAGAAACGTTTTATGTAAACAAGAAAATCCAATAACGAAGCATTCAATCATAAAAGACGCTATTATGAAGTTATAAGCAGTATATCTAGAACAGTTAGAAGACCTTTTCGCTATTATGCAAAGTATACATACGAGTTTTAATGTTTCAAGAATAAGAAATTATACGTACGCCTTTGAAAATTTTCCATTATAGTTATAGCTCTCTCATCACGCTCTATAAAAAATATTGTTTTTTTTATACACAGATAAAACTAAAACGCGCTATATTAACCCCCATTTTCTTTTTGCACAAAGATAAATGTGTTTGTCTAAATGAATGCTTAAAAATATGTCAAACAACAAATAATTACGAGTACAATCGGAACGCAAACAATTTTCATATTTATCAAGTTAAGTTAAACAAAAATGTGTTGAAAGGACATGAAGAAAATAAAGAATAATTTTAAGCGATTTATCGAGCATTTTCTGAATGCTGAAGAATAAACTAGACACTAAAGACCATTAAAGTAAATTATGTAATAATTACCATCACAAAATAACTACAATCATAGTTACAATCCCATAATTAAATCATCATTATACAATAACATATTTAAATCATCATTAGAATCAAACTGACACACATGAAAATATTGTATGATTTCTTATCCATATGTTTTCTTTTCTTTTATTCATTTATTTTCCTTTTCATTTGGATTTTATGTGTCTAATTCTTTAAAAAAAAATAAAAATTCTTCAAAAATTATAAAAGTAAAAAGAAATTACTACATATTTCGTGATTTTTTTAACGCATAAAAGGCGAGGCTGAAAAATATCTGAAGAATATGCGGCTTTTTGAACATGAATTCGCATTTTGGATTTGTTTATTGACTTGGCTCCCAATGCTATTCTGATATCTAAAAACTTTCAAATTTCCAATACTGAAGTAATGTTCTAGCCATAAAACGACTTCAACTATTCGATTCATAAAATTTCTGTGACCTGCATATATTTTTATTTATAATGTGGTTTCATGTAGTTTTTTGCTAATGTAAGTGTAAAATAGCAATTATTCTACTAAAACTTACATAAACTACCGATTAAATAAGCATTCGCACCTACAATTTAAATCATATTTTTAGGTTAAAAAAAATCAACATTTTTAGTTAACTCAAATAATAATATTTATTAGAACACTAAAATTGTGGCTTCCTAAATATATTGTACTGCTGAATTCAACTATTTTTTGCAGAAAAACGAAATAAAATATAGGAAGGAAGCAATTAGGTGATTCTCCAATAAGTGGGTAATTTCACTCATTGATTTAGTTAAATAAAAATAAAATTTTAACCAATCTTTTTTAATAATTAGATACAGCATAGGTTACTGAGTAATATACAACAATCCGGCATAAACTTTAAGCACTATATATTTAAAAAAATGTATTTTATAAATTAATTTGGTAATCAATGTCACTATTGTCCCCAAGATAGTTATTCTCTTTATAAACCAGGATTTTAATAAAATTTATTTGAAAAATATGTGCATTTTCTTGAAGTGTATATTTTTATAGTAAAAAAATATAATGTTTATTATATCATCTGTGATAAATCGGAAGTTTTAAGAATAAGGAGACAGGAGTAACATTTACATGGTTAGAAATGACATACTCTTACAACTTTTCAGTTTTGAACATTTTAGTAATTATAAATTATTTAAGATCTATTACTTTTTTACTATTTTAAAATTTGAATAATCTTTTAGGAAAAAAATAACCAACAATGAGATAATGAGTAAATAAGTGAATTTATTTGGACAAAAGCTTTAGTTAGAAAAAAAGTGTTTAAGTACGAGAAATACTGCTCATTGAAAAATTTATAATACATAGTTTGTCTATAGTAAAATATCTTGAAGTAACTGGTTGAGGGGGAATAATAACTAAATTTCATTCTTTGGAACATCCAGGATAACTGATGTATTTGGCCAATAGAATAGGCTTCCATTCCTTAACATAATATTTATTTTAAGGATATCATCATTTATTTCTTCAATTAAACAGGTTTAAAACAAATGTAGAAATAAACAACAACATGAAAAAATAAAATATGTTGATAAAAATTTCAAATAATAATTTAATTCAAAATAAAAATTTAAAACTCACCAAGAAACCAATTTTCATCATACACAACTTAGTCATCATTTTCATTATACACCTAGTTCTTACACAAATATGTTCACTTTCAGAACTAGGAGTTGATACTTGAGTATCTTTATAATCATTGGGCATATCCTTAAAAAAGGAAGATAAGTCTATAAATGATGGTTCTGAACAGTAATGTTGACATTTGTCATGTGTCTCACATGTGAAACAGCTTAAATAACACAGTAGAAGTTTAACATTTTCAAATTTTTCTCAGTGAGCTGATGCAATTTTAATAGATTTGGAATAGATTGTATCAATGTATCCTTTGGCTTCAAGTCATCTATTGCATTAAAATCTGCTTTGGAGTTTCAGTGCTCAAATAAACAATTTGAAAGGGGACTGAAGTGACAGGGACAGTAGTGACAAAATTAAGAAAATTGCTTCTGTGTACATCGTAAGTTAGGCTTAGTAAGACTACAGTATGATATTTTGTACTAAGAAAAAGTATGTTATATCATGACAAAATAATAATTAAATAAAAACAATAGCAAGGACTGTTTATGTTGTGGATAGTAGTGACAAGTAATAAACATATTCTTACATTTCTATCCATTTTGTAGCTTGTAACTATTTTTAAAGTCCTTAGAATTATGCAATGTGTTTTTTTTTTTGGGGGGGGGAATTAAGATAGCTCTCTCTACTAAATGCACCTGGTCACCAAATTTTATCTGTTCACCTGGTGGTCATTTTAGCAGTTTTATACAAGAGGACAGTAGTGACGTAAAATATAGGGAGCAACGTTTCTCTGACTCGGAATAAATGTAAAACTACTTTTATTTTACAATAAAAATACTTTATTATGTATTTTGGAGTATATTTTTTTTGGGTGGTAAAATTGCTAAAAATGGTTTGATATTATACTTAAAATTGTTCCAGAAGATTAGTACATGAGGTGAGGGACAAGGGACAGAAGTGACAAATTGAATGTTTAAAATACTATTACAATAAAGCTTACAGTTATTTTCTTGAAAATACTTTTTGAAATTGTAGAAATGCATTACAAAATACATTTTATGCTTAAAAAAACACTAAACAGCATGCAACCCTTAAGGACGGAAATTACCCACTTATTGGAGATTCACCCTATTTCACATATTGGGCAGTCCATAAATGATATCACACTTTTTTCAATATTTTTACTCCCTATACCTGCCCTTGTCTTTACGTGTCACACTTCATCATACCTCCTCCCTCAACCTTGTCACATGTCACGATTTATTATATAAACATGCATTTGCAGTTAATAAACAAAACTCTACATTATAAGTCATATTTCAAATTTTATTTTCAAATTTTAACTATGTATTTTAATGACATTTGTGAGCGTAACAATAAAAACAGTTGGTGTATTTTTTAATAAGGATGACGTTTACAACAAAAAAACATAATTAATATACAATAGTAATAAAAAATTAATACGAAAGAAAAACTGAAATCAGTAGTGTTTTGGAATTTGAAATGGAATGGAATATATTTGACTTTATGTCTTATCTTGACTTTTCGAACACGAAGTACTTTAAAAGAGAGTGATTTTTTAAAAAGAAGCCTCAATATTGATTTTAGTTAAATAGAATTACAATTACAGTTATTTTCTCGCATTAATATGAACATTTGCAAAATTATGTACCAAAGCATAAAATAAAAATTGCTCTAAATCATTTACTATTACGACCTTTCTCCCTTTTTAGAAGAAATAAGCTCATCCACAGAGTACACAGGCATTTTGAAAATATTCTCATTCGCCTGGTTAATAAGTCTCTGATAACAATATTGTTTTCATCAGCCGAATCTGCAAATTCTATCGATGAAAGCAATTACAATTATGAGTTCTTGTGATCTACGCACAGTTACTCGAAGTGGACTAAATCTGCCAACTTCTGGTTGATATTTTTCATTCATTTTATGCACATCAATTATGCGTTTCTGCAACAAAATTTTGCTGTAAAATACAAGCCACAGTGCTTGCAAACATGAGAAGGATGCATACTTTGCACTACAGACAAAACAAGTCATGTGGCAACATTTTGTAGAGTACTAGTCCCCACCGATCAGGGAGGAAGTGTTTTAGTTTTCAAAATTTGCATAGCAAAAAGTAATGGAAATTTTTATATTTGTCTCAGCCAGCTCAATTAGTCGGTTCTAAGACCTTCCACTATCTGTCACTCTGAAATTGGAGTTCGCAAAAATCTTGATGGCACAATATTCAACAGTTCCCATGCATGCAATTTATTTTTTGTTGTACATTTCAAGGGTGCGACTGGAAAAGAGCATTCTAATCGAGTAGAATTTTTGCTATTATCATATTCTTAAACCTACATCGAATACCGTTTTTTCAAAACAGAAAAAATGCAATTAAAAACAAAATACATGAAACTTGTTTTAGCCCGATTCAAAAAAATACCCTGAAATTACTGTAATTTCAAAATAACTACTAAATTTAATCTGCTGATTTTAACTGCTTTTATATTAACAAAAATGTGCGATGTCACACTTCTTCTTACCCCTCCCCCCATTCACTTGTCACAATTTGTCACAATTTCTAACACGCTTTCCCCCCCCTCCAAGCGTGACATCTTTTTTTCGGATAACTCCTTTCCACATGCGCTAAAATTCCAAAAAGTCTAAGGGTATCCAACATGCCATTACCTGCAAAATATAATGAACCTTACTTTCATAAGAACTCCTTGAATTGCAGAGAAGTTTTATTTGGTAAAATAAAATTCTTCAGGCTGATACAAAAAACAAGATTAATAGTAAATCACATATAAAATTCACTATTTCTCCAATTTCAAAAATTCAAAGCTGTAGTTTTAAGAATAGTAGCCCAAGATAGAGTTTTAGAATTCTGTATAATAACATGGTGAAGATGATTTTGTGCATTTTATAGTTTTTATTTCAATCCTATAGAGAGTTATTTAAATTTGGAAGTGATACACTTCGTCGAAATCTCATTTCGTCAACACCACTTCACTAACAGGCAGAATTTGCCGAATAATGTTTCTTTGACAGGTACACTTCATCGACATATACACTTTGTCGACACAGCATTTCCTCAATATATTATACGTAATTTCCAAGGAAACACATACCTTTTGGTAAAAGATTGGACATCAGTCAGTAGTGTTGTGTTTAGTAGTGTAGTGTAGGTTAAGTGTGGTTCCCTTGAAGTGATGGCAGCAGGTTGGCAGATACAACTTATTTACTGGCTTTTTCGACTAACCGTGACTGGTCCTCTTATGGATATATATCGGCAAGCAATTTACACCGGCAAGTGACGTAGAATTTCTGATAGTGGCCCGATCAAATTTGTCAATATCGGTCTGAATCCGGAATTTTTAATTTTTGTCGGCCATTTTTTTCTTTTTGTAAATTTTATTTGAGTTTGAATTTTGATAAAAAATGTATATCTAATGTATTTCGTATAAAACTCTAATAAACAATAAACAATTTACAATACATAAATTACGTTGCGAAAAATATATAAATTAACACATATAACAATAAATTTCTGATGAAATATTGTATGCAATTTCTTGTAAAAATTGCAAATAGACAGATTTGTCTTATTTCCCAAGATACTTTGAATTCACAGTTATTTTTTTTTCAGCATTTCGCTTTTGATATGCATGCATATATTAATACATAAGTATTACATCTAATGTGAATATATGTCGATGAAGTGATACTTCAAAGAAGTGCACCTGTCGATAAAACGGTATATCGACGATGTGGTGTCAACAAAATGACTACCACCCCTTAAATTTTATGCTATGCCAATTTTTTTGTGCATTATAACTATGATACTTGTATTAATTTATTCAAAGTATTAGTATCAATTATTTTTTTAATATAAAAGAAGGTATTGGTACATAACCATATACATTATTTATATCCTATTAATACAAAGAATTTACAGCTGTATTTAGGAGAAGTAATGATAATGAGAGCAGAAAATGAAGGCAAATCGGCTATTTAATTTTTTTCCAGTACACAAGAGCTTATTGAATGGGATGCTGGTAGTTTTGTGTACAATATAGCCATTAATCACCTGATATTTTCAATTTGAGACATTTTGTCCGATATTTAAAGATATATCTGCTGGAATTTCGGAATCAATTATTATTATTAATTGGAATTATGAAGAATGTGCATGATTTCATATTTATCAATATCAATTTGATCAAAAGGACAATTAGGGGCCAACAAAAATATCATATCATTGAAAAATTGCAATACTTAAAATCACTTTGTAAAAAAAAATCCCTCAATAATAAATAGCTATCTGATATAAGTGTTCCGTTTCGTTTAAGTTCAAATAATACTTAAAATGGAAAGTTGCGGAAATTTTCTCCCTGTTTCAATTGTTATATTTGTAAGTCACCACTGGTGTACAGAATAGGCCATCCTTATATTTTGTGATACGCATTCAATTTTCTTTCGTTATTAAACATTTTCTTTTTAATGTGATGTCTATTACTATAATATTACTAGATATTTGATATTATTCTTCTTTAGCATGAAAACTTCATATTTGTAATTTAAAAAGTATTGAAACAGAAAGTACACCAGTGGTGCCTTTATTTTACTACAAACCATCAGTTGTCATTTAGGCTTTAAAACTCATATCGCAGAAAGTGAACAGCTCGTGTCTGTATATTACGAAATATAGTCAGCTTTGTTAAACTTCAATAAAATGCAAAGCAAAGCATTTTTAAAATGAATTTCTACTTATTTTTTAAATAAAGCTATTAATGTTTAATCTTTTCACCGCTGAAAACTCATATCTCCGTTCATTAACCTTTAGATTTTACTGCAACTTGAGTATTACTTATATTTCTATAATTCTCGAATTTTATGTTCTATTAAAACGCTTAGTAATATTTAACATTCTTAAATTCTATATGTGATAAATGTACGTAATAAAATTTATTGAATTACATTGGAAAAACCATCTTTTTTTAGCACCCACAAAAATACCATGAAAAGGCAACATTACAAATTTCCCCTTTTTTTCCATTTCACTTGACAGTCAATGGGTGAAATTAGTTATTAGGTAGATTTCGTAAGAAATACTACCTATTGCAATCGCACCAGTTTATCTATCTATCTATCTATCTCTCTCTCTCTATATATATATATATCACTTTTTTATGGACACGATAACTTCTATAATTCTTCACCATCTCCACCAAACTGGTACATTAAATCAAAGGGGTTAAAATCTTGGTTAAGTTGGTTAATGGGCAAAATCGGACCAAGGGCGTCGGAATAGGAGGGCGTTTTTGTGAAAACTGAAAAAACGCCATAACTTCTTAATTAAAGTAGATATTTAAAGTTTATATTACTTTTTAAAAATGGGTCAAAAGCATATGCATGACAGATTTTTGATAAATTTAGACGTGGGCTCAAGGGTCGAAAAAAAGAGGGATTTTGAGAGAAAAAAAGTCATAACTTCGTCAATTTTCAAGATATCAAGTCCAACTAAATTTTTTCTAAATGTTCTTAAAATTATCTAAAACTTTTGCTTTTACAAGTTTTTGATAGGACGAATTTTTACTGATGAAAAAAATTAAAAACGAAAAGAAAAAGAGCGCTGAAAAAAAGAAAAAAATCCATAACTCCGTCAATTTTTAAGATATTAAATCTGATTAAATTTATTTTACATCTTCTCAAAAATATCTACAACTTTTATATTGACAAGTTTTTCATAGGACCGATTTGTATAGCAAAAAGAAATTAAACAAAAATAGGAGTTCGAGAAAAAAAAACCTCAAATCCAAACTGCTTATATTCTGACACATTTTTAAATTCATTTTTGATTTTAAACGCATCCAAATGGTAGATCCTCTTATTTAGAAACTGTATAAAGTGACGCATTGGTCAATTTTCTGATAAAGACAGAATATATTTCAAAAAAAGGCTACCAAAAAGGGTATTTTGAACAGGATTTCCGAAAGTCATCGGAAGTGAAAATTGAAGGAAGTATTCAAATAAGAAATTGCGTTTTTTTCTGATTCGTTTTTAAATCCATTTTTGTTCTCAAACGCATCTAATTTACCTATCCTTTTATTTAGGAACTATATAATGTGATGCATTGGTCAGTTTTTTGATAAAGACGGAATATATTTCAAGAAAGGCTACCAAAAAGGGTATTTTGAACAGAATTTTCCGAAATCACCATGACTGAAAATTTAAGGAAGTGTTCAAATGAGAAATTGTGTTTTTTTTTCTGACTTTTTTTCTTGACAGAAGTCTTCGTGTTTTGAAAATTTAAGGGTTTTCACATAGCAAATTCCGTTTTTTATGACTCGTTTTAAAATCCATTTTCACTCTCAAACGCATCCAATTTACAGATCCTCTTATTTAGGAACTATATACTGTGACGCATTTGCCAGATTTTTGATAAAGATAGAATATATTTTTAAAAATGCTGTCAAAGTGAGTATTTCGCACAAAATTTTCCGAAGCAATCATGATTAAAGAATTAAGGATGTATTCAAACAACAAATCGGTTATTTTAAGACTCATTTTTAAATTCAATTTTTTTCTCAAATGCATTCAACTGACAGTTTTTTGTTATTTAGGAACTGTATAATGTACTGTTTTGGTCGATTTTTTATAAAATTCAGAATCTATTTCGAAATATGTTGTCAAAATGGGCATTTGAGCTGAATATTTCTTAAGATGATTCTGATAAAACCAGTTTTTGCAGAAAAATGAAATTAAAAATTTTTCATAAACGGCCAAATGAAGCTATTAAACTGGGTTTATCTCTAATTTTTTTTTTCTTTTTGTAATGAGCACTTTTTGAAATCTACCTCTGCCTATAGGCCCAGCCGACAGGGATTTTTGTTTATTATTGCTGTCATAATTTTATTTTAAATGCCAATATTTTTTTGTTTATTTTTTGAATGACGCATCAATGATATAAAATAATAATACATTTTGCAGAAATCCATAAACAAACGTAAGTAAACCAACAACTAATAAAAATCAATTTGAATCAATAATGTAAAACATATTTTATTTTTAAATTTCTAATCTAATTCATATATATATATAGCACAGCAATTCTAATCGACAAAAGATTTCATCAGTCGAAAATCCAAAAAGAAATATGAAGCAAAATTTCCTTTTTACAAAAAAGTTTAAAAAATATATTTTTAAACATTTATTTTCTTTAATCCGAAAGAATTATTCTTTTAAAAACAACAGGAGAAAGTTGTAACAACTATCAAATCTTTTTATCTTTAAATTCAAAAGATCAGCTTGGTTTCAGTAACAGTAAAAATTCGAAGGAAAGAAGGCGGCGATGTAATACTGAACAATTTTGTCTTTCATTTTTTATTGTTAACATTTTCATCAAACTGTCTCACTGTCGATTTTTCCCAAAGGATGGTTTTCTTTCTCTCTAAAAATTATCATTCATTGTTGGAAATAAAAATTTAAAGTAAGTGGTAAACTTTATTGCAAGATTGTTATTTGACATTTTAAGTAATTCTATGATATTTTGTTGAATATATATTTAAAAAAATGAAAAAAATGAAAATTTCGAAAATAGATTTTTAATATTTCATTAGTTTTAAATATTGTTATTAAAATAAATAAAAAATAAGTGCTCTTTATATCACTCACTTTTGGAGCTGATAATTCAAAATAAGAATTAGAAAAATTACTGCTGAAAAATAACTTAGCTTTTTAAGTAACTGTCAGATATACAGGGTTGTTATAATTAAAGTTCGCCTACTCAGAAGGTTCTGGAGTCGGTTCTATTGCTCCAAACGAAACAAAATTTCACTAGTACATAGTTGAAGGGATGCGCTCTGCGAAATTCGAAAAAAAAAAGTCAAATATTTTGTCACTAGGTGGCGCTGCGTCAATATTTAAAGTGATATTTGCAGATTCATTAAATCAATATCAGTCAATCCAGACGAAACACACAAATTTAAAAGTTTCAACAAACTTCGACAAACTGCGAATTGTTATAATTAAGTTCACATAATCAGACAGCTCTAGAGCCTGACCTATGATTCCAAACAATACAGAAAAATGAAGATCATTTCATGTGATGTAAACTGCATCGACAAAAATAAAACATGTCGCTCGGCAGTAAAGAAATAAAGAAGAATAAAATAATGCATGCTCAATGAATCTTCTGCCATTTTTAGTAATGCATTCCATTCTCAGAATTGTGATTTCGACAGTATTGCGTAAACTGTCCTGTAAGATTGAGCGAATGCGAAGTCTGATATTATCTTTCAGATCAGAGATTGTCTGACATCTGTCTTTAGATACAGAATCTTTCAAAAAACCCCAGAAAATAAAGGAATCCCCAAATATTGACTTAAATATTGGTGCAGCGCCACCTACTGACAAAAATTCTAACTAATTTTTTTTTCATTTTCGCAGAGCGCATGTCTTTAACTATGTACTAGTGAAATTCTGATTTGTTTGGAGCCATAGAACCGGCTCTAGAGCCTTCTGAATAGGCGAACTTTAATTATAACAGCCCTGTATATATATATATATATATATATATATATAGGATAGTTTAAATGAAAATAACAATTGCAAGTTTGAAAACGTATTTTTTAACTTCCCAGTGTCTTTCAGTTGTTATGAAAATAAAATAAAAATAAGTATATATTTGTAAATAATGATTTAAAATGAAGTAATAATTCCCTCCTTTAAAATTGCTATATTACAACAAAATCTAATACTTCAGCATATAAACGATGTTTGAGTCATCGAAAAATGGCACAATAATTTTCATATTCAATTTCAAGTCCATAAGACAATCAAACAGCCACACACAAATGAGTGATTTGTGGTTAAGAATTCTGCACAGCCATTGGAAAAAAAATGTGTATTTTATTTTAAAAGTATCATCTGTTATAAAATCCAGTGAATTTTTGTTTTATTTTGATTTATAATTTAAATAATTGGGTTTTATCGTATTTTGTTAATTTTAGCTCAAAATGCAATTTGTTTAAGAGTTAGACTGAAAAATACATGATGTATTTTTTACTGTGACAATTATGTAGATTTATTATAAATCAATGAAACAGTTTTTTTTTCAAGATTTTCTGTCGTCGAATTTAGGCGGGTTCCACCTAGTATGTGTTAATATGAAAATATCCATCTTAATCATTTCCGAATTCTTATATTTAAATTTCCCTTTGCTTTTATATAATGTATTAACTTATTATATTTAATTCCATGTCTTTAATATGCGCTTTGTTTATTTTATTTTATTCTAAAAAACATTAATATGTTTTCCCTGAAACCGCATAACTTAATTTTTATCTTTTATCTCATTCATAATACATTTTATTTACATTCTAATGATCCCCCGATTACCCACAATTCCCTGTTTGCGACGATAAGCTAGATTGTTCACTTTATCCATTCTTTTGACTTGAAGAAAAGGCTGCTTTAAACTATTTTTCAAGAGCAACTTAAAATGCAAAATGCTACTTAAAATCATTTACCAGAAACATTTAATCGCAGTATTAACACTCGTGGGGCATACAGTCAAAGAACAGATATCTTTGGATATTTCCCTCTTGAATCAGGCTCATACGTTACTCTATTTTAAAACACATTTATTCGTGTTTTCTAGAAATTAATTGGCAACATAGAACATTACCGTATTATTATGTATTCTTGCGTACATTGGGATATAACGAGATCACTTTCACTCGAAAGCCAAAATTCTTCATTATTGCATGTGTCAAACGAATCATTGTCACTTATCAGTTAAATCTATATTAATGGGTGAGTTTCTGTTTCGATAATAACATCGTTCTGTTTTAATATTATAGAATATTACGGCAGTACAAGGATTAAAGTGGAGCATTTGTGAAACTTTATAATGTGGTGAAACACGATCAAATGTGTTTAAAAAAGGATATCGTCTATGTCTGATTTAAGTGAGAAATATCCTAGGAAATTCACTCTTTACATTATGTGCCTATTAAGTGTTACTGGTAAATGGTTTAGAGCAGAATTTTTCATTTTAAGTGTTTCCGATAAGTGGTTTATAACAGCATTTTTTACGCACGCACGCACACATATATATATATATATATATATTACTACATTTATTACATACATTGTATAAATTTCATATAATGGATAAAACTTCAAAAACAAAGAAAAAATATATATTAAATGCAATCTTATACTTTTAATCATGATGTAAACTAAAATACTAAAAATCTATAATAAAATGTCCCAATATCTTTTAAAAATATATAATTTTTTAGGACAGTTTTTATTTTTAATTTTCATACTAACACATAAATTTTTATACAAAAAAAAATGCTTACCTGACAACATCTTGACATAAAACTCCCTGCGTTGTAAAATCTGTCAAACTATATTTATGTGACTTTTTTGTATGCATAATCTACTTTTTTTATTTTTTTTATTTTATTTCCTTTTATGTAAATATTTAATGACAACAAGATAATGCTTTCAAACAAATATCAACTTTTTTAAGTTTTTTTGTGTGTAAGTAAGAGTAAGCTTTTTTGTTATTTGAACATTTTAAAACATGTTATGAATGAGTAAGAAATTATTATTTTATAAACATATTTGACTTTTAAAATATTTTTAATTATAAGGTAAATTTGGGTTGTATGCTACACTTTTTCTTTTCTTCTTGTAATGTGTAGAACAAAGCAAATAAATAAATAAAAAAATAAGTAATAGGAATAATTAGTCAAACTCTTTAGAATCTAATTTCTATATTAAACAAATTTAATCACTTTTAATAAAATAATATGTATAACTAAATTGCGAAATGTTTAACGAAAATACAAAAATGTTTGGCTCAAAGATCAAATTTGAGACAAAAAATGAAAATGAAAAGAAAACCATTTGAATTTCTATGAATGGTTAGCATAATTACTACAAACAATAGATAACCTACTTTTAAAAAGACATAAATCACTGCTTTACATCCAGTCGAGTGCTGTATTTAGATCCAAATGCAAGAATTAATTCTATTCAATTTAGGCTCTAGTCTTTTTATTTTTGGCCTTTTTTCTCATTCTTTGATTTGTATTTCCATTTGCACACTATCACATCACACTTTTGTTGCGACAGTAAAGCGAGCGTGTTTCAAGCAGCCAATTGCATTTGATGCACTGAATGTAGTTTGCTTTAAACTTTGTTACTTGATATGACTTCAGATACCCAGCACTTTCAAATTCCAATCCAATATTGCCATCAAAATTCAAAACAGAAACACTTTAGTCACTGCCAAAAAATAATTTCAGTTTTTTTTTTCATATTTTATTTCCGCCAATCTCTTACTATTTGACGCTTTCTAGTTTCTTTTGATTTTTATTTTCTTCTTCTTTTTTCTTGTTTATGAACACTGTACTTATAACATTTGCATCATTTTGCTTTCTTTTACTTCTCTTTATAGGCCCTTAGGAAAGGGAATAGATTTTGTTTCACAGCTTAAATAGTCATAATTGTAGAAAGCCAACATTTTTCTTATTAACAAATAGAAACCCAACATTTTTCATCGAAAAAAATTTATAAGAAGTGATTTGCGCTTTATTTGCTTTCAGGGAACTGCAAGTGCTTTTGAAATTGTAATAAAAAGATTATGAAATCGAAAAAAAGAACACATTTTGCGCCATTTTTCCCTAAACCTTTGTGCGACATTTGTGGTATAGTGACCACAAATAACCATAGGTAAGATGCCACACCGCCATTTTGGGCATGAGATCGAATCGGGAGAAAGGCAAGCACAGAGCTGTTAAGTAGCCAGCTTTTTGGATACGGTCCATTTACTGCAGAAAAGTTATCCTATGCATCTAATGGGATATGAAGGGTATTCTCTATAACGAACTGTTGGAGCCTGGTATACGTGCAACAGCTGAACGCTACAAGCGACAATTGCTTCAAATGAACCAAGAAATCGGTCAAAAACGTCCATTTACTGGAAATGATTTGCGCCCCGTGAAATTTTTCCATGAAAATGTCAGGCCTTATGTTGCAAAACCAGTCAAGGACACGCTAGTAACTCTTGGCTGGGAAGTTTGGAACACCCGGCGTGTAGTCTCGACATAGCCCTTTCGGACTATCATTAGTTTCGGTTGATGCAGAATGCCTTGTCTTCTGTACACTTCCGGACAGCGGACGAAGTGCGAAATGTTGAAAACTTCATCGCATCAAAAGACGAATTATTCTACACCGCTGTCATCTGTCAACTGGCCGACCGATGGCAAAAGGTGTTAGATAATGATGTAGATTATTTTTAAAATGTAGTTGCTTTATTATTCCGGAATACTTGCGGAATAGTAAATTACTAGATGTTCTGTAAGATAATAGTGGTGTACAAAAAGCCGGAGACTTGGCAACCCTGCAAGTGCATGTCTGTATTGTACTAGAACCCAATTTACACTTGCAATCAGTTTTGGGATGAAATCTCTGTTTATTTGGTTTACAATGGAAAATAAAACTTTGTTCGAGCAATTTTAACAACACTCTCAAAAAAACTTCTTTCTTTTCACGAAAAATCTACTTGCAGCAGTAATGCAGTTGTGTTTCTTTCAATTGACGGATATCCGTTTATTTTTTCTCTATTACAAGTGGTAAAATTCAAGAAGGTTTGGAAAAAGCAGACACTGGGATTGAGCCAGTCACCTCAGCTTTGGAAGCCGAATGCGCTTTTACGGAGATGCGGTTGTCCAGCAGCAATGTGCTTTGAAGTAAATGCGCTCGTTTCAAGTGGGTGCGACTTGATCAATTTTTAAAGAAGCTTTTAATTTTTAAGTTAATTTCAGGAAGCTTTCGTGTTAATGAGATTGTGGCTGGGCTTTTTATACGTTAGTATTAAAATAGCATAAAAATGTTAAATTTAAATATATTTGCGTAGATTCCTAAAGGCAAAATATAGATTTTCTATTTTTATTCGATAAGTTTTTTGAGTAATATCGATATATATATATTTTTTTTTTTTTTTTTTTTTTTTTTTTGCATTTAACTTTTTAATTAAAATATCTTTTAAATGTGTTCACTTAAAGTATAATTTAAATGCAAATATTTATTTATAAATAACTTTGCAAATTCAACTTTTTTCAACTCATCCAACTTTAAATAATAAATTGTGAGTATTTTTGAATGAATGAAGAAAGTAATTGTTATTTATTTTCAAATTCGAAAACATTTTTTTTAAACTAAATTAGACATCTTAATCTATAGAGTTTTTTGTTTCTCATTTTAAAAATAAATTCGAATTTATTACTAATAGATCAAATATGCATGCGTTCTAGGAATAAACGAAATCTCTTCCTCTTTATTAGACCTTAGTAATAAATTCAAGGTTCAAAGATGTATCCTAGGAGTACGGAAATTGTTTTTGAAAAAAATAAGAATAATTTTGTCTACATTGACGAATTTTTCTGACAGTGAAATTATCATGCAGGTTTGAAACATAAAAACATGTATAAATATGTAAATACTGACAATTAAGCAAACGCATACAACATAACACATGGTACAGAGGAAAACTATAAACTCCTTAATTTAGTCTAGAGAGCACTAATGAGAGAGCGTTCTAGGACTAGAGAGACAACTAGAGAGCGTTCACACAATATCTGCGGTATCTGACCCCAACTTACCCTATTAAATAAAATTTCTTTATGCTGATGTATTATTTTGCTGGATTTTTCGAAGAAAAATACGTTATAATTTTTTATCATATTTACTTTTTCAAGGTTTTCAATCTCTTTTCCCCATATCTTTATTTTAAAACTAAATTTGCAGGATAAAGTTTTGCAAAATACGTTTATGTGACTTTTTTTCATTAAAAGCGAAAGCTGAATTGAAAGGCTATAAATTCTTTATACTGATAGAAAGTGGGATATATCAGTTGCTATAATTTTTTTGTCAATTTGAATTACTTATAAATTAATCCATATTCCACTTACACTGTAAAAAAAATTTCAAGAGGTTACAAAAAATTCTTTAGTAAATTTGTATTCCACAGTATTTTTTAGTAACCATTACAAACTTTTTTTTTGCAAGTGAAACAAGCATTTTTTTTGTAAACTGAACAAAATAATTTTTTGTATAACTAACTTAAAAATTTTTAGTATGAGCCACCAAGAAAATTTTAGTAATAGCTCCAAAATTGTTTTAATAACCTTTACGTGCGCCCGAAGGACAGGAGCTGCATCCAAACTTCTCAAGCTATAGATTTTCGTCAAAACCGCAATAGATGGCAGCACCACAAATGCTACCTGCTCTGACAGGATTTTCATAATCCCTTTATTAACGAGTACTTACACTACATACATTCGGGACGTATTTGACGGTGTCGAACCCGGGACCTCTTAGCCTGGAATCCGTTACTATAACCACTATGCTATCAAGGCCACACCAAGTGAGTTTTAGTAATAGCTATTAAAAATGTAAAACTATTAAATCTATCCATTGCTAACTTTTTTCTAGTAATTCTTACAGATTTTCTAGTAACCGACTAAGATTACTAAAAATTTTTTAGTAATTACAAGGATCACTAAAGTTTTTTTAGTAGATCGACCCTTTTTTTTTTACAGTGTACAACGGTTCTGTTGTAAATTAATTGTTTTCTTTAGGTTCTCTTTGAATTCCAATAGCTATTCACATTTTCTCTAATATCGAGGATACAGTCTTTCATCATTTAATCCAAGCCTTTTTCACCGACAATGAATTTACAGACAGTTTTTCACCGACAGTGAAGTCAACTTGCGAAATCTCATTAATGTTTAGTCTATAAATATTTGTTGCATTCATATATTAAAATATTGTTTCAGGAAATTAATATTTTTATGCTTAATTTAATGCTTAATGATTTGAGAGCTAATAAGCTGCGAGTAAGATTTTAACACTGTATATAAAATAAAGTATATATTTTAGAAATATTTTTAGATTAAGAAAAACAAACACCCTTTAACTACTTCGAGACGTGCGACCGATATACGGGCTGCATAAGGTGCTTAAAAATTATATTTCTCACCAGTAAATTTTTACTGAAAGTTTCCGGTTATTTAATCCGAAAAGGTTCCCGATTCAATTATGTGAAAATTTCTCTTTTACAAAGTCGGTTATAAAAGATTAAAATTTCTTAAAACATGCTCGTCCTGAAGGGTTCAAGAAAATTTTCCAGGAAAAAGAAGACAAAAATATTAATTTCAAACAGGAGATAAACAATATGATCAAAAAGGACCGGCCATTTGCGTTTTTAGACATTGTGTTGAATATCTATAAAAATACATGGTGCTTTATCCTGAAACTCTAAATGTGTAAACATCATATGTACAGGTCATAAATTATTATGAAGATTTACTCCCGAAGCTCCATAGGAGCCCGTTAACAAATTGAAAAAGAACGAAAATTTATTGGATTAACCCTGTCAAAACTACTGTAGAAAAAGCTTTCTAACTGTAGATTATAATTAAGGGGCTTATTGTAATACACTGTGTTTAATTTTATGCAGATAGCATGTATTTTCGTAGAAAAATTGAAGTTTTTATTAAAACAGCCAAATTTTTTTCAAGTTTTTTTGCTCATAATTTGCATAGCTCTTAATATAAAATAAAGTTCTTCTCCAAAAATATAACAAACAACATACCCTGCAATTAGAATTAAAAAATAATAAAAATTATACGAAAAAGGAGCAGGTTTACTAAATAATTTCCATTGCGCACGCGTAAACGCTATAAAAATTTCCTTTGCATATAGTGTTAGCTAAATGTATACAGCAACACTGTAAAAATCTCAAAAACATAGCTTAAAAATTCTGAGGTTGATCACCGATGGAATGAGCTCAAAATTCGTTGTTTCCAAAATGAAGCAAAATAATGAGAGATTGTATCCAAATATAGTATTACGTGCCATATTGTGTATTCTATATTGACACTAATTAATGGATATATGGATACAGATCCACATGTTTTTACTTTATTTTGGGAATAATGGATTTTGAGCTTTATATACCGACGATTACTTTCAGAATTTTCAAGCTATGTTTGTGAGACTTTTACAACACTTGCTCTGTACATTTAGTTAACACAATATGAAAATGAAATTTTGATAGCATTTACGCATGAGTAATGAAAAATTATTTTGTAAACCTGCTCATTTTCCAAACAATATTTATTATTTTTTCATTCCGATTACATGGTATTGTGTACTATGTTGTTTGTCATATTTTCGGAAAAGAACATTATTTTATTTTAAGAATTCTGCAAATTCATAAGTAAAAAAACTTGGAAAAATTTGGGAGTGTGTTTATAATAGCCGTAATTTCTCTACGAGTATACAGTGTGAACATAAAGTCCCAGCGCATTTTGCAGAAATAATTAATGCATGAAGTTTATATTACAGGTGAATACTCCGATGATATGTTAACAACAGAAGAAGGAATTGCGGTTGCAGCGACACATTTTCGTGGTCAGACATTCGAGGAGGTCAAGGAGACGTTTTGTAGAAAATTTGGAGGAGAGGCTCCAACACGAGGAAATATCAGAATAAATATTTTTTAGGACAGCTGTTTATCACGTTTGCATATATACGTTTCCATGTTAATCATGTTTAAATATACAGCAAAAATACTGAAATTTATATCACTGAAGGTTGTTATTTTAAAATATTTATACCGATCGAATAATCCTTTCCACATCACTTTTAAGATAACATCTATAAATAAAAAGAATATTGCCCAGTTAAACTGATGGCATTGAGCTCACAGGCTACGCATACTAATTGCACATTACAGCCTTGTATTTTCGTTAATTCCGTTCGAAAAAAAAATTAAGAAGGGGAAACAGCTTTCCCCTTTCTCCTTTTTTATACTTAATCATTGAACTTCCAAAACTATCAAATACATGCTTTATCATATTAAAAAATCTATATCCAAAATTCAGAGCAATTTTGATAATTCTTAATAAAAACCCTTCAGCATTTATATAATTTAAGAGGAGTTATTCCCTTCTTTTATACTTAACCATTAAACTTCCAAAACTATTCAGAGATTTGAACGAAATCTGACAATTCTGATTGAAAAATCCATTTATGCAAGTTAAGGGGAGGGGAATTAGAACCCCCGTTCCCCCTGTTTATACTTATTCAATGAACACCTAATAACAGCCATGGACTCGCCTCATCAGAATGATCCTATATCTAAATTTTGAACGAAAACTGTTAATTCTGCATGAAAATCCCGTTTATATCAATTAAGGGGGGGCGTATGAGCCCCCCGTTCCCCCTCTTTATGATTATTGAATGAACACATAATAACAGTCACGGAATCGCCTCATCAGAATGATCCTATATCTAAATTTTGGACAAAAACTGTTAATTCTGCATGAAAAACCCATTTATATCCATTAAGGGGAGAGGCATGAGTCCCCCGTTCCCCCTCTTATACATATCGAATGAACTCCAAAAACTAATCAGGGAAGCGCCTTATCAGGATATACCTATATACAAAATTTCAAGTGGATCCGATATTTTTATCATGAGTTATCGCGTTACGCACGAACGCACGTACATACAGAACGGACGGGCACATAAGCTCTCAGGCTATTATAGCCTGTGAGCTAAAAATGGTGAACAAATGGTGGGTTTTTTTTTGCATGGGGGTTTATCAAGGGATAAATCTACAAGACTAAGGTTAGAAATGTGACAATCCTAAAACAACAAATAAGCGAAGTATGCGAAATGATCATCGTGGGGATGTTGAAAAAAGTGTTTCAAGCTACACTGAACCGGTGGGAAACATGTTTCGAACTTGATGGACATCACATTAAAAATTATTGATAAGCTGCATAATACTATTGAAACATAAAATTTGTGAACAAATTATTTCTACAAAATGGGCTGTCAGTTTATGTTCACCCTGTATATGTTATCTGCATAAAAAGTAACGCAGTTTATTACAATAAGCCACTTAATCGTAATCGAAGTTTGAGCGCTTTTGCTGTATTTGTTTTGACAAAGATATCCAAAAGATATTCGTTCTTTTTCAGTTTCTTGACGGTCGCCTATAGATTTTCGGGGAAAAATTTTCCCGGAAATGTATGACTTGTACTACTATGTTTACACTCTTAGAGTTTCAGGATAATCCCTCCTGCATTTTTCAACAAATTTAACAAAATATCTAAAATCTCAAGAAGCCGGTCACCTTTGATTTTATAAAATATTAAAAAAATACGAATACAATAACATTAGATTTAACTTTATTGGGTGGCATTGAAAAACTGAGTGAGCCAGCATCTTTAAGTCAGAAATATGTGTATTTAATACTGTACCTTATGGAAGCATTGGAGGACTTAGAGTTTGTTCTCCCTCCGAATTTCTGCTACTGTTGACGAAGCATATAATGTTCGTCAGTGTTAAACGTAACATTCTTTTCTGAAACTAGATTATATTTGTAGAGTTTTATTAATTTAAATAAACTTTTACTGTAAGCTACCTGAACAGCTAATTGTATAGATATATCATTTCGCTACACTGAGAAGCTTATGTTTTATTTAAGGTAAAGACTCAACAATCAAAATAATATTCTATTATTTTTCGATTGCATAATTCAATCAGCCTCAAATTAAATCAAATCTATGTAAATCTTTTTAAAAATGCCGGCATAATTCTACAAAAGGTAAATAACAGACTTTTATATTTGCTGTAAATGCCTTCAAATTCTACGGCAACAGCAATTTCACAATAATGATAATATAGCTTATTTAATCCAAACTCTTGAGAATTGCAAAGAAAGTGTTATAACAAAATTGTTAAAAAAAAATTGTTTGTTTTGAAGTTCAGAAGCAGCTTTTGATGATAAAACATTTAAAAAAAACAAGTTTTGGAAAAAGCAAAAAAAAAAAGTCTTACATTTGTAAAAAAATATTAATTTCGTTTTAGTGAAAGAGCAAAACAGTATCAGTCCAAATGAGATTATAATTTTTATTTATTGATTGATTTATTTACAATCAAGAAGGCTCCCGAAATAAATATAATTAAGTTACTGAGTTATTTCAATTAAAAGTAAAACATAATAAGCTTATAAATCTTATTAAATAGGATTTTAAAAATAATCTGAGTTACGAAACTCGTTCAAAAATATTTTTTCTAAATATGACCTTGTATGAAAGGCCTACTTTCTTTTTTCTATGCAACCTCAGAAATACAAAATTATAATAATGATTTTCGTAAGCTTTATCGAAATTAACTATCTTTAAATATTTTTTTTATTTTCTTAAAGTTTCGCTAATCTATTTCGCATCAATATTATCTCATTCGAATGTTTGCTGACCTAGTTTTACATTTTATCGCATGAAATAGAGCAATACAGGTTTTTTCATTTTCATTATTTTGTATTAATAAAAATAAATGTAAATAACTTGGAACCTCTTTCCCATTGAGGTTTCAAAAAATTCCAAATGGTATACCTAAAGTTTTTAGACAGAAAAATAAATAAATAAGTAAGAAACGCTTAACAAAGTGTGTTGAGGAAAAAAAAGTGAAACAGTTATTCTTCTTAGAAAAAAGTATATTTGCAGTTTTTAAATATACATTGTACGAAAATAATTCTCGGTGATAACCCATATAAAATAAAAAATAAAAATAATTGAAATTATTTTAAATATACAAAAAATATTGAAGAAAAACTCATTAAGTTTATGTTCATAAGCATTTGAATGTTTATCTGTAATTAAAATCACTATATCTAAGTAAAAGTTAAAATACGCATTGTACATTAAAAGCTTTAAAAATTTTATCCACTGACTGCATAATTCTAAAATGGTTTCTACTGACATATGTATTAACATAATAGCTTATTCTGTTAAAAAAATAATCTCATAATAAGTAAAGATTTTTCAATATTAACCCATTAACGCCTGAATTATTTTCTTCGCTAAAATTTAAATTTTGTATTTCCCACCACTTTTAAAAGCAAATTAACTTTTACATAAATTTATCGAGGATTCTGTCTCGTGAAATAAGGTATATATTTATCTTCCTCTTTACTGGTGGGAAAACCGCTTTCTTGTTGTTTTTGTAACCGTCCTCAAAAGAGGACGCTGGGCGTTAATGCGTTAAACGAATTTCGCAAATATTGAAGTGACAGAGGCAGTTGATATGGTAAAAATGAATGTAGTAAAAAAATGTCATGCATTGCATATTAATTTTTAATAAGCTTTGAAAAATATATTTTTTAGATTTATAGGTAAATAAAATGAAAGAATAGATTAATATATCGGGAGATACTGATATAAGGGATATGTAAACTAAAGAAAATATCTATTTGAAGCTGTAATTTATAAATAAATATTTTATTTGCATTTAAAAATTACGCAGATTTTAGAAAATGTATACAGAAAATGATAAATACAAAGACAAGCATTTTTGTAAGTATCTGCATAATTTTAGCGTTTAATTTCACTCTTTCAGATCATGGCGGTATTTTTAAATATATTATAGCGATTCATTAAATAATAGTAATGGAAAGCATTTGTATACGTCTGATGTATTAAAAAAACAATATGCTTTTTAAAATTATGTTATATGACTTTTTAAATTTAGAAATTATATGACGAAAGAAAAAGAATAAAAGAGTTAGTGTTGAAATTTTTGTATTTTATTTTATTGTATTTATTTTTCAAACGTGAAATGCATATTAATGTGCACTGTTACATTATGACTCATTCTGTTACTTGCCGCTTGGATGTAAGCAGAATTATAATGGAGGGTATACGGAGGTATATGATGCATGCGTTCTTGAATTATTTTAAGAAGTTCCGTATTTCCCTGTTTATCAAATAAAGCCACAGCGTATATTCTATAGATGAATCTCAAGATTCTAGCGTACTTTGTTATTTTTATGATTTTAACGCTAATTAAAACTGATTGCAAATTAATGAAAATAAAAATTTGCCATATCTAGTTTTCTTTAACTTATTTGTAATTTATTATTTAGTCATGTTTTTGCCGGTCACAGTAGACCGGCATATTTAAGTTTTCATATCACTTGTCTCTTCAATTGTTAAATGTTACGTAAGAAATTATGTTTTAAATTTAATAAAAATCTTAGTAGCCCCATGTATATAGGAGTAAATTATGAACTTGTATATAGTTACAGTATAAATACTTTATTTATTTATTTATTTTTAGAATTTATTTTTTAAATTAAAGTTTTAGTTTAGGCAAATGGCTTTTGCATGCAAATAACTAAAACCTTGAAAGTATACGTGACATGGATTACAATAAAAAATAGGATTCAGGCTTTTATAAAAGTCGATATTCTACAGTACTGATTTTACTTTATTTTCATTCAAAATGCATGAATATATAAAGCTTTTGTCCTTCCTTTCGAAAAATATTAGTATCTAGATCTATAGCCGTCAATATTTAGAAGAATAAATTTTTCATCTGTTTCATTTTTTGAAAGGGGAGAAAGAGGAATTTTTACTTCCCTAAAGCTATTTCAGAATAAGGTCTTTATATTTTTAAAAGGTTTTTATTTTACTTTATTTCTTGGTAAATTCTTAAAATATGCGTGAATTTTGTTGTCGTTAAACACTTATAAGCACTATTTTTTTGAAAATGACACATAATTTATTGCATTATAGTATAAATATATATATATAATTAAAAATTACTTTACTTCATTTTTTAATATTACCTCATGATTTTACATTCCATATGAATTCCATATGATTCTACAGAATGACTCACAAGCTCACTGACAGACATTTTATATAAAATATGCTTTTCGGAATATCTGACACCTAAAACATGTAAATCTGTCGAAAATGGGAACCCGAAAACTTTCACGAATCTAAAGTTTCTACTAGTAAGTATAAAAGAAAATAAATAAGTCCCATAGATCTAATATGCTGTTGATTTTCAAAATTTAAATTGAAAACGCATTATAAAATTTGAAATTCGTACGTCAAAAGTCGCAAAAGTTGTGCTTTTGTACTCTAATTAGTTTTACAAATAATCTGATCTTGGTGAAATAGTTGTTGCACTCTCTTGCAAAAGTGTATAAATATAAAAGTTATTGCGATTACATGCATTGAATTCACGAACACGGAAACTATTACTTCATTTGAAATACAATGCAATCAACACAGCAACCTAGAATCATTAGTTATCTTGATATATCAAAGAAGTAATTACGTATAATTCGGATTTAACAGAATAAAGATTTTTTTATTAATGTAATTTAAATTCAATGCGATTTTCATGAATTTGGAATGATTCAACAAAATTTTGCAACGATTATAAATATTGAATTACAAACCGATATTCGGTTAGGTAATTTTTACGGTGTTATTTATACGGTTTCTTAAGCGTAGAGAAGAACGGATGGAACAGACAATACTATAAGTTCTATTAATTCACACGACATTTCGCGAAAGATTTCAATGTAATGTATTAATTTTAAGTGACTTTATTTATAAAATATGAACACTACATATTTTATTCTCAAATCTAAACATGACACAATAAATATCAAAATTATTTTTAAGTTACAGAGCAATATAACTTTAACACAAATTGCATTTTTATCAAACACACAGATCGACAGAAAAACGGAAACCATAAACATTTTTCAAAAATGTTAGGATTATTGGGAAGTATTATTAAATTTCACTTTCGACAATTTATTTCCAATAGACGGAAGCAAGCCTAAAAAGTTTTATACTGCACTGTATTTCAACTACTATTTTTCATATAAACAATATTATTTAGTTAAATTTAATTAATTAAAAAAAACGCTTAAAACTACGGAAAGCACATTTCCAGAGACTGTCATCTATAGTATGGACTTTTGTATAATTCTTTGCGTGATCATTTATAACTTTTTATTCAAATCCTACAAACACATCTTATAATAAATGTCGTTCAGCGTGATAATGCATGATGTCTTTAGAAACCATCGTTAATCTTTTCGTTTCATACTTTGTACAGTTATGAATGCGTTTGTGTAGCCTTATATATGATCTGTACCGATTTTACACCTAAGTTTTTAAACACCTAACTAAAATATATTTAAACTTAAAAGCTCATATCAAAACAATATATTCACTTCCAGTAATCACTATTATTTGACGGTATTTCGGATACAAAATAGTATCCAAAACTTTCGTGAGTCTTTGTAAAAACTGTGCATTTTCTATTGTAAAGGAAATAACTTCAATAAACATCAGCAACATATATCAATTACATTCTATTTGAATTAGTTTAACTTAAATGAAATACGCTGCGAATAATGTTTCCTCCTATACCTACAGACGGAATAAAACGAAATTACTTTTTATGACCCTGTAAAAGAATAATAAATATTCTATTCACTGCATTGATGGGAAAATGCATATTTTAGGGCGCTTCATAAATGCATATCAATGTCATTATAGTCAAAATGGTGCAACATCAAAAGAAGCATTTGAGACTATTTTTCTCAATATCACAATGTAGTAGAATAATTTTTACAGTCCCTGTTACTGTACTATAAATTCAAATTTCATAAAATTTCTAAAAGACTCAACGAAATTCTTCAACAGTTTTAAATATTAAAGGGTTTAGCCGGATAAACTTATTAAAATAGCTCCCAAGGCCTATGTCTGTGGTTATAAGGCTCAGCATAAGACAGAAATATACAGTGCTTTTAGCAGCTGAGTTTGAATTATCCTTTAGATAACCGGGGAGGTATGTGCTTGCTTACTATTTTTCAAATGCGTTTCTCTCAAAAAATACAAAAGTTAAAAATGTGAAAACAACGCTAATTATTGAAGAACATATTAGTTCACATATTTTTCATATCTTTATATAAATGTTAACATAAAAAAAGACAAAAGTAATAATAAATAAAATTAGTAATTTATTAAAGGAGGTGGGTCGATAAGGGCTATCTTTCGCATATCATATAACCGGAAAAAAAGTTTCGAAATCAGATGATTGTTCTGTGGCTTTGTATAGCTAAAGATATGTATTTTTGTTTAATATAAATTTTATGTGATAAATAAAATAGTAAGGTATGGAAATTATAGCCCGAAAGTAGAGGTTTTTTTGGGGGGGGTTTCTGCATTTTTGAAGTTTTTTGTGTCTTTGAATTAATTTTTTATTAAGAAGCGCTCGATGAACCCAAATAATTTTGACATGCAATGATTCTTCTCTTTATAAACTTTCGTATGAGCATTATTTTATTTGGGTTCAGTGTGCGCTTCTACCTATAAAAGAAAAAAATGTATCATGTGAGAGAATCAAATGCACTACTATCGGAGCGCTTTCAGACTTCTTTTGCCGTATTTAAAAAGTATTAACGTTGTTCAAACGTCAATGTTGTTTTCTAAAATTGTTTTTGTAAATATTTATTAAAGAGATTTCTAATAAATAATGCTTGGATGCCAATGTCATTGTTGTAAAGTCTCGCAGAAAACGTTTCGTACCTGTTCTAACAGAAAAGTTATATAGATACTTAGACCTTTAAAGAACTGAGGTTTACAGAGTGGTTCTAAATAATGCTCTAAATGCAAATAATATGTATTTCGTGCTCTCCAGGCTCTGAATACTTCAATTTCTTCTTCTGATGTAACAATAAGAGATTATGCGTCAACGATTGATGTTGATGAAACCACAAATAAGAAATGTAATATACATTTATCAATATCTCATTTTCACAACTTTAACACTTCTTATATAATATGTAAAGGTAAGAACTGCCTCGTTATTGTAGCAAAAGCTATTGAAACTCAAGCTTTTATAGAAAGTAGAAACCATATTTCGTCGCGAAAACGATGCTGTAAAACTCATAATACTTGATCGGTAAATTAACTCTGCAAAATTTAAGTCCTGTAAGTGAAAATATATCGATGTATGAAATACGATGCTTGAAACTATTTAAAACAATATCAGAAATGTAGCAAATACCTCGATTTTGATACACCGGTACACTTTTCCGAAATCTATCATTATATTCTCATGGATATATTTATGTGTGAATTTAACTATATCTTTAAACTTGTAAAGTCCAAAATACGTTCCTCAAAAAAGCGATCATCTCGTACTTGCTTTGCAGTGTTACATATAAAACAAAGAACTGGTCTCTATCACGGTGTTCTGTCTGCGTTATTCAATATAAGAAAAATAATAATATCTTCTGTAAAATATGAATATCAGGCTTTAATTGAGAACGTTGTTCCAAAACACCGTAGAAGGGAACACATCACCAGAACACAATTTATTGAAAAATATATGAGGCTTTCAGCAAGAAGATTGTTTATTCCGGATGACGACAATGATACTCGGATTATTGCTTTCGATAGCACGTACATTTATATCCAAACAATGTGAACTATTCCTTTCAGAGACATTCCTTCTGGCTATCGAAAGAAAGACCTTTCATTAAGCATATGGTATTCGTCACTACTTCAAATTACATTTTGAATGTCTTCGTTCCTTACTTCGCGGAAACAAAGAACAATTACGCTAACATACTTATGAACACATGGAAAAAATATTCATATAATATCAGAAAATGGCTGAAGCCAAATAATGTTGGAAGTATTGATAGATTTTACCGGGATTTTTTAAAACGAAATGAATATTGAGCATGAAATGTCTAGATTCTCAAATAAGCAGTAACAATTTTCAACAGAGGATGGTGAGTGATACCTCTCGTAACCAAAATTTGATTTTTCGGCGCAGAATTTCTAAAACCTATAATATTTAGGTAAAAACATTGCGAAACATTATAACATAATGGTTCTGTCAGTGTAAAATACGCGAAAGTGTCATAGAGTACTGGGTGCATGTTGTTTTCATATTATGGTTTCTGGCTTACAATACTACTGTAATATGCCATTAGCTCAATCAAAATTAAAAAACTAAATATTGATTATGTTCATATACTATACAAGACGCGGCCACTGGATGGTCAATTTGTGATTCTGGGGAAGCAATCAATAAGGAAAATAATCTAAAACACATTGTCCAAAAGGTCAGAAACTGTATGATTATTATTATTATTTATTGATTATTTCCGATATTTCATATATTGAAATAATAATCTTAGTAAGCTTCATTCATCTGAAATTTACACTTATTGCTGTATTTACTATTGATTAGATGGATTAAAACTAATAACAATAGTGGTTATGTTCGTTAATACACATAATATTTACTTAAATCTTTATTTTATTTTTTCATCAATTATTAATCTTTCATTCAAGATATTATTATTTTCTTACTTGTTATACGGTATAATAATGAAAGAAATGTCTGTCACGTCTAGGTGCTGATGGGCCAAAAATGGCCCTTATTAGCACGCCTCCTTTATATTTACACCAACCATAAAATTACAAGGTGCTGCTCAAAGTATGTACTTTTAAGTAAATAAATTTCGTTAAAATTCAAAATGTTCTTTTTGACTTATAACAAAACAAGTAAGAAAATCATGCATTAAACATAGATTATGAAGCACTTTCCAACACTTCTTGAAATCTTTAACAAAACTTCGTTATCCAGGGAAATGACGTATTATTGTTTATATCCAAATATGTATTCCAATACCTTTGAAAAGCCTTGTATTTGACTTGTCGGTTAATACATAGACTATATAATGGTAAAATTTAGATTAGAAAGAAAACGCCTAACTGGTTGAAATTTTCCTTTTAGCAATTTATAGTAATAGATGGAAACATGCTTGAATACTTTTGTTTAGCCCTGCAAAAGACAAAGTACCTTTAATACACGAAAGTATTTTGATAAAGTTTAGTTTAAAAATAAATTCTCTTTAAACTACTTAAATCAAATTTCTTGAAATTATCATCCAAAGGCGACCATGTATCCAGTTTTTTGCATGACCCTGTATATCATTTTATCTATACTCTACAAATATTTCTTAGTAAACTAAATGCAGTTCATCGTAAAAAGGCGCAACATATTTTAAAACCAGCTTTAAGTAAATTACGCTCATACTCAGTAACCTTTCCGAGATCTTTTGTGCAAACCTGTATATGTAAAGGGTGTAACAATTAACATTTATATAAACCATGTAATATGCATACATCTAGTGAAACTTAAAAGCGTATATCATAATGAAAAATGGATTTCATCCATCTAACAGCCATCTTCCATAATATACTTGACTTCGGATAGAATATACTGTTTCTAATCTTTTGTGTGTCCCTGTAAATGCTATGCACTAGTATTATGCATGAAATAACTCATATTGATCCTCAGATTTGATTATATATGAAATCGTTTACCATAATTAAAATATGTCACAAACAATCCCCCACCCATTCTTATTTTTTATTGGAATTCTTTTGTAGGACCCTGTAAATGAATAATAACTATTCTTTTCGCTGCATACTTTACAAAGGTTAGGGTTCGTGCTCGGGTAAATGTCATTAACGTCCAAAATTTTCATGACAATCCGAGTATATTTACGAGAGTTAGAGCGCGGACAGACAAACCGAATGCATAAGCATTTTTCAACTTTGTTGGAAAGTGCTAAAAAGTGCTAACTAAAGCATTATCTTAGGGGGAAGTGTGGCAGTCTGTCACTGGATATCTGTAGCAATATGTAGGAGGAGTAGGTTTGTCATTTAATATCGTTAATATTTTTAATCAAATCACTTTTTGTTAACTTTTCCTTTACATCTGTTATCTTACATCTCTTTAAATCTGTTGTCTTATTTTTATTTGTTGTTAGAGAAACCAGATTCGAAATGATACGTGTTATTTTTGTATGTAAAAGATAAGGCAGAATGTTATTCGCTTGTAAATTTATTTATTTATCTCAATTCTGTTTAGCACCGTGAAATTGGAAAGTGCAAGAAAACAATATTTCCATTCAATGCAATGTAACAAAGAGTTATTATTAAAAACTTTTAAATAACAAATATTTGATTTTAAGTTATTTGATATAATGTTATTTCTTATATGAAGTGTTCTTTTATAGAATTTCTTCTATTCATTTAAATCAGTACAATATGCGAACAAAAAATTTACAACTATACATGTGTATCATTGCAAACGTATACAAAGTAAAAATGAAAAAATTAAAAAGACATAAAAATAAAAAGAAATTTTCGTCAGCGATAACGATATTTTTAAGGAGAGAGGGAGATGGGGTTAAGGAATGATAACGTATGACAGAAAAATTTCGTGAGGAATTCCGAAATTGCAAAAAATGATAACTTTTATATACTTATAGTTTCTATTCAGTTTCATCTGCACAATGGACTAGATCATTGGTTTGATAATATCGCTACGTTAGAACGATGCGCAATATTCAAAAATAGCAGAATGAATATAAACACGAAACAAACCTACAGAGAATTTGTATGTATTATAACATTCTCTTATTTTGGGTGACTGCAAATCCTGCCTGACTGAGATATAAGGAATCGACCAATGCATTAATAACAGCATATTTCTACAAATGCAAAAAGGGAAAGTTATGAATATTTTAGCAAGTCGCTCGCATTACTTTTGTCATAACTCAAATAGCGCATCTTCGATTTTAAGGAACTTTTGTTTTCTTAAATGTACATACTTTGAGCATTATTTTGTAATTTTTTGATTAGTTTAAATATAAAATTACGACATCAATAATGTTAGTAAAAAATATTTTTGTTTGTTTTTCAATGTTAAAATTTGTGTAAAAGTGTTCAAATATATATATAAGTTCAACTAGGTGGGGAGACCTACGATATGGCTTGAGCTCAATAAGCCAAACCTATCAAAAATTCATATAATCCGAAATAGTATATTTTTCAATAACTGGCACTGGCTTCGTTTATTCAAAAAAAAAAAAGCAATTTTGGCGTTTATTTTCCCGCTTACATCAAGAAAAGTTCAAAGCCAGGAGGTTAAAAGCACACTCTA
Source organism: Maratus speculifer (assembly GCA_964019185.1). Lineage (NCBI taxonomy): Eukaryota > Metazoa > Arthropoda > Arachnida > Araneae > Salticidae > Maratus > Maratus speculifer. Next base: position 167,930,479 of record OZ025292.1, read on the forward strand.
CTGTATCATTATAGTGAACCTTTTTACATAACATATTATCTGAAATAACGGCCTTGGGGGCCATTTCGTTTTGATCTTTTCAAACCCTTCAGATGGTTAATTTTACGTTGTTATATGTGGACAAACGGACACATATACTTATGGACTGGACGAGGACTATTGATGCTACGTCTTAATAAAATTAAGAACGGGCATAAAATAAAACAACATTCATATTTCTCGCATTTTATTTCGCTACAATTGTTTCAATGTTTTTCTAATATCTAAAAAATAATTTGGAAAATATTGCCGTTTATTATTTTTTTTGAACGTGTCTATATCACCGAACTGTTTTTCTACAAATATATATTTCATTTTATAAGTTTGGGACGAACGTCATTAAACTTAATGTATAAATTGTGACTTTTGATACATTTTAAGCCCCAAATATTTTACGTAAATTCTCCCAAATGATGAAAGGTAATTAGTGTTTAAATTGATAAAACGAAAATCCATTAAGATAAAACTCCCTTCGATTTTAGTTTAAATGATAAGTGTCTTCTTATCACGATATACTTATCTTAAATCATTAATAATGTCTGACATCAAATTAATCTTTAAAATATATTTGTAATGAACTAACAGTGTGCTTAAAAATATCACGACTGGACTTTTAGAACCAAGTGAGATTTATTTCATCTTTCGATAGATTTTATATATTTTTAATAAATAATCATAAACGATTTATGTTCTTTTTAAGATAATAAATTAGTTTGCATTATGAATGAATATTAATACAATATTGAAATATTTGCATTTTTTAAACTCACTTTAGGTGTAAAACAGTAGCAGTTTTCATGAAAACTGCTACTGTTTAAATTTACGGTAACACGGTAAGACAACATGTCCAATACATTTTTTGATGCATTTGCTCTAAAATAATCTTTTATGTTAACTAAAGCGTAAAAAAAATATTGAATATGTGTGAAAAATATTTGAAAATATAAATTTTCCTATCATTTAGTAGTTTGACTTTTTTTAATTTTGAGTTTATTACATTTTATATAGAGTGAATGGTTTATTCCTATAATTTAAAACACAGGTACACATTAATTTTGTAATTTAAAGAACTCAATGCTTTCACAAATCCACCTTAAATACAAAGCTTGGCACGGTCGCGTTTATTTTTACTCGTGCAACAAAATATATATTTGTAAGGTAATACGTATTTGAGTTGATAAAATTAATTTTATTAAGTTGTAAATGGATTATGACAATTTGTAAAATAAATTACGAAAATTTCTCAATATTACAAAACAAGTTGAAATTATAAAACGAAATACATTGAGCTGCTTAAAAACTCATATGAAAGACATGGCAGATGTCACATTTCTCTTATTATATTGTCGCAATTCTCTTTCTTTTGAATTATCCAATTTTTTAGATAATATTTTCAATTTATGGCTTATTAAATTAGCTATGCTGTTACCATTAATATAGTGATATAATATATCATATATATCGCATTTACCATTAGTATAGGGATTTAAAAACGCAGGATACATCGAACTATGGTAAAAAGTCATTAACTCTTTTTTACCAATATCATAACTTTCTAAAATACCATGCGCCGCGATGTAAATCACTGTTTCTACTGTCATTTAATTTATCAATAAATTTAATAGTGACATTGCAGAGAATATTTCGAAACACACTGCTAATTTTATATAGCTTTAATTTGTGTTTTAAATTTTCGTCACATTAGTGTGTTTTTTATTGCTGCATTCATCGCCGGAAATCGCAGACTGTTACCCCCTAATCATGTCCATTAGAAAAATGGGCATTTAAAGAAGTTTGCATGGATTAGTATATCACGTTTTTGTTTGAATCACTGCAGTATTGGAAGGAAAAAATTAAGGCCTGGGTGTTATATTGAGGACAATTCTTAAAAAAAATTGGTTTATCCTGAATTGAGTATTTGAATCTTATTGCCTCTAGGTACTTACACATTCTAGAATTCTAATAAGCACTTTCGGTATTTCTAGTTGATAATAGCATCATACAGCAGTATTATACACCATGCGACAAAGCTCATGCTAACCTAAAATGGTTTTACACTGTAAAAAATATTCTGTAAGGTTACTAAGAATTTTCTAGGAAACTGGGATGCCTAGAACTTTTCATGTAACCGAAACAGAAGAAAATCATGTACAATTACAAAAGTTGCTTTAGTTAATGTTACTAAATATTGTTTAGTAAACATACTAACGATTTTTAGTGAGTTTCCTATAGAAAAGTCTGTAAATTTTCTAAATATTATTAGTAAACTTACTATAAATTATTCAGGGAGTTTAGTAAGGAATGTTTCGAAAATTTACCAATGATTATGTTGTATATGCAGTAACGATTTGTTAGGGAGTTTTCTAAAGAACGTTTTGTAAACTTACTACTGATTATTTAGTAAATTTACTAATGATTTGTAAGGGAGGTTCTCGTATCATTTTATATAAATGTACTAAGCATTATTTAGTAAGCTTACTAGCGATATTTTAGAGTGATTACTATACATATATTTGTAAATTTACTGAGAATTATTTAATAAACGTATTTAGGAATTTTTAGTGAGTTTTCTATACATTATTTTGTGAGTATTCTAATGATTTTTAGCATTCTTACAAAACATTTTGTAGTATATTTATTGAGAATTTGTTGTACATTTGCAAGGGACTTTATGACATATTTACTATGGGTTTTTTATGCTTGCACCTTAAACCTTTTATGTACTTTATGAAAAAAATTTAACTTTAATGAGATATCGTTAGAAAAATTACCAAATTTTTTTGTATTGTATTTAGGCCACATTTTGTATTCTCGTCAAAAAGTTTTTTGCAACAGTACAAGTGTTAATTCAGTAAATTTGTTAATGATTTTTTTGTATTGTATTTAAAATATTTTATTTGCACATACCAACATGTATTTGTAACTGCACTAATTGTTTGCAATGTTATTACTATATTTTCACAGCAGTATTCCAAAAAGATTTTACGTAATTGTTTTTTATTCTAATACTTAAATTAATCGGAGTTATTATAGTATTCTTTCAACATGAAGTTGAATTTTTACAGTTTTAAATATCCAGAGTGGAATTTTTCTCATGTATCAAAATATTTCGATGTAAAATAAGGAACAGACCTAACATGTGTTTCAATATTACCACAGCAATTGACATAAATGTTACACATGATAAAACTCACTGAAGTTTCAGTGTAGACATTTAAATAGGTGCAAAATCATTTTTTATATTATATGAGCATTATAACAATATCACTAAATGAGCAGATAAGCTTAAGCCGATCTTACGTCTTTAGTTAAACTAAAAAAAGCAGATAGATAGAGTAATGTAAATAAATTACCATAACTGAGTTTTAAAATATGCCTAAAAGAAATATGATTTTAGATGAAGCTCGTTGCTTAATTTATACATATAAAGCACTGAGCCTCACCTAATCCAATACATGATTAGAAAACCTGTATATTATGAAAAAACATTGTCCGTTTATTCTATGCGAATATGTTTTTAAACTAGAATGCTAGAAATGAAAATATAGTAGTCTTGTATAAGATGTTTTGTTCAGTTCTATGGTCATATGAATTTCCTTAACAAGTGTCTTCTGTTACATATATTTGAAACACTATACAATAACTAATTCAATGGTTCAAAACAGATAAGAGTCCTGCAAAAAAATTAATGCCTTTATCCGAATGTCACATTTAAGATTTTTTTAAAACCTTATTCTTATTTTAGGTGGATATGTCGTACAATTCTTACTAATTACTAGAATCTTTTTCCCTTTAATTTTTCATTGTCTTTTACCTGGACTTATTCCTAACAAATTTCTTTCACCATTTACGTTTAATACATTATGCATTTTTTAATACTTTATTTGCTTGAGAGTTTTGTTTCAAATTAAAATATTAAAGAGGAAAAATTTAATTATTGATAGATCACAAATTTAAAACTCTAAACTGGCTTAAAGATCTGGAAGAATGAGTCGAATATGTATGAATTTAGTAGAATTCTTCTGTGGTTAATATTGCTCTGGAATTAGAATCTTTAACTAAAATAGTTACATATAGGAGAAATAATATACACACCTTAACATATGTACACAAAAATGCATCTTTGACTTATCAACTATAATTGTGGGCAGGTCTCGCACTTTTTACGTTTATCAGTATGTTATAATCAGTTTCCTAAGCAATCTTTCTGAAAATAAAAAACTAGAATGGAAACAAAAAGAAATACATATTGATTTGGAAAATATTATGGAGCTGTAGTTTTTGATATAAATGTAATATGCATATATATACTACCAATAAATGCAATATGATTAAATAACAAAATACAATGAAATATGAATAAATTTTATTAAATAACTATTTATTTAATTCATTACAATAAAAAACATTTATATCTTTTTAATATGACTCACATTTTGAAAATACTACGTAATTAGTATTTATACAAATACCTATGAATTGCATACTTTTTAAAAATTATTTTTGGAGATTTTGGGAACATCATAAAATGAATGTTAAAGATACATTGCAATAAAATAATTGGAAAATTTCAGTGCTGCAGAATGAGGTTCGCAAGATTTTTCTCATTGAAAGATAGTGCTTCTTTTTCCTCTACTTTCGTCATCAAGGAGCTCACATTGTTTTTAAATTGAACTTCAGTTTCTTCATGCATCTAAAATAATAAGTTAGATGTTAACATAAAAAAGAAAGAAAAATTTAGTAAAATTTATAATGAATATAATATTATAGAAAAGCCAATATTCATCTTCGTATTGAATGTTACAAGTATTTAAAAATTAACTAGATGAAGAAAAACCATGCATTTTAAATTCAAGCTGGTGATCGGCATTTTGGCAAAGTTAAAGTCGCATATACAGTCATAGGATTTTCTCACCTGAGATGTTTCCATTTACTGACATAGCATCAATAAATCGTAAATTGCTCTCATTATTAATTACTAATTTCATCTAAAATGAACTCGCAAAACCATATTGAAAAAGTCTTTTTTATAAAGGCTTGACATTCTTCTAACTTATGAAATAAAAATAAAAAAATCCATTGATAGGTGGAATTGTAACACATAAAAAATATTGAATATGCTTTATAAATGCTAAATATGTATCAATAAAATTGCTCAATTGTTTTTAAAATGATTTCCTGAAGGCATCCATAATGTTGAAGATGTGGATTTAAAAAAATCATCAGCATTGTATGTTGTAATTGTCCTTTGACGGCAAGTCTATATAAATAAATGCTGAAACACAATACGCCTTCTTACCCAATAAATAATGCCAATAGGCATGCATTGTAATGTAAAAACTTAATCTTCGGATATATGCAAACAGCCATCATTTGACAGGCCCATTTATTAAAGAATCTGGCTACTTTGTTAATAATTTTTGTTATTATAGTGAAAATTGCGGTGGGGTGCGACACTTTTTACAAAATTTAGAAAATCAATTTTCTTTAACTATAAAACAAAAATTTCAATTTATAGAGTGCAAGATGAAACACTTTTTAATGTTCTTGAACAATATAGAAACAAAACATTCAAAAGGTATTTTATAATTAAAGAAATTGTAGGTTTTAAAATGTGCCCCATAACTCACCACTTATAGAGATATATCGAAATGGAGTAAAATAAAGCTATAAGGCACAAATAATTAAGTGTCGGCTAGATATATAATCTAATATAGATTGTAGATTGTTATAATGTATGTGGCACAATATAAAATTCTAAGATTTTCATAACGTAAATGGAAATTCAGTATTGTTAGTCATAGATAACATTAAAAAATCGTCAATTCAAATTATTTACATTTTGAAGTAAATGAATATACTATCAATGTTATAATTAATATATTACCCTCTAAATGTGTTTGCATGTTACCAATTTACATTCATCTCATTAAAGAAAAAAAAAAAAAGAAAGTCATACCCCATTCCTCCCTTTACTGGCATGTCCCATTCCTCCCCACTTTCTTTTTTTGTGTTAAACTTCTTGTATAAACAAAAGTGCTGCTTTTAGACTTGTTTTAAATAACTAATAATATACAGTATAATGTTCTATAAATAATGAAACTATTACACCTATGAATAACAAATCATTAATATACAGAAAGCATAAAAAGTAAATTTACATTTGATTCTTGAAATGATCTTTTATACAATTGTAAGCTTATACAGACCAACAATTTTTTTTCAGCTAAAGTTTGGCTACCAATGCTTCATCTAGCGTGCGATTGATGAAATGTTTAAAATGTTACATAAAGAAAAAAACCTAATGTCCAATTCCTCCCACTATCTCACACCACTATCCCCTATACATTAACATTTTATAAAAATTACGTAAAACCATATTAAATACCTCTTACATTTACATGTATAAAAATTAATTGAATTTTAACAAAATTAATGGAATTTTAACTCTCTCAAATACACTGGTGAAGGGAGATTACTTCAAACCACAAGGAAAGCATATGTTTATTAAATATATGTACTTTCCTTCATATACATGTAACTAAACTTCCGTATTTGAACATCTTTTTAGAGCACTTCAATAGACCATACTTGCATCACCTACGAAAATTTCGTAACATTTCGACAATTAGAAATATTTTTTTACAAAATTATATGCGTGAAAATTTTGACAAAATTTGTTAAAACCTCACAGTTTTATCGCGGTAAAAATCTTACCAGCCCTTTTCCACTAAATATCAATATTTTTTCACCCAGGCTTCGTTTATCTTATCTTTTTAACACCAAAAAAATTCAAAGTGTTTGGTTGATAATGTCACGTTTTTTAAGAATGTAAAATAGCGAAAGTACCTTGTACCACAACTCCAAATCCCACAATTTTCTTCTATCTCATACATAATACTATTTTAAAATTCATCGAAGTACAAAAATTAAAAGATAATCTATGCCCATCATGAGAATTCTAATGATATAAAATTCCGTGCATTAGTTCTTAAGATATGAATATCGGTAAAATCACGTAAGAAATGCACCATAAAAGTGGTAGTTGTTTAGTGATCTACACCAAAACCTGCAACGGTGACACTGCAATAGCTGGTGTCAACATATAACTGAATCTGAAGTTCGATGAAAATACGTGCGTAAGTTCATAAGATTAGAATTTGCGGAAATTAGGCAGATCCCCCCCCCCCTCTATTGTGCAAATTGTGAAAAATTCAGCACATCAACGCCATATATTGAGTGATTTACGCCAAAATATAAAAAAACACCAAATGATGTTAGGGACAAACTAAATCTGAAGTTTGATGAAAATCCGTCCATTATGCATTCAGGTAGAATTGTTGCAGAAGTCTCAAAAAAAGTAGATCAGCAACAAAATCTATTGAACAATTTACGCAAAAAAAAAAAAAAAAAAAAAAAAAAAAAAAAAAAAAATCGGAATTAATTTATAACAAGGACTATCTGAATATATTTTTTCATTGAAAGCTGTACATTAGTTCTTGAGACAGAGCACCCACGAAATTTAGGTCGCATACATACAGCCATTTAGTAAAAAAAAGTTTTTTGGTATATCTGATCCCTAAAACGTGTAAATCTGTTGAAAACTAGAATATACATTAAAAACTAATCATCACCAATTTATATCAGAGATAGACTGGGCATAATTTCTATATTAAACATATATATTTTAAATATTAAATCCTGTGCATTAGTTCTTGTGACAGAGTACCCACGAAATGTGTGTCACATGCAAATAGAGTCACAGGCTCACATTTCGTAAAAACGGGAAATCTGGCCCCTAAAACATCTAAATGTGACGAAACTTTTTATGAATCCTATACTTCGTAATAAAAGAAAAAATAAAATATTCAAAAATTATCTTTGAAAAAATTAATTGTTAAAAGTCACTATATCTGTGTATGTTACTGTACAATTCATATTACGTACGTTTTAAAAAAATTCGTACACTTGATTTTATGCAATATAACTATAATTATAGTTGCATAGCCCCTTACCGATTGTCTGTGGTTTTAAAAACAATTTTGAAACATGAAATATTTTTTAATTATTCTGCATCGCGTAGAGCTCGCTTTCGAAAGGGGCTGTGCAAATATAATTTTATCAACTTTTTGTTAATTTTGGATCCCCTCCCTCCTTCCGATTCATACGTTATCATCCTTCAACTCCCCCCCCCCCATTAATGATATCAGTATCAAAGTGTAGAAAATTTGGATCCCTATAACTTATTTTGCTCGAAAAGACATACAAAACTTGTTTCATTTATTTTCCGCATACTTTTATGATCAAATGATGAGAAGTTGATAAAATATCATTTTTCATATGAAAAAACTTTATATCACATAACAATTAAAAGCAATACTATTTAAATGAATCTCATGATACCTTTTTGTCACATAATGCATTCAACAGTAATAAAGATTTATAGTACTTGCACCGAACGGAGATGGGTGGGGAGCATATAGAAATTCATATCAAAAAACGAAGACAACATTCTTTCTCTTTATTTATTAGTATACATAAGCTTAGTTTCAAATACATTTTATACTGTTTCTCGAACTGTATTATATATGCATACTCATATGAAGAAAAATAAGAATTTTAAATGTTAGAGTATACTATATTTTAGAGTTAAATACTTTTATAATAATTTAGCGATTTTGATAACTTTGTATTAAAAAAATATGTAACAGGCTATAAAAATAACGTAGTACTTTGTACTAAAGACCATGTTACAAATAAAAAGAGAAACAATTCATGATCAGAAATGATATTTATATCAAAAGACAAACCTCTTCCCTCCTGAAATGATAACATATTTGCACAACCCCAAAGATTAATTTGTTCTTAAAACAACATAAAGAGTTCATCCTTTTTTACGGCTAATTTTACATAAAAATAAAAACTTCCTCTATGTATAATTAAAATAATATATATAAAACAAATTTAACAGACATGCAATTGAACTACTCACTTAAAGCTCTGAAATTATCGAAATATAAAAGAAATTATGGGAGAAACATAATTTTCAGAAACGAAACTGCAACTAAGAGAAAAAAAAAACGAGTGAAAAAAATTGGAATTGTCCCATTCCTTCCTTTGCTGATATGTCCCATTCCTCCCTGTACTTTATGTTAAACTTCTTGTATAGACATAAATGCTGCTATTAGATATAGTTTAAATTATGGATGATTAGCAGTATAATGCTCTATAAATAGAGAAACAATTACTTATTTACATAAACAAGTCATTAACACTTCATCGGGCGCGCTGTATCTGAGAGATACAGGCTTAAGAAATTCGTCGTTTTCGAAAAGAAAACGGAGTTTCACGACCTTGACATTCACAGTATCTGTTCTTCCGGTCATTTCCGTCCCTGGAATGCAGTGGTTTCAAATTTTTGTCGATAGAAATTTCCGGTTTCGCGCTTTGTTAAGGATTTCTATCTATTAGATACATGCGCCCTATAGCATTTTTAGTTACTTTCCCACTGATACTAGATTAGAATACGTGAATACCTCAGTCTCTCCTGTTTAACTTTCGGCTTCGAAATGATAAATACTAAACGGTTTTTGGATTTGAATAACCCTAAAGACATAGAAATTGCCCATAAAATTTTATTTAGAGATGACAATGAAGATTCTGAACAGTTTGAAGAAAGTGACAATGAACAATATTTTAAAACTCACTTTTAAACAATATATGATGCTGAAATACAGAATGTATCTGTCAGATACAATGCGTCCGACGGTGCAACTTTTGAGGCGCGCCCGACGGAGTGTTAATAGCAGAAGGCATAAAAATATATAGCAAATTTACTTTTTATTCTTAAAATATTCTTTTCCTTTTTACAATTGCAGGCATATGTAAATTTGCTATTTTATTCAACTGGAGATTGGGAATGCTTTTGCTTAATGGAATACATAACTGATGAAATGTTTATTAATGGAATATAAAAAGAAAAATGTAATGTCCCATTCCACCCCACTCTCCCTTATTAAGTAACAAAATCTTAGGTTAAGGGATTTAGGGAAGATTTAAGGTGTTTAACTGCTATCAAAATAAAGTAACAAATACAGCAGGAAGAAAAATAGACTTTTAAAGATTTTTAATTCAACGAGTAAGAATGGAGACAAAGATAATCATATTTTCTTTTATTATTGAAAGAAGGGAAGGGGATATTTCAAAAGATTTATAATATAACTTATTGAAGACTTACATTAACGAAAAAAAAGGAAATTAATTAAGGTAAAAGACTAAATTTTGTATGCTTGTAGGGCGATAGGGGGGGGGGATTTTTATTTGGATTTTATGAATATGACCTATTATTCATTCTTATAATAAAGGAACGGATCAGAATTTTTTTTAAAGAATGACTTAAGGTTTTAAATTTTATATGATGAGGGGGCAAGAAAATTAGCAATTTATTTTTCTATTTAGAATAGGGGAGTATTAGATGACTTATTTACATTAATGAAAATTTATAAAGTACTAATAGCCCAGTGATTATATGGTAGAATTCGATATTAAGGGAAATAGGTTTAATCTCTTCAGTTTAGATCTACAATGAATATAGTAAGTTTTATTCTCATACTAGCGGAGCGTTAGAAATATATTAGATTTACAATTTAATGCCACAATAATATCTCAAAAGAACTAACTATCAAAAAAACTATTAATATAAGTGTTGTAAAGCTTAAAATTCCGAGTAAAATGAGCACTTACATTTAATATTTTTGCTGAACATTAATGGCACAATTTTATTTCAAAAATTAACCGCATTGGTCAAGAGGTTTATCTTAAAATAATTAGG